>QRDG01002070.1:221409-398436 GCA_012064385.1 Puccinellia tenuiflora | reverse complement strand
GGGTTCTTCATGGACATCGACTAGTAGTCCGGGGTTCCCAGGTGGCAGCTTGGGACCATGGAGCAAACTGGCTGGGTTTATTTATGTGTAGGCCTCTTAGGCCCTATATTTGGATCTTGTTGTACTAGACAACACTACTTCGCTTCCGCTTGATGAATTGATGGTCTGTGACCTTTTGATGTGTAATATTTGTATCTTTCTCATATATGAGTTGCTATATGAGTTTTGTGTCGTAGAGTCTGCAATGTGCCAGTTTGTTTCACAAGTCTCGGTCTCACGTGAAAGCGATGTCTGAGCTTATGGGATGATCGAGGTGTTGTGTGCCGATGATCCATTACGAGCACACCTGCCAATGAGTTTTGGCCTGGGATTGGTAAACCCAGTAACCCTCGATTGTGTAGCATGACCGGTTACACAACGTTTCACTGTATAGTTCTGGGGTCGGGGCGCTACAAGTTGGTATCAGAGCAGGACTGCCTGTAGGAAACCCTTTCTATTGGTCGATGTCGAGTCTAGTTGAAAATTATTTATAACCTAAAAATGAGTTGTGAAAACCTTCTTAGGATTCTTTTACTCCTCATCCAACTCGCTCTACTCTGATTCTTACCTCTATTTGTTTTATGCTTGGCTTCAATGTTTAGGTTCTCGGGGTTTGGGTTCTTACCGTCCAGTTACGACTCGAGTCCATTGTATCCGTTTGCTATCGCCGCGATGACGGGATGTCACCATGGTTGCCTAAATCTGTTATTTTGTTTGCCATCTTCAATATCTATATCTGGAAGCACCCCAAATGATCTATCCTACCCGTCGAAGGTGTTTACTAACTATGTCATTGTTCCAATTCTTCAGAATGGCTCCTACCCGTTGTGGGGAATCCAGCAATCCTGATGCACCGCCGCCACCCTCGATGGCGGAGGTCCTGATGGCTATTGAGCAAAACCGGCTGCGAAATGAGCGTCTGCTCGAGCTGCTGGTGCAGCAAGGGGCCAGGAGGAACACGGACTGCACCACTCTCACCGAGTTCTTGCGGTCCCAACCTCCCACTTTCTCTGAAGCTAAGGAGCCGCTTCATGCGAATGATTGGTTTCAGGCCTTAGAGCGCAAGTTTGCCGCTCTTCATATTCCGGTGGCGAAACACGTCAACTTCGCCACCTACCTGCTGAATGGAGCCGCCAGCTCCTGGTGGGAGAGCCACGTGGAAATGTTTGCCGCGGGCCATGTCTTCACTTGGGAGGATTTCTGCGCCGCTTTCCGTGCGGCGTACATCCCCAAGCCCATCTTGGAGCTCAAGAGGAGGGAGTTCCTGGACTTGACCCAGGGACGCATGGACGTCCAATCCTATGGGCGGGAGTTCAACCACCTCTCCCATTACGCCCCGCGGGACGTGACGAATGATGAGGACAAGCAGTACCTCTTCCGCAAGGGGCTCGCACCTCGTCTCCGATACGAGCTCCTACCCTTCAAGTTCACCTCCTATCAGGAGCTCTACAACCAGGCTCTCACCATGGAGCAGGGTAGGAAGGAGCTGGAGGCTTCTAAGAGGCCAGCTTCCACTGACAACCAGAGCTCCTCTTCCTCTAAGGGCAAGAAGCGTCGGGTATTCGTGCCCTTCAGCGCTGTGCCTAAGGCGCCCTTCGCGCCAAAGTCTACAGGGTTCAAGCCACCTCCGCCTCGCCCAGCTACCTCGACGTTGGGTGCGGCTGGAAGTGGTTTCCGCCCTCAGCTACCTCCACCACCGCCGAGGCTCACTTGCTTCGCTTGTGGCCAGCCTGGGCACTACTCCAGGGAGTGCCCCCAGAAGGCACCGGCTCCCGCAGCACCTGCACCAGCACCCTCTACCCCAGCCGCCAAGGCTACAATCGTCAGTCGTGGTCACCTGAACCACGTCTCGGCTGAAGGAGTTGAGGAGGACCCCGGAGTTCTCATGGGTACGCTTCGAATCAATGATTACCCTGCTTCATTCTTGTTTGATTCTGGAGCATCGCATTCATTCATATCAATAGCTTTTGCACACAACCATCAAATTCCATGTAACGCCCCGACCCCGGAATTATACAGAGAGGCTATGTAGTTGGCACAACCATCAATGTATAAAACAAAGATCGAGACTTGTGGAACAGAACTGGCACAAAGCATGACTCTACGACACAAAACATATAGCAACTCATATAACGAGAAGAATACAAATATTACACAACAAAAGGATCACGGATCCAACAATACATCAAGCGGAAGCGGGTAGTGTTGTCTAACAACAAGAAGCAAAATAGGGCCTAAGAGGCCTACAATAAAATATCACCCAAGCCAGCTTGTTCCACGGTCCCAAGCTGCCACCTGGGAACCCCAGACTAGTAGTCGACATCAACGAAGAACCCACCTAGTTGCTCGGTATCGTCCTCCTCTGAAATACAAAATCATAGAGGCAGCAAAGAGAGACTGAGTACGATGTACTCGCAAGTTTAATAGGGCGATATAGGCCCAATGACTGACGGAGGCTCTAAAGCTATATAATGTAGTTCTTTTGCATAAAGCTAAATTTCATAAACCAAAACATAAGAGACACATGGCATTCGTCTACTCAGAGTATTTTTATAAAGGGGTAAGAGAGTAACATTTGTCATCACCGGTTCTCATCGAACCCTTTGTAATCAACCACACTCATCTCCACCAAGGCACCCCCTCGAATCACCCTCGAGGAAGTGAACCTTAAATCACACGTGATTATGCAACCTTTAGCTGCCATATCAATTAGGTTAACATTCTCTATGATCTTATCGTCTATTCCCAAGTTGTCCATAACCGTGGACACGGCTTTTCGAAAAGATTAACCCTGCAGGGGTGTACTAATTTACCCATTGGTACCGTCCGGCTCACCTGAGTGGCCCTCTTCCGAGGAAGGCCGGCAAGCGGGCGCGGTTAAACCTTTACCTCACGTGAGAATATCCAAGAGTCATCTGTGGCCACAGGACAGGTTCAGCGCTCTCAGCGCCCTGCCCCATCGCCACGTCCTAAACACAAATCCTCATCAACATCATCTTTCCACTCACACGCAAATGGAAAACCGAACTAGAGGACCCTTGGATACGCCCGCACAAGTTATTCGGTCAGTAAGGCGCCCATACACCCACCAATGGCAGCACGATCGTCTTGGTTCAAGAGGTAAAGAACTCGCACCTAGGGGCTAGAGTGAGGCAAAACACCATCCCCGATGGCAACTCACCCAAGCCATCTTAGCATTTTAATTTAGCATCACATTCATCCACCATGCCCGAATCATTCCATCAACATCAATAATTATGGAATTTAATAACGGACATAACTAATATTGCAACTAAGCATGTCTAAGCATGGATAAGCATATAACCAACAATTATAATTCGTATCCGTCCAACACATCAACACTAGGGTTCATAGCTAGGGATACATGTGATTGGCTCGGGGAAGAGACATGCATTCATAGGATTCTATATATTTACCAAAAGAGACATTTGAACCGCATGCAATATTATGGTGGATAAAATAATTTGATAAAATCATAGGATGCTAAATGCCAAGAAGGTTAGGTTATCTCTTGCCTTGCTGCCCGGTCGTGAGGTACTGCTCGTCGGGGTAGTTAGAGAGACCCTCGACTCCGGAATCTATCGATACCCAAAAGAAATACAAAGCACACATAAATCACACGAACTCAAAATGCAATGCTCAATCACATGATGACATGTCCAATTGATGCAACCATATTATTATATAAATTAAAAGCAAATTTAAATGAGGAGCCAAATAATTAGTTCAATTATTTGGAACCAACCCCATATTTATCTTAGTGGCCACATTCTTCATAAATTATTGAATTATTAGAGAAGTGGTCAAATATGCATGAACATGACATGAATGGATAGGTTTCGTTCTTCCGATCGTTTCGGTAATTTATTTGTAATTTTCGGAGCACCGATGAATAAGTAACAAATTAAATAAATAATTGAATTTACTTCAATTAATCAAATTATGGACAACATCAAATAAAAGTTTGTGATCATGATGTGATAAGTGCATGATTTGATAGCATTTGACATGTTGATCACTTTGATATTTAATTCATAATTTTTGGACAATTATTGAATAAGTTATGGATTTCTCAAATTAGGCATTATTTAACCTATTTTGGAAATTCTTAGTTAACCCAAAGAATATAGTTCCAAAAGGAGTTTACAACGATTCCAATTGGTAGATTTTGTTTTACTAAACATTTCGAAATTTGAATCGTCGAATTTGAAGCATTTTTCAATTAGTTATCGATTTTCAAATTGTTTTATTTTCTGCAAAAGGGAAAATCCATTTCCCAGGCGGGCCGGCCAGGCCGGGCGCAGGCCGGTCATATTGGCCGGGCCACCACCCGAGAGGCCCCGGCCACCGGGCCGGCCCATATGGCCGGGCAGGGACCCAAGAGGCCCCGGCCTCGTGGCCGGTCAGGCCAGGGGGGGGGCAGGCCGGGGTGCGCGTGCGGCACCCGACGGGGAGCGGCCGACGACGACCTCAATCCGGCGGCGCGAGAGGGGAGAGGGTTGAGGGAAAGGGCCAGATGGAGGCTAGCTCACCCGTGAACCAGAGGGCGAGGCCGATGCAGCGAGGGGACGGTCAACGGCGCCCCAAATCGGGAGGGCGGAGCTTGGCCGGGAGCGGCGACGTCGATGACGAATCCGTCGGCTCCGGCCCTCCTGGGCCGATTCCGCCGCGGAGGAGGAAGCAGGGGAGGCGGCGGAGGGGGAGGTGGCGTCGGCTCGTGCCGAGGACGCTCGGAAGTGCGGTGATTCGTCGACGACTGCAGCTCTCCACGGTGGCCGCCCGAGGTCGCCTTGTCGCTCTCGATCCGGAAAAACGGGGAGGGAACAGAGGGAGTGATCGAGGGGAGCAGGTAGACAGCGTCGGGGAGGCTCTACTCCACCAGGGGCCACGCCATGGTGCGGAGCACCTTGGCCAGCTCACGGCATGGCGCCAGGACGCCTTCATCCACAGTGAGAGAGAAGAGAGAGAGAGGGAAAGAAGAAATTGCAAAAAGGCCCCTGGAACTTTTGAATTAAATGCAAACAAGTCCAGCAGCAGGGTTTAACTATTTAATTAGAGCCCCAGGACATTTTCTAAAATCCCAGAAAAATTCATAGAGACTAGAATTACCCTTTTGAACCACCACAAAAATTGGTGAGGTCAAATAAATTAGTTTGCCCAACAATTGTTCATAGCTTTTAGATTTAGACATTTTTGATAATTAGCTAAAAGCCTCTAATTTGAGCATTTAACCATTTCCAAAAATAGTGAAATTAGACATGGTGGCTCCCAACACAATAAAGAAGCACTCCATGAATTTAGTTTGAATTTTCGGAGAGCTTAAATTGGTTCCAAAAGGGTAGTTTGAATTAAGCCAAAATGAATTCTCATATTTAGTTCCCAATTGACAAAACTTGGAATTTGAGAATTGAGGATAAGAGGCAATTATGGAACTTCCTAAACAAGTTGGAAGTCCAAGAATGGTTGGTTGACAAGTTGAGTAAAACATTTGGTTGGAGGTTTTGGGAAGGTGGGCTTCCCAATTCAATTGCTTTCCAAAACAAGGTGCATTTGTTAGCAATGACAAATTTCACATGCATGCCATGATGCAAAGGATGCAAAGCAAAAGTGGAAAAATTCTTCGTATTTTTCACATCCAAGTTAGGGCTGTTACAAATCTACCCCCCTTACAGGAATCTCGTCCCGAGATTCTAGGCTTGAGTGAAGAAGGCGGGGTACTCCTGACGAAGACTAGTTTCTCGCTCCCATGTGGCTTCTTCCTCGGAATGGTTGGACCATTGAACTTTGAGAAACTTGATGGTCTTGTTACGGGTTTTCCTCTCCGCTTCATCCAAGATGCGGATAGGATGCTCGCGATAGGTCAAGTCCTCCTGAATGTCCAATGCCTCATGATCAACCCCACGGATTGGATCCTTGAAGCACCGGCGGAGTTGGGAAACATGGAACACATCATGAACATCCGGGAAGTTGGAGGGCAACTCCAATTGATAGGAGAGATCTCCTCGCTTGGCTAGAATGGTGAAAGGGCCAACATAGCGGGGTGCTAATTTGCCCTTGATTCCGAAACGATGAACGCCTCGGAGAGGAGAGACTCGAAGATAGGCCTTGTCACCAATTTCATAGTGGACCTCTTGATGATGCTTGTCATAATAGCTTTTCTGACGGGATTGAGCGGATTTGAGGTTTTCTCGAATGACACGGACTTTCTCTTCGGCTTCATTGATCACATCAGGACCGAAGAGTGACCTCTCCCCGGTTTCAGACTAATTGAGAGGAGTCCGGCATTTTCTCCCATAAAGGACCTCGAAGGGAGCCATCTGCAAACTGGCTTGGTAGCTATTGTTGTAGGAGAACTCGGCGAGAGGGAGGTACCTTTCCCAACTTTTGCCGAAAGAGATGACACAAGCCCGAAGCATGTCCTCAAGAACTTGATTCACCCTTTCAGTTTGACCATCGGTTTGAGGGTGATAGGCGGTGCTGAAATTGAGACGGGTTCCAAGAGCCGTTTGGAAACTTTGCCAAAACTTGGACACAAATAAGCTTCCACGGTCAGAGATGATCCTTAAAGGAACCCCGTGCAAAGGAACAATCCGGGCCATATACAAGTCGGCAAGTTGGCTTGCTCGAATATCATCACGGACCGGAAGGAAATGGGCAACCTTTGACAAACGGTCGATGAGGACCCAAATAGCGTTGTTGCCCTTTTGTGACTTCGGAAAGCCGGTAATAAAGTCCATACCAACTTCATCCCACTTCCACTCAGGAATGGCTATGGGGCGAAGGGTACCAGCTGGCCTTTGATGTTCAGCCTTCACTCGGCGACAGACGTCGCATTCCGCAACATACTCGGCGATCTCGCGCTTCATGCAAGACCACCAGAATTGAGGTCGGAGATCTTGGTACATTTTGGTGCTACCGGGGTGAATAGAGATGGGCGACTCATGAGCTTCAGAAAGGATCAATTCCCTCGTATTTCCACTCTTGGGCACCACTAGACGGTCACCAAAATAGACCACACCATTGCCATCAACCAAGAAACAATTGGCCTTTCCACTTGCGATCTTTTCTTTGATCTCGAGGATTTCAGGATCATTTTGTTGGGCGGCCTTGATATCATCCTCGAGAGTGGATTTGATCTCAAGGTTAGCTAGAAAACCCGAAGGAACAATTTCCAGATTCAATTTAGCAAATTCCTCGTGGAGAGCCGGTTGCGCCTTTTCAACCGTCACGGTATTGCAATAGGCTTTACGGCTCAGAGCATCCGCCACGACATTTGCTTTGCCGGGCTGATAATTGAGAGTCACATCATAGTCCTTTATCAATTCCAGCCATCTCCTCTGCCTCAAGTTCAGATCCGGCTGGGTGAATAGATATTTCAGACTTTGATGGTCGGAGTAGATCTCGCAACGGTTGCCCAAGAGGTAGGGCCTCCATTGCTTCAGAGCATGTACCACGGCGGCAAGCTCCAAATCATGAGTGGGATAATTTTGCTCGTGTGGCTTGAGTTGACGGGAAGCATAAGCGACCACATGACCCTCTTGCATCAAGACACATCCCAAACCTTGTAGAGATGCATCGCAATAGACAACAAAGTCCTTGGCGGTATCAGGAAGGACAAGTACCGGAGTGGTAGTGAGCTTGACCTTGAGTGTTTGGAAACTCTCTTCAGCCTTGTCTGACCACACAAATTGTTTGCCTTTCTTGAGTAGTTCAGTCAGCGCCTTGGCTATCTTGGAGAAGCCCTCAATGAATCGACGGTAATAACCCGCCAATCCAAGGAAGCTTCGGATATCTTTGACGGATTTGGGAGTTGGCCAATCCAGGATGGCCTGAATCTTGTCTGGTATCACCGCTACTCCGGCAGCTGACACCACATGACCGAGAAAGATGAGCTCCTTCAGCCAAAACTCACATTTAGAGAACTTGGCATATAGGCGATGATCTCGAAGCTTGGTCAAGACAAGTCGGAGATGCTCAGCATGTTCGTCTTCGGTCTTGGAGTACACAAGGATGTCATCGATGTAGATGATGACGAACTTGTCGAGGTACTCGTGGAAGATGGAGTTCATCAGCCTCATGAATGTAGCCGGAGCATTTGTGAGGCCAAAGGACATGACGGTATACTCATATAGCCCATAGCGGGTAGTGAAGGCCGTCTTCGGAATATCCTCCTTTCGGATTTTTATTTGATGGTAGCCTGACCTCAAATCCATCTTGGAGAATACCGTGGCACCAGCCAGTTGATCGAACAAGTCGGTTATTCGAGGAATTGGATACTTGTTCTTGATGGTCACCGCATTAAGAGGGCGGTAGTCAACGACCAGACGAGGAACATTTGTATCCCTCTTCTTGACAAAGATGACCGGGCAGCCCCAAGGTGAGCTACTCGGCCGGATGAATTCTTTTTCCAGCAACTCATCAAGTTGCTTCTTCAATTCAGCTAGCTCTTCCGTTGGCATACGGTAGGGCGTCTTGGAAACTGGGGCGGTTCCCGGAACCAACTCAATCACAAACTCCACGCTGCGATCGGGTGGCATGCCGGGCAATTCCTCCGGAAACACATCGGGGAAATCACACACCACCGCGACTTCAGACATATCAGGCGGGGCGATTCCTTCCAGGAAATATAGACTGATCTCCGGTGAAAGAGGAGTGGCTGCGGAAGGAGTTGCAGAAGTTGGGGACCAGTAACGCACTTCCCCATACCTTGGGTGGAACACCGTGACAGTCTTGGCAGCACAATCCAGGTTGGCCTGATATTTCACTAGCCAATCCATGCCCAGGATAACATCGATACCCTCTGACCTCAGGGCTATCAATGAGAACGGAAAAGGGACTGACCCTATGGCTATTTGAACATCGGGAGATATCCAATTGGTACGCCAACTAGAGCCGGGTGTCTTGACCACTAACGGGGGATCCATCATCACAAACGGTATTTGATGGTTGTGTGCATATGATATGGATATGAACGAATGCGAAGCTCCAGAATCAAATAGCACTGAAGCTGGGTAAGTATTGATTTGAAGCGTACCCATAAGAACTCCGGGGTCCTCCTCAACGCCTTCCGCCGAGACGTGGTTCAGGCGGCCACGACTGACGGTGGTAGCCTTGGCGGCTGGGGTAGAGGGTGCTGGTGCAGGTGCTGAGGGAGCCGGTGCCTTCTGGGGACACTCCCTGGAGTAGTGCCCCGGCTGGCCACACGCGAAGCAAGTGAGCCCCGGTGGTGCAGGTAGTCGAGGTCGAAAACCGCCTCCAGCCGCACCCAAGGTCGAAGTAGCTGGGCGAGGCGGAGGTGGCAGGTACCCGGTGGGCTTCGGCGCGAAGGGCGCCTTTGGCACAGCACTGAAAGGCACGAAGACCTTTCGCTTCTTGCCCCCAGATGAGGAGGAGCTCTGGTGGTCGGTGGAGACTGGCCTCTTAGAAGCCTCTAGCTCCTTCCTCCCTTGCTCCATGGTGAGAGCCTGGTTGTAGAGCTCTTGGTAGGAGGTGAACTTGAAAGGTAGGAGCTCGTATCGGAGACGAGGTGCGAGCCCCTTGCGGAAGAGGTATTGCTTGTCCTCATCATTCGTCACGTCCCGAGGGGCGTAACGGGAGAGGTGGTTGAACTCCCGTCCATAGGACTGGACGTCCATGCGTCCCTGGGTTAGGTCCAGGAACTCCCGCCTCTTGAGCTCGAGGATGGGCTTGGGGATGTACGCCGCACGGAAAGCGGCGCGGAATTCCTCCCAAGTGACAACATGGCCCGCGGCAACCATGGCCACGTGGCTCTCCCACCAGGAACCGGCGGCTCCTTCCAGAAGGTAGGTGGCGAAGTTGACATGCTCCGCCGCCGGGACGTGAAGAGCGGCAAACTTGCGCTCGATCGCCCGAAGCCAATCATCCGCATCAAGCGGCTCCTTAGCTTCAGAAAAGGTGGGAGGTTGGGACCGCAAGAACTGGTTGAGAGTGGTGCAGTCCGTGTTCCTCCTGGCCCCTTGCTGGACCAGCTGCTCGAGCAACCGCTCATTGCGCAGACGGTTTTGCTCGATAGCCATCATCACCTCCGCCATTGAGGGTGGCGGCGGTGGGTCAGGGCTGCTATGTTCCCCACGACGGGTAGGAGCCATTCTGAAGAATTGGAACAACGACAAGTTAGTAACCAATTCTGACAGTTAAGATAGATCATTGGTTACTCCCAGATATAGATATTTAAGAAACAATAAACACCAAAGACAGATTTTAGGCAACCACGGTGACATCACGTCATCGTGGCGATATCAAACGGATATAACGGACTCGAGGCATAACTGGACGGTAAGAACCCCAACCCCGAGAACCTAAACATCGACACCAAGCATAAAACAAATAGAGGTAAGAATCAGAGTAGAGCGAGTTGGATGAGAAGCAAAAAGAATCCTAAGAAGGTTTTCACAACTCATTTTTAGGTTGAAAATAATTTTCACTAGACTCGACATCGACCAAAAGAAAGGGTTTCCTACAGGCAGTCCTGCTCTGATACCAACTTGTAACGCCCCGACCCCGGAATTATACAGAGAGGCTATGTAGTTGGCACAACCATCAAAGTATAAAACAAAGATCGAGACTTGTGGAACAGAACTGGCACAAAGCATGACTCTACGACACAAAACATATAGCAACTCATATAACGAGAAGAATACAAATATTACACAACAAAAGGATCACGGATCCAACAATTCATCAAGCGGAAGCGGGTAGTGTTGTCTAACAACAAGAAACAAATATAGGGCCTAAGAGGCCTACAATAAAATATCACCCAAGCCAGCTTGTTCCACGGTCCCAAGCTGCCACCTGGGAACCCCAGACTAGTAGTCGACATCAACGAAGAACCCACCTAGTTGCTCGGTATCGTCCTCCTCTGAAATACAAAATCATAGAGGCAGCAAAGAGAGACTGAGTACGATGTACTCGCAAGTTTAATAGGGCGATATAGGCCCAATGACTGACGGAGGCTCTAAAGCTATATAATGTAGTTCTTTTGCATAAAGCTAAATTTCATAAACCAAAACATAAGAGACACATGGCATTCGTCTACTCAGAGTATTTTTATAAAGGGGTAAGAGAGTAACATTTGTCATCACCGGTTCTCATCGAACCCTTTGTAATCAACCACACTCATCTCCACCAAGGCACCCCCTCGAATCACCCTCGAGGAAGTGAACCTTAAATCACACGTGATTATGCAACCTTTAGCTGCCATATCAATTAGGTTAACATTCTCTATGATCTTATCGTCTATTCCCAAGTTGTCCATAACCGTGGACACGGCTTTTCGAAAAGATTAACCCTGCAGGGGTGTACTAATTTACCCATTGGTACCGTCCGGCTCACCTGAGTGGCCCTCTTCCGGGGAAGGCCGGCAAGCGGGCGCGGTTAAACCTTTACCTCACGTGAGAATATCCAAGAGTCATCTGTGGCCACAGGACAGGTTCAGCGCTCTCAGCGCCCTGCCCCATCGCCACGTCCTAAACACAAATCCTCATCAACATCATCTTTCCACTCACACGCAAATGGAAAACCGAACTAGAGGACCCTTGGATACGCCCGCACAAGTTATTCGGTCAGTAAGGCGCCCATACACCCACCAATGGCAGCACGATCGTCTTGGTTCAAGAGGTAAAGAACTCGCACCTAGGGGCTAGAGTGAGGCAAAACACCATCCCCGATGGCAACTCACCCAAGCCATCTTAGCATTTTAATTTAGCATCACATTCATCCACCATGCCCGAATCATTCCATCAACATCAATAATTATGGAATTTAATAACGGACATAACTAATATTGCAACTAAGCATGTCTAAGCATGGATAAGCATATAACCAACAATTATAATTCGTATCCGGCCAACACATCAACACTAGGGTTCATAGGTAGGGATACATGTGATTGGCTCGGGGAAGAGACATGCATTCATAGGATTCTATATATTTACCAAAAGAGACATTTGAACCGCATGCAATATTATGGTGGATAAAATAATTTGATAAAATCATAGGATGCTAAATGCCAAGAAGGTTAGGTTATCTCTTGCCTTGCTGCCCGGTCGTGAGGTACTGCTCGTCGGGGTAGTTAGAGAGACCCTCGACTCCGGAATCTATCGATACCCAAAAAGAAATACAAAGCACACATAAATCACACGAACTCAAAATGCAATGCTCAATCACATGATGACATGTCCAATTGATGCAACCATATTATTATATAAATTAAAAGCAAATTTAAATGAGGAGCCAAATAATTAGTTCAATTATTTGGAACCAATCCCATATTTATCTTAGTGGCCACATTCTTCATAAATTATTGAATTATTAGAGAAGTGGTCAAATATGCATGAACATGACATGAATGGATAGGTTTCGTTCTTTCGATCGTTTCGGTAATTTATTTGTAATTTTCGGAGCACCGATGAATAAGTAACAAATTAAATAAAATAATTGAATTTACTTCAATTAATCAAATTATGGACAACATCAAATAAAAGTTTGTGATCATGATGTGATAAGTGCATGATTTGATAGCATTTGACATGTTGATCACTTTGATATTTAATTCATAATTTTTGGACAATTATTGAATAAGTTATGGATTTCTCAAATTAGACATTATTTAACCTATTTTGGAAATTCTTAGTTAACCCAAAGAATATAGTTCCAAAAGGAGTTTACAACGATTCCAATTGGTAGATTTTGTTTTACTAAACATTTTGAAATTTGAATCGTCGAATTTGAGGCATTTTTCAATTAGTTATCGATTTTCAAAATGTTTTATTTTCTGAAAAAGGGAAAAACATTTCCCAGGCGGGCCGGCCAGGCCGGGCGCAGGCCGGTCATATTGGCCGGGCCACCACCCGAGAGGCCCCGGCCACCGGGCCGGCCCATATGGCCGGGCAGGGACCCGAGAGGCCCCAGGCCTCGTGGCCGGTCAGGCCGGGGGGGGGGCAGGCCGGGGTGCGCGTGCGGCACCCGACGGGGAGCGGCCGACGACGACCTCAATCCGGCGGCGCGAGAGGGGAGAGGGTTGAGGGAAAGGGCCAGATGGAGGCTAGCTCACCCGTGAACCAGAGGGCGAGGCCGATGCGGCGAGGGGACGGTCAACGGAGCCCCAAATCAGGAGGGCGGAGCTTGGCCGGGAGCGGCGACGTCGATGACGAATCCGTCGGCTCCGGCCCTCCTGGGCCGATTCCGCCGCAGAGGAGGGAGCAGGGGAGGCGGCGGAGGGGGAGGTGGCGTCGGCTCGTGCCGAGGATGCTCGGAAGGGCGGCGATTCGTCAACGACTGCAGCTCTCCACGGTGGCCGCCCGAGGTCGCCTTGTCGCTCTCGATCCGGAAAAACGGGGGGGAAACAGAGGGAGTGATCGAGGGGAGCAGGTAGACAGCGTCGGGGAGGCTCTACTCCACCAGGGGCCACGCCATGGTGCGGAGCACCTTGGCCAGCTCACGGCATGGCGCCAGGACGCCTTCGTCCACAGTGAGAGAGAAGAGAGAGAGAGGGAAAGAAGAAATTGCAAAAAGGCCCCTGGAACTTTTGAATTAAATGCAAACAAGTCCAGCAGCAGGGTTTAACTATTTAATTAGAGCCCCAGGACATTTTCTAAAATCCCAGAAAAATTCATAGAGACTAGAATTACCCTTTTGAACCACCACAAAAATTGGTGAGGTCAAATAAATTAGTTTGCCCAACATTTGTTCATAGCTTTTAGATTTAGGCATTTTTGATAATTAGCTAAAAGCCTCTAATTTGAGCATTTAACCATTTCCAAAAATAGTGAAATTAGACATGGTGGCTCCCAACACAATAAAGAAGCACTCCATGAATTTAGTTTGAATTTTCGGAGAGCTTAAATTGGTTCCAAAAGGGTAGTTTGAATTAAGCCAAAATGAATTCTCATATTTAGTTCCCAATTGACAAAACTTGGAATTTGAGAATTGAGGATAAGAGGCAATTATGGAACTTCCTAAACAAGTTGGAAGTCCAAGAATGGTTGGTTGACAAGTTGAGTAAAACATTTGGTTGGAGGTTTTGGGAAGGTGGGCTTCCCAATTCAATTGCTTTCCAAAACAAGGTGCATTTGTTAGCAATGACAAATTTCACATGCATGCCATGATGCAAAGGATGCAAAGCAAAAGTGGAAAAATTCTTCGTATTTTTCACATCCAAGTTAGGGCTGTTACATTCCATTTGTGAACATGGACTCCCCGTTAGTGGTCAAGACCCCGGGCTCTAGTTGGCACACAAAATGGGTTGCTCCGGAAGTCCAGATTACCATAGGATATTGGTCTTTCCCGTTCCAGCTGATAGCACTGAAGTCAGATGGGCTAGATGTAATTCTGGAGATGGATTGGTTAGTCAAATACCAGGCCAACCTGGACTGTGCTGCCAAGTCTATCACCGTGATCCACCCAACCGTCGGGCTGGTGAGTTATTGGTCACCCTCGTCCGCAACTCCCTCCGCTGCTACTCCACTCTCACCGGAGATCAGTTTATGTTTCCTGGAAGGAACCACCCCGCCTGAAATGCATGAAGTTGCTGTGGTGTGCGATTTCCCCGATGTTTTCTCGGAGGAATTGCCCGGCATGCCACCTGATCGCAGCGTGGAGTTTGTGATCGAGTTGGTTCCGGGAACCGCCCCAATTTCCAAGAGGACCTACCGTATGCCAACGGAATTAAAGAAGCAATTTGATGAGATGCTAGAAAAGGAATTCATCCGGCCGAGTAGCTCACCTTGGGGCTGCCCGGTCATCTTTGTCAAGAAGAGGGATACAAATGTTCCTCGTCTGGTTGTTGATTACCGCCCTCTGAATGCGGTGACCATCAAGAACAAGTACCCTATTCCTCGAATGATCGACATGTTCGATTAGCTCGCTGGTGCAACAATATTCTCCAAGATGGATCTGAGGTCAGGATACCACCTGATAAAAATCCGAAAGGAGGATATCCCGAAGACGGCTTTCACTACCCGCTATGGGTTATATGAGTACACCGTCATGTCATTCGGCCTCACCAATGCTCCGGCTACATTCATGAGGCTGATGAACTGCATCTTCCATGAGTACCTCAATAAGTTTGTCGCAATTTACATCGATGACATCCTTGTCTACTCCAAGACCGAAGACGAACATGCTGAGCATCTTCGGCTAGTCCTGACCAAGCTTAGAGATCACCGCCTCTATGCCAAGTTCTCCAAGTGTGAGTTTTGGCTAAAGGAGCTCATTTTTCTCGGTCATGTGGTGTCAGCTACCGGAGTAGCGGTGACACCAAACAAGATTCAGGCAATCCTGGATTGGCCAACTCCCAAGTCCGCCAAAGATATCCGAAGCTTCCTTGGATTGGCGGGTTATTACCGCCGATTCATCGAGGGCTTTTCCAAAATAGCCAAGGCATTGACTGACCTCCTCAAGAAGAATAAACAATTTGTGTGGTCAGACAAGGCTGAAGAAAGTTTCCAAACCCTCAAGGTCAAGCTCACCACCACTCCGGTGCTTGTCCTCCCCGACGACTTTGTCGTCTATTGTGATGCATCACTCCAAGGCTTGGGCTGTGTTTTGATGCAAGAGGGCCATGTTGTCGCTTATGCTTCCCGTCAACTCAAGCCACATGAGTAAAATTATCCAACTCATGATTTGGAGCTGGCCGCCGTGGTACATGCTCTGAAGCAATGGAGGCCCTAGCTCTTGGGCAACCGTTGCGAGATCTACTCTGACCATCAAAGCTTAAAATATCTCTTCACCCAGCCGGATCTGAACTTGAGGCAGAGGAGATGGCTGGAATTGATTAAAGATTATGATGTGACTCTCAACTATCAACCCGGCAAGGCAGATGTCGTGGCCGATGCTTTGAGTCGCAAGGCCTATTGCAACACCGTGATGGTGGAAAAGGCACAACCGGCTCTCCACGAGGAATTTGCTAGGTTGAATCTGGAGATTGTTCCCTCCGGTTATCTAGCTACCTCGAGATCAAATCCACTCTTGAGGATGAAATCAAGGCCGCCCAGCAAAATGATGCTGAAATCCTCGAGATCAAAGAGAAGATAGCTAATGGGAAGGCCAATTGTTTTGCGGTTGATGACAATGGTGTTGTCTATTTCGGTGACCATTTAGTGGTGCCCAAGAGTGGGAACATAAAAGAATTGATCCTCTCAGAAGCTCACGAGTCACCCATCTCTATTCATCCGGGTAGCACAAAAATGTATCAAGATCTTCGCCCTCAATTCTGGTGGTCTTGCATGAAGCGCGAGATCGCCGAGTATGTTGCTGAATGCGACGTCTGTCGCCGAGTGAAGGCTGAACATCAACGGCCAGCTGGTACCCTCCGTCCCATAGCCATTCCCGAGTGGAAGTGGGATGAAGTGGGCATGGACTTCATCACCGGTTTTCCAAGATCATAAAAGGGTAACAATGCCATTCGGGTAGTCATTTACCGTCTATCCAAAGTCGCCCATTTCCTTCCGGTTTGGGAGGATATCAACTCCGTTAAATTGGCAGAGCTGTATATGGCCCGGATTGTTCCCTTGAACGGGGTTCCCTTGAGGATTATTTCAGACTGTGGAAGCCTGTTTGTGTCCAAATTTTGGCAAAGTTTCCAAAAGGCTCTCGGAACCCGCCTCAACTTCAGCACCGCCTATCATCCTCAAACCGATGGCCAAATTGAAAGAGTGAACCAAGTTCTCGAGGATATGCTTCGGGCTTGTGTTATCTCCTTCGGCAAGGGTTGGGAAAAGTACCTCCCTCTCGCCGAGTTCTCCTACAACAATAGCTATCAAGCCAGTTTGCAAATGGCTCCCTTTGAGGTTCTCTATGGGAGAAAATGCCGAACTCCTCTCAATTGGTCTGAAACCGGGGCCACTCTTCGGTCCTGATGTGATCAATGAGGCCGAGGAGAAGGTCCGTATCATTCGAGAAAATCTCAAGGCTGCTCAATCCCGGCAGAAAAGCTACTATGACAAGCACCATCAAGAGGTCCAGTATGAAATTGGTGATAAAGCCTATCTTCAAGTTTCTCCTCTCCGAGGCGTTCGTCGCTTCGGGATCAAGGGCAAATTGGCACCTCGCTATGTTGGCCCTTTCACCGTTCTACCCAAGCGAGGAGATCTCTCCTATCAACTTCAGTTGCCTTCCAACATCCCGGATGTGCATGATGTGTTCCATGTTTCCCAACTCCGTCGTTGCTTCAAGGATCCCATTCGTGGGGTTGATCATGAGGCATTGGACATTCAAGAGGATTTGACCTATCGCGAGCATCCTATCCGCATCTTGGATGAAGCGGAGAGGAAAACCCACAACAAGACCATCAAGTTCCTCAAAGTTCAATGGTCCAACCATTCCGAGGAAGAAGCCACGTGGGAGCGAGAAACTAGTCTCCGATAGGAATATCCCGCCTTCTTCACTCAAGCCTAGAATCTCGGGACGAGATTCCTGTAAGGGGGGTAGAATTGTAACAGCCCCAACCTGGCAATGAAAAATACGAAGAATTTTTCCATTTTTTGTTTCCATATTTGCATCATAGCATCCATATACAATTGCCATTTTCAAACTTTCACTTGGAAACAAATTGAAATGGGGAGGCAAACTTCCCAACATCCAAACCAATGCAAATGCTCAACTTATCAAACCAAATCATGCTTGGACTTCCAAATGGTTTAGGAAGTTCCAAGTTTACTTTTTGAAACCAATTCTCAATTCCTAAATTTGGTCAAATAAGAAATGAGTTTGAGAATTCAAATTGGCTTAATTCAATTTCTATTTTTGAAACCAAGTTAAGCTTTCCAAAAATTCAAACTAAAATTATGGGGAGCTTCAATATTATTGTGAGGGCCCCCATGAATATTTTCAGTATTTTTGGAAATGTTTAAGTGCTTCAATCAAATACAATTTGGAATTTGTCAAAAACACTTTAAATCAAAAGCTGTGAACAAGTGTTGGCCAAATCATTTATTTGCCTCACCAAATTTTGTGGAGGTTCTAAAGGTTAAATAGAGCCTATATAAATTTTTGCACATTTTATAAAAATGTCCTGGGGCTTCAATTAAATCGCTAAAATCTGCTAAGAAACTTTTTGCAAATTATTTTAAAAATTGCCAGGGGGTTTTCCAGAAAATTTCTTTCCCTCTCTCCCCTCCACAGTGCTGGCGGCACTGGCGCCATGCTGCCGGCCATGCCGCCGTGTCCACCCACCTGTGGACGTCGCCCCGTGGCCAAGCGGCACGATGAGGACCCCCCCACCTGCCCCTCAACCATTTTCCCCAATCGCGAGCTTCCTCTCTCCCTCTCTGTTGCTCTCCCGAGACTCCTCCGTCGCCACCGCCGCCGCGCACCGTGCCGTCGCCTGGTGTCATCCCCGAGCAGATCGAGCAGCACCCCGAGCTCCGCGTCGGCGTCCTCTCCCTCCCCACTGGAGGAATCGGGTCGGGAGGACCGACAACAACGCGTGCGTGCTCGTCATCGTCAACCTCGTCCGCGCCGTCCGCCGAGGTCGATTCCTTCGCCTCCGACCACCCTACCATCGTCGAGCAACCCCAGTTCCACGAGGGTGAGTTCCTTTCCTCTTTGGCCCTCTCCCGCGCCCTTTTTCCTCTCGTCCTCGCCGTCAATTTAGCCGCCGTCGCCGCCGTTCCCCGCCGGCGTCACCTCACAGAGTGCCCGACCTGGCCGAGGCTTGGGCCGGCCTGAGGCCGGAGGCCTCGGGCAGGTACCCGGCCTGCGCGCACGGCCTGGGCCGACCAGAGGCTGGCCGCTTCGGGCACCGGCCCGCCCTCGCGCGCCCAGCCTAGGCCGGCCAAAGGCCGGTGGCTTCGGGCCACCCCCCGGCCTGCAGCCCGGCCTGGCCGGCACAAGGCCGGCCTGCCAGGGAATTTTTTTTCCCTTTTGTAAATAAAACCAAGTTTAAATATTTGATATCTTTTCAAATAATGTTCCAAAAATTGCAAATTAAATATGAAATTGCTCAGAAAAACATTTCTTATCATTTGGTAACATTGCCATGCCCTTTTGAATAAATAATTTCTCCTTCTTTTAGGAATTCCTAAAAGGGTTCGAATAGTACCTAATTCAGAAAAATCACAATTCATTAAATATTGATCCAAAAATTATGAATAAAATATCAATGTGATCAACATGTCAAATGCTACTCAACCATGCTGATTTCATGTCATGCTCATGCATATTTGAGCCACTCCTCTAATATTTAATAATTTATAAAGGATATAGTCACTAAGATAAATATGGGGTTGTTTCCAAATAATTGCACTAATTATTTGGCTCCCCATTTAATTTTGCTTTTTAGTTTATATAATGATATCCTTGCATGAAATTGACATGTCATCATGTGATTGAGCATTGCACTTGTCCTCGTGTGATTTATTTGTTCTTTGTGTTATTTTTGGGTATCGATAGATTCCGGAGTTGAGGTCACCCCGACCTATCCCGACGAGCCGTACTACACGCCCCGGCAGCAAGGCAAGAGATAACCTAACCTTCTTGGCATCTAGCATCCTATGATTTTATCAACTTATTTTATCCACCATAATATTGCATGCAATTCAAATGTCTCTTTTGATCAAGATGTAGAAGATCCTATGAATGCATGTTTATCCCCTGAACCATCACATGCTTCCCCTCCTATAAACCCTAGGTTTGATGTGTTGGCCGGAGACAAAGATATAATTGTTGTTATATATGCTTAGCTATTCTTAGCCATGCTTAGTCAAATGATATATTTTTGTCTGGTGATTTAATTCCATTATTATGAATGGTGGTGGAATGTTCGGACATGATGGTTACTTGTGGTGGATAATTAATTTGCTAAAAGGCTTGGATGAGTTGCCATCGGGGATGGTGTTTTGCCTCATTCTTGCCGCCTAGGATGAAAGTGCTTTTAGCTAGAACCAAGAACCGAGCGTGCTGCCATGGGTGGGTGTATGGGCGCCTTACTAACTGAGTAACTTGTGCGGGCGTATCCAAGGGTCCTCTAGTTCGGTTTTCCATTTGCGTGTGAGTGGAAAAGATGATGTTGATGAGGATTTGTGTTTAGGGCATGGCGATGGGGCAGGGGCTGAAATAGGCTGGGTAAACTTGCCCTGTGGCCACAGATGACTCTTGGATAGTCTCACGCGTGGTAAATGTTTAACCACGCCCGCTCGCCGTCCTTCCCCGGAAGAGGGCCAATCAGGTGAGCTGGACGGTACCAATGGGTAAATTAGTACACCCCTGCAGGGTAAATCTTTTTGAAAAGCCGTGTCCACGGTTATGGACAAACTCTTGGGAAAGGTGGATTAGCTCATAGATTACATTAACCTAATTGATATGGCAGCTAAAGGTTGCATAATCAACTTGTGATAAAGGTTCATTTCCTCGAGGGTGATTCGAGGGAGTGCGTTTGGTGGAGATGAGTGGTTTGGCTACAAGTAGGTTCGCCGAGAACCGAAGACGAAATGTTACCCTCTTACCCCTTTTTATGAAAAATATTCTGAGTAGACGGTGCCTTGTGTCACTTATGACTTGTTTATGAAAATTAGCTTTATGCAAAAGAAATACATATATAGCTTTAGAGACTCCATCAGCATTGGGCCTATATCGCCCTACTAAACTTGCGAGTACATCGTACTCAGTCTCTCTTTGGTGCCTCTATGATTTTGTATTTCAGAGGAGGACGACACCGAGCAGCTAGGTGGGTTCTTCGTGGACATCGACTAGTAGTCCAGGGTTCCCAGATGGCAGCTTGGGACCGTGGAGAAAGCTGGCTGGGTTTATATATGTGTAGGCCTCTTAGGCCCTATATTTGGATCTTGTTGTACTAGACAACACTACTTCGCTTCCGCTTGATGAATTGATGGTCTGTGACCTTTTGATGTGTAATATTGGTATCTTTCTCATATATGAGTTGCTATATGAGTTTTGTGTCGTAGAGTCTGCAATGTGCCAGTTTGTTTCACAAGTCTCGGTCTCTTTACTATACGTGAAAGCGATGTCTGAGCTTATGGCATGATCGAGGTGTTGTGTGTCGATGATCCATTCCGAGCACACCTGCCAATGAGTATTGGCCTGGGATTGGTAAACCCAGTAACCCTCGATTATGTAGCATGACCGGTTACACAACGTTTTACTGTATAGTTCTGGGGTCGGGGCGCTACACGGAATGTCTTCTCTTTGGGATATGATGGCATGCCGGCTTGATGGCGGGATGCCGACTACGATTGTCGACTTTGCTGTCTTGGACATAGCAGTATGGGGACACGCCGGCTTCTCCTCCTAGGATGATAGCGGAACCTTTCTTCACGACTTGTATGAGTATACCGGCTCCGAACATGGCGGTATCGGCTAAGCCGGCTTGTGGTCTACCGCCAGGACAAGAAATGTCGGCTCCTCAGGCAAAACCAGCTCCTTTAGATAACGCCGACTCCTAGATGATGCCGGCTCCTTGGATAATGCCGGCTCCTAGACGATGGTCGACTCCTGGGGAATGACCGGCTCCTGGGAGAATGCAAACTCCTTGATGATGGCCAGCCTCTGGACGACGCTGACTCCTGGGGAATGACCAGCTCCTGGGAGAATGCCAGCTCCTTGATGATGACCAGCTCCTCCTGGATGACCAAACGTTGGGTCCTGGGACATGGTGGCCTGCAGCCTGGTGGCTTGCCAATTGAGACATAGCATGTCTGCTTCGTCTTTGTCCATGCCTTGGGGTCCTCCTGAGTGCGTCTCGCCTAAACCAAGGACATTCAGGGCCATGCCGGCCAAGTGCAAAAAATGGGTGCGAACACATGCCCCCCTATTTTCTGGCAGAGCTTGCATGCCAGAAAATAATTTGCCTAGGGTCTTGGTATTAGCACGATGTCAACACTCCATCGGCTGCGTATGCTGAGGGCGATAATCTTTTATCAGCCATATGCTTAGACTAGCTGCCACCTGGGTAGAGCCTCTTCAGATATTCGTCATCTTGATAACACAAGGTCCTTCATCTATGCATCCCATGGTGCAGTTTGCCTGATTTTTAACTCGGATCATGGAGATAAGAAAAGCAGATACCTTGCACTAGATCCTTGTTAGTAGCCAACTCAATAATTAAGCCAGCCTTGCTGGTATTGGCGAAACTGAGCATCGGCTTCTGGGATAGAGACCATGAGCCAGATGTTGACTTTGCCAACACAATGTATTCTTGGGGCGATATGCAAATATCGGCCATGCATCCTCATCTCGAAGGACTAGGGGAACCCGTCCACCAAAGCGTGAATAGCCGAAATAACTCAGATGTTTCGGCTGGGGATAAATTTCTGGATGCTGGCTTTGATGGTATGGTTGAAGAACATGGATGACGCGTCGTCTGAGGTTTCCTATAATGAGAGGAATATTACCGGCTTCTGCCGGCTCCACGATTGCTCTCCTTTACTCCTGCCGACTTCACAACAGGAACCGGCACATCACTCACTTGCGGGCTTCGCTTGGGAACCCACGCTATGTTCCTCTTCTTCAGCTCGTCGGCCCTAGGCCGCTTCAGCTGTCTTTCCTGCCAATGTGGTAAGCCGATTAAGCATCTCGGCTGTGACTTTGATTTATGCATTGGCATCTTCGGCTTGGCTTGTACAGACTCGACAATAGGGTCCTTGAAAGTAACTCGCCTCACTCCCTTGCCCTTAATAGCCAACATCAACTCGGCTGGCTTTTTGATGCTTGGAGTCAAATCTAAAACAATGCACTTGCGACCATCCTTTTTCACTCGGTAGACTTGCTTCACCACCTCCTTCTTCTTCCACGAGCTCCGGGCCGACTCGGCATTGAGTCGGTCTCTATCATGTGTTTGCCGGCTTGTTCCTCTAGGAGCTGCGTAAAGTTGGCGAGGTGATTTAGTATAAAACAGATGGTGTGCCCGTGAATTATACTTGTCCCTTGATGGATATGAATAGAAGCCGACTTGGGAAGGCATGGACGACTTCGGCATTGGCGGCCCGAAAGGAGTACGTGGAGTCGGCACATCGAGCTGCTTCTTTCGCCAATCCCATTTTTCCGACTTGCGCCCTGGGGGTAACATTGATGCCTTTGTGTCGGTTGGCTGATGAGCACTTTTTGCTTCGCTTATCTTTTGATATTTATCCAATAATTGAGGAAAGGTGACTTTCGATTTCCTCCTCTGCTTATCGCTGCCTTTGTCCTCATTGGATTTGCTGGCATTGGTCTCTAGATTTTGCGGTTGCCCCCCAGTGTTAGGCGTCTTCGCTGCAACTTTGATGGAACGCCCGTCTTCAAAATTGCCGACTTGATTGCCGACTTGAACAATCTCTTTGTTGGACGACTCGATCTCATCAGCTTCATTGTGTACCGGTCCGTCTTTGGATGAGTCGGCTTGAGGCTACGAAAAGCACACCTTAAAGTTCGTATTCCACATCTATGGACACTTCATGCCGTCACTATCCGCATCTAAAGATAGTACTAACAAACACCACAACATATTTATTGAATAGTCTCTTTCTTCAATAACACAAACATCAAGAAACCTCATGATCTATTCAATCCAACAATAATAAAGAACAACCTCATGATGAAGATCCCTCTAAGCTTTTATCATTAGAGTCACACACGGCACCCACACTGTCACCGAGATACCGTGATCACAACGGTGACCCCTGAACTTATACTAGATGACACCACTTGAGCAAAATCATATCCATTACATGTAGTGAAACATTATATATTCAACTATGCTAACAAAGCTCATGATCACAACAAGGATCACATCATGGGAGAGAGAGATAAACACATAGCTAATTGTATAAGCCTCAGCACTACTCACGCATGGTCATGGTGAGTAGGAGCTTGATGGAGAGGTGCATCCCAGAGAGGAGGCGGCAGCCCGGCGGCGGCGGCCCTTGGCCCCCCCTTCAAGCTTGGAGATGGTGCTGGTATGGAGGAGGGTTTCCACCTCACGGCGGCTGCCTTGGAGGAGGAAAATTCGTGGTCCTTGATGACCTAGGTTTTCTCTCTTTATATAGATTCCCGAATTCCCGTCATCAGATTTTTGGCCTTCAGTAAAACGGGGATATCTCGGCCGTCCGGACTCGTATTGGGCCGAATTTTATGTCTAGATCGATTGGCGGAAAATTTCCCACAACTTTCACGACCAAACTGTTTTGATTTGACGTCGTATTCGGGTCATTAAGGGGCCATCTCCGAAAACAATGTTCAGACAGATTTTAGGAAAGTGCAATTCGACTCCAACAAGGTTTTCTTTTTGCACTCTTGTCAATTTCCAAGTAATGCCTACACATCAAAGTGTAAAACAAGAACATTGTGCATTTTTCCACTATTAATAGGTTAGTCCAATAAATCCATAAAATGATATAAAACATAATAAACACATGTGGCATTTGATATAAAACAAGCATGGAACATAAAAAAATTATAGATACATTTGACACGTATCATATATCGAGACATATCGTGCAAAACTATACATAATAAAATAATCGTTATAACAAAATAACTCACTACACAATATATAATAAATCTATAATTAAAATTCACTTAAACATGCAAAATCCAAATTGTCTATTTAAACTCATAAAAAATATGTCCTGTTTTTAGCATAAGTCATACCAATATTCACAGAAAATTTCGGCATGACCTTTACTAAAAAGAGGATATGTGGAGTACGGCAAACAGGTACAACGACATACACTGGTAATGGACAAGTAGACATGCAGGCATAGCTAGCTAGTGTGTTGTGCTGGTGTATGTATAATTTCACAAGATAAATGAAGATATGAACATGTCTCTATGTCAGTTCTCTGTAGGTGTGTCGAAGGGGAATGGCTAAGGACCACTCCGATGCTACACACCACCGTGGATCTTGGTCCCCCCCCCCCCCCCCCCCCGCCACAGGAGCAGCAGCGGTCGGTCGACAGCCAGAGACGGGGTCGCGGCGGTAGCGGCGACCAGAGAGCGACGACCACGACCAAGAGGACAGGGAACAGCGGCGGCGGCAGTAATCGATCAGACTCAGATGTGTGTAGCTATGTGTATTGAACGGCGGCGGCAGAAATTGAACGGCGGCGGCACTAAGTATATTTATTGGAATGTGCAGCTATGTGTTAAGGCGGAAATCATGTGCCCGTAGGCGGAAATTCAGAAGGCACATGCTGTCCTGCCCTGTTCCTGCCATGTTTCTGCCCGTGCGAGCTAGAATCAGCCGCAGAGGAGGAGGGAGCTGGGGAGGGAGGGACGGAGGAGGGGTTACCTAGGAGGAACCAAGCTGGAGCGGAGGCTGGCTTGCGGCGGAGCAGGGTTGCAACCTGTCGGGGGGCAACCCCCGAATAGGGTCAAGATGACGAGATATGTGAAGACCCGGAGTTGACCGGGTTAACGATAACCGACATACCATACAGACTTACCCGGAGTCTGCCGGGTCAAAGCTAACCGACATACCCAGATGTCGCAACATGCAAAGTATAAGTCGGAGCCTTCTTTGTTCTTCTTATGTGCAGGGAAGGAGAAAACGAGTTATGAAGTATCTGGTGTGCCTATGCCGGATCGGGAGAAATGGAGCTCTATCCCGGTGAACAGTCGAGGCTGATGTCTTATCCCTACAATCACGGGGCAGGTGTCCTGCCACTAGCACGATGGGACGCGCTGCCTAACCCCTGACTCGGAGGCCACGGTATGGGGAGTCAGGTCTCCACGCTGCTGACCGAAGCGGTACGAGGGAGCAGTGCACAGGAGTTGATAGATTGGACGTGCCACGTAGGGATGACCGAAGCAGTCAGAGGACTGGACGTGGCCACAGTGCGGGTTGCGCCAGCACCTACGTCAGCCCTACTTGTGCCCTAGGCTTCCCTTTATAAGGAGCACCAGGGGCTCCTCTTACGGGGACGCTTGGACGATCCCAGAGGAACCCTTAGCCTCACACGCATACACTCTAGACATTTCCACCAGAGCCAACAACGAGCCAGGGAGCCTCCCCAAGACTCGGCAGAAGGCCCAAGTGATCCACCTCTACCTTAGTTCATAGCATTTCTTGCACAGCTCAAGGAGCGTTGTGTAGCTCGAGTGTGATCCACCATATATAAACAAACAAGCAGGAGTAGGGGTTTTATCTCCTCACGAGAGCCCTGAACCTGGGTAAATCCGTGTGTGTGTGGGTGTGTGTTTCTGTGTGCGTCTCTACACGCACTAGCCCTCCCTGGTGCCTCCAGCATCCATCAGCCCCAACTCAAGCCTACCTATGGCATCTGTCCGTGCACCACCACGACAGTTGGCGCCCACCGTGGGGCCAGCAGCAGCGCTGGCTGGTGTGTTCATCCGGATGGGTTCCTTTATCGCCTCGGGCGAGCATGTTCTCTGTGGCCTGGTCCACAGGTTCGGCTCGCTCAACATCGTCAGCGACAACGCGGGCTGTTTTGGCAGCAGGCCGCTGCCCCGGAACGGATGCCTCATCGAGTTCGGCTCGCTGACCGTCTACGTCGCCATCGAGGTTCCCTGCAGATTTCCCGAAAGGGTGCAGGTTGCTGTGGATCCTCCTGCAGTCTGCGCAGCTCGCGGCCGGCATACCGCTCGCCCCGCTAGTTGCGCAGAGGTCATGATGACGCTCCCGTCGTTGGTACCGGCGGAGCCACGGCTGGGGAGGCCGAGGCCAGCACCAGGTCTACCAGGACGGGCGTCCGACGCTGGAGAGGCCGAAGAACCGTCAGGCGCAGGTCGGTACATCTGGTGTGCCGGTGACGCCGAGTCCTCTTCAGGACATGATCGAGAAGCTGGCCACCCCTGTGGCTCCAAGTGCAGATGTTGCTCTGGCTCAGGCTGAGCTGGAGGAGCAGCGCAAGAGCTTACTCCAGGAGGCTTTGGAGGTAGCCCGAGTCAGGCAAGATTTTGACATCTCTCTCCGTGAGTATAACAAGGCTCATGGTTTTACACCAGTAGCAAATCCTGTTAGTCGCATAGAGGAGGTGCATGCCCGAGGTAGAGACCTCAATGCCTAGATTGTTAGAGATGGTAGAGCCAAATCTAGTAGAACTGCTAGTCATGTGTCGGCGGATAGCCGAAGTACAGCACTCTCGGCAAGAACCTTATAGCTGCAGAGGCAGCCGCAACCGAGTTACCCAACTTATCCGGTGAAGCTCGTCATAGGCAGCAGGACCGGGTAAACGAGTTGGTGGCCATCGCCAATCGCCAAAATGAAGCTTTCCAGAATGCAAACCCGGATATAGGTGGATCCCGGTACATTCACTCGAATGGTGGTGCCGGTGGCATGTCCAAGGGACAGGCCTCATCGCCGTATGTTGGCGGAAGTCGTGACCAGAGTGTGAACTCTGGTAAAAACAAACAGCTGCAGGCGTATGATCCGGTATACGCCAGAAAGCAGATAGCCGGGCAAGCCCATGCCGGTCAGGGAGCCCCTGGACCCGCTCCGGGTAGGCAAGGAGCTAGCCGGGTTAACCCGGCAAATCAGGGTCAGCCACCTCGGTATTCGGCACCTAATCCACCTCGGCAACGACAAGGTGCCGGGTATGCCGAACAGGCCGCCGACCGATATGATGATGGTTACCCGGCCATGGAGCGTGCCGGTACACAAGATTCAGAGACCTGGCGACCGAGGGTGCACTCGGTACTAGGCTGGGAAATCGCCAGTTGCCGGCACATGACGTCCGAAACAAGCTTGACAGAATCTATCTGTCTGAACTCCTGGAGGAGCAAGGCCCACCGGGTCCTGCATGTTTTGGACCCCGGATAATGAAGCAGGCACCGGTGCCGAACTTTCAGCTTCCCCGGGGTGCCAAGACGTATGATGGTAGTACTAAGCCAGAGGACTGGCTGACAGATTATGTCACTGCGGTACACATCGCCGGAGGCAGCCGCCGATGGGCAGTGCGGTATGTACCGCAAATGCTGGAAGGACCAGCCCGGATCTGGCTGAATAACCTGGAGGAGAACAGCATTGATTGCTGGCTGGACTTCTCTGATGCTTTCATCAGCAACTTCTCCAGCACCTACAAGAGGCCGAATCGCCCTCAGCAGCTGTCTATGTGTCGGCAGAGGGAAGATGAAACTGACCGGGAATATCTGACCCGGTGGAGTACAATCCGCAACTCCTGTGAAGGAGTTATCGAGTCGCAGGCCATCGCGTGGTTTGCACAAGGGTGCCGACATGGCTCCATGCTTTGGCAGAGACTCCAGAGAGAGATGCCGGCCACCTTAGCCGAGACAATGGCAATAGCGGACAGCTATGCCCTGGGTGATCCGACACAGCCTTTACTGGCCCAGGTCGACACGGGCAGGAGGTATCCCGCTCAGGACCGGGACAGATCGGGCAGGCGAAGCGATCGCCCGGACAACCGCAACAAGAGGAGAGATGACAGGCCGGATTACCGGTATGGGTCGGACCAGGTCGCCACTGTCGACCAAGATCAGATGGATGCCGGCAGCAGCCAGCGTCGGAAAAATGATGGTCCCTCGTGGGGCCAAAACTCAGAAGAAAAGAGGCCGTGGAACGGCGAGAAAAAGCCATGGAACGGCGAGAAGAGGCCGTGGAATGGCGAGAGGAGGCGATGGAACGGTGACAAGAAACAATGGGAGGATAAGGAGAGATACACCTACGAGAAGATGCTGGATGGCCCTTGCAGCTTCCACACCAAGCATCCCAGCAGACCGGCTCAACACACGACCCGGGAGTGCAGTTGGTATCAGTGCAAACCGGTGAAATCTGGTCCAACATCCCGACCTGCACCTCTCACGGGTGCAAACACTGAGCCTCTGAATACCCAGCATAGGCCAGAAAATGTCAACTAGGTGGCCAACAACAACAACAACAACAACGCTGGCCCAAGTCAGCAGAATGAATACCGAGAGCCCCACCAGAGCTACATGGTCTTTGTGACCGAGCCGACGGACAAGCAGAGCCTGAACCGGCGTGCGATGGAGGTGAACGCAGTCATGCCGGCCGTACCCAAGTTCATGTACTGGTCCGAGGATCAGATCAGCTGGAGCATCAATGACCATCCCAAGGTCATGCCAAACCCCGGGGGTTATGCTCTAGTGGTGGATCCGACACTCGTCGGGCCCAGCATCAATGTCAGGTTCACCCGGGTTCTCGTTGATAACGGGAGCAGCATCAACATTATGTACCGGGACACCATGGTCAAGCTCGGAATAACCGAGAATATGATGCAGCCAAGCAGGACCACCTTCCATGGTATTGTGCCGGGTGTCTCGCATGCACCCATGGGCACAGTTTGGGTCGACGTCGCCTTCGGCGACAAAAGCAACTGCCGAACTGAGAGTCTGCTGTTTGAGGTCGTGGACCTCGAAAGCCCGTATCATGCCTTACTCGGTAGGCCAGCACTCGCCAAGTTCATGGCATCCACTCATGTGGCCTATCTGAAGATGAAAATGCCGGGTCCAAATGGTGTCATCACCATCTCGGGTGACTACAAGCGCTCCATGGAGTGTGCCTCGGCCGGGTCGCTTCTGGCCGAGTCACTGGTGATTGCTGCAGAGAAGAAGAGAATCCATGAGGTGGTGGCTCTTGCCCAGTCCGCTCAACTCGGTATGCCGAGTCTGGCTAACCCGCAGCAGACTGCAACCTTTCAGGCGGCGAAGGAGTCCAAGAAAATTGGCATCGACGGGTCTAACCCGGACCACACCGTCATCATCGGTGCCGGGTTGGACAGCAAATAGGAAAGCGAGCTCATCCACTTCCTCCGTGAGAATCGGGATATCTTTGCATGGTCCAGTCAGGATCTGCTGGGTGTTCTGAGGGAGTTGGCTGAGCACTCCTTACATGTTAGGCCGGATGCTAGGCCAGTGAAGCAACCTACGCGACGTCTCACCGAAGAGAGAAGAAAGGTTGTGGGTGATGAGTTAGCCAAGTTACTCGCATCAAACGCCATCGTGGAAGTGAAGTACCCGGACTGGTTGGCTAACCCGGTCCTGGTAGAAAAGAAGAAGATTGACCCGAATGCGGCCACTATCTGGCGCATGTGTGTCGATTACACCCATCTGAACAAGGCATGTACGAAAGATCCATTCCCGTTGCCCCGGATCGATCAAGTGATCGACTCCACGGCCGGGTGTGAACTGCTATCATTTGTAGATGCGTACTCTGGTTTTCACCAGAACCCTTGAACCCTTCTGATCAAATAAAGACTGCCTTTATCACCCCGTACGGGGCTTATTGCTATCGTGTCATGTGTTTTGGGTTAAGAAATGCCGGTGCTACTTACCAGCGCTGTATGTAGAAATGTTTGCATGATCAGATAGGAAAAAATGTGCAGGTGTATGTCGACGACATAGTCATCAAAACTAAAGAAAAACATACCTTGTTGGATGATCTCAAAGAGACATTCGCAAACCTGCGGAAATTCCGGCTAAAGCTTAACCCGGATAAATGTACGTTCGGAGTACCGGCAGGCAAGTTACTCGGTTTCCTCGTGTCTAGCCGAGGTATCGAGGCAAATCCGACTAAGATCCGGGCGATAGAAAACATGAAATTGCCGAGATGCCTCCGGGATGTCCAGAAATTCACCGGATGTCTGGCCTCTCTGAGTCGTTTCCTAGGTCGGTTGGGAGAAAAGGCCTTGCCCTTATACCAACTGATGAAAAAATCAGATAAGTTTAGCTGGACTCCGCAAGCGGATGCGGCATTCCATGAGCTGAAAAAGATGTTGGCTACTGCGCCAATATTGGCTTCGCCACTACCGAGAGAGCCATGTTGCTCTACGTTGCGGCCACTAACCGAGTCATTAGTGTCGTAATGGTGGTGGAACGAGAAGAAAAAGGAACTACGGTACAGAGGCCGGTGTATTACCTGAGTGAGGTGCTCTCCACATCAAAATAAAACTACCCTCATTACCAGAAAATGACCTATGGTGTCTACATGGCGGCCAAGAAAGTGAAACATTACTTCCAGGAGCACCCTATAACTATCATAAGTGCGGCCCCTGTGTCAGAAATCCTCGGCAACAAGGATGCCAGTGGCCGAGTTGCCAAGTGGGCTATCGAGCTCATGGCCTACGCGCCGCAATATGCGAGAAGAGATACCATTAAATCTCAAGCAGTGGCTGATTTCCTTGTGGATTGGGCCGAGATGCAATATGAGCCATCTTTGCCGGACTCAAACTAATGGAGAATGCATTTTGACGGGTCCAAAGTAAAAGAGGGCCTGGGAGCCGGCGTGGTTCTCACCTCGCCGAAGCGAGACCAGTTGAAGTATGTGTTGCAAGTCCACTTCGCGGCATCTAACAATGTTGCCGAGTATGAAGCATTGATCCACGGACTCAAGGTGGCCAAGGAAATCGGAATTCGCCGGATCATATGTTATGGTGACTCGGATCTGGTGATTCAGCAAACATCAGGCAACTGGGATGCCCTGGATGCCAACATGGCGGCATACCGGTTCCATGTGCAGAAGATCTCCGGATATTTTGATGGTTGCGAGTTCACTCACATTCGGCGAGCAGATAATGAAAGTGCTGACATGCTGTCCAAGATTGGGTCATACCGGCAGGCCATCCCACCCGGGGTATCGCTGGAGCATCTCCGAAAGCCATCAATCAAGCCCTCACCCGAGTCTGAATCGATATTTATCCCGGGTAATCCGGAACCCGACGTCATACCGATGGACGTGGATGTCGGGAGCATGCTGCAGGACTCGAGGACTGCTCCGCAGGACCCGGGGACTTCCATGGATGTCGGGTACATTCAGCAAGACTCAGCGACCATGTTGGAAAACTGGAGAGCCGCTTGGCAGAACTCGGGGACTCCTTGGGAGGACTCTTCAGCCTATGTCGGGTGTGGTAATGTCGGTTGATGCGATGGAAATCGATGAGCCTGTACTTGGTATTCGCCCGGTACCGGCATGGGCACAGCCCATCATGACATTCATGTTGGACGGCAGTCTACCGGGTGATGAGGTCTCGGCCAGACAAATACAGAGGCGAGCCAAATCCTTCACCATCATCAACCGGGAGTTGTACAAGAGAAGCGTGACCACCGTGCTTCAGCGCTGTGTCGAACCAGAAGAGGGGGAAAAGATTCTCCGAGATATCCATCAGGGAGAGTGTGGTCATCACGCATCTTCCAGAGCCATAGTGGCTAAGGCATTCCGGTATGGGTTTTACTGGCCCAATGCTTTGCAATAGGCAGAGGACATTGTCCGGAAGTGTGAAGGGTGCCAGAGGTTTGCCCACAAGATTCACATGCCGGCGTCCGATCTCAAGACTATCCCCATCACCTGGCCATTTGCAGTGTGGTGTCTGGATATAGTGGGACCGTTTAAACCAGCCCGAGGTAACATGACTCACATCCTAGTGATGGTGGACAAGTTCACCAAATGGATCGAAGTAAAACCAATAAGAAAGTGCGATGGCCGCACAGCCGCATCATTCCTAAAGGATATTATCCTAAGGTATGGTCACCCGCACAGCATTATCACAGATAATGGCACCAACTTCGCCAAGGGAGCCTTTGCTCGGTTTTGCCAGGAAAAGAGAATCCGGCTAGACTTGGCATCGGTTGCACATCCGCAGTCCAATGGACAAGTGGAAAGATCAAATGCACTGGTCTTATCCGGCATAAAACCCCGGTTAATTGAGCCACTGCTACGTGCTCCGGGGTGTTGGCTGGATGAGATCCCGACTGTACTATGGAGTCTGAGGACTACCCCGAATCGCTCCACTGGTTATACGCCATTCTTCCTGGTTTATGGAGCAGAGGCAGTTTTGCCAACCGACATAGAGCATGACTCGCCAAGAGTCGCATTATACACCGAGTCTGAGGCAAAAGAAGCCCAGGAAAATGATGTCGATCTGCTCGAGGAAGCACGAGAGCTGGCCTTGTCCAAATCAGCGATATATCAGCAGAATCTCCGACGCTATCATAGCCGGAAAGTAAATCCTCGCAAGTTCCGAGAAGGGGACCTGGTCCTTAGGCTTGTGCAGCGCACCGCCGGGATGCACAAGTTATCACCTCCTTGGGAAGGGCCATTTATTGTGAGCAAGGCTCTAAACAATGATGCATATTATCTTATAGATGCTCAGGCGCAGGTGAAGAACAGGATGGACAGATCCGGAGAGGAGACCAAACGACCTTGGAATGTAGCTCTTCTTCGCCCTTTTTACTCTTAAGGACCCACTGTATGTATCTCGAAACCCTGAAATGAAATGTCGGCACCCCGAAATGAAACTCGGGGACTGCCTTGCTGTGAATTCTGTGTTTATCTGCATGTTTATCTCTGTTTCCTGTATGTCGGATGGCTCCAAAAATCGTGTTTCCATGTTTGTAAGTATTGTATGCTATGTCTTTGTGATTTTGTGACCCGAATGCCAAAGAAACCAAAAATGGTAGGCAAGGGCAGAGATTGCAAGATGCAGTGAACAAGAAATCAGACTCGGGGACTCGGTCCAGGAGCGATTCGGTTTCTTTTTGTTATCCTTGTGTTTTATGTCAGATTGCTCTAGACCATATCTCAAAGTTTCGAGTATTGTATGCTAAGTTTTGCTGTCTCGTGACTCGACTGTCAAACACCGAAAAAGGTAGACAAGAGCTGGGATTGTGGCACTTAGTACACAAGAAAACAAACTCGGGGACTTGGCCCAAGCGCGATTCGGCATAAGCCGTTTGTTGGTCATATGCTTAATTCTTTATCCAATATGTCGGATGATTTTGAGCCATATCTCAAAGTTTTTTAGTACTGTATGCCGTATCTCAGTAATCTTGTGACTCGACTGTCAAACACCGAAAAAATGGTAGACAAGAGCAAAGGGTGCAAAGTATGGTAAACAAGAAAATGAACTCGGGGACTCGGTTCAGGATGATCCGGCATACTGCTAACCATGCTAAAAATGTGCAAAGTAAAGTACCAAGTGCCAACAATAAAAGCTAAAGGTTTATGTTACATTTGCACCCGGCATCCCGGGGAGCTGATGATCTGAAATTTTCCTAAGTAAAAGCAGCAGGATCTTAGCTACTCGGGCAGAAGGAGCGGTATCTGAAGTGACACCAGTGGATGTGCCGGGAGCGGTGTCGGCGTCGATCTCCTCGTCGATTTGTTCTTCGCCTTCCTCTTCACCCTCGTCGGCATACTCGATCTCCTCCGCTTGAGGAACCCGCTGACCGGGGACAAAGCTATGCACCGGAGCGTACTGGATGAGGGAGTGCGCCAGCTCTTGGCGACGCCGGATGAGATCCGGGTCAGAGGTCCACTTCGACCCGTCACGCAGGGTCTTGAGCATGTCGAGGTCAATTCCCTCGTACCAGGATAGCACATACATCAGTGCCTCGTCCACACCGACTCGGGCGGCGGATGACCGCCAATCGTCGAGTCGCTCCTCGCTACCCATCAAGCACTTGGCCAGTTCATCAACTGACTTGGGGTGCTCGCACTCAGGCCAGAGAATGCTGTAGGCCCGGATCGCGGAGGAAAGGAGTTCCACTCCGACAGCCCTCAGCGGCGACATCCGCGCCTTCAAGGCCACCAGGTGGTCATCCATGTCCCACTCAGCCGAGATAGGACCCTCCTTGATCTTCCTTTGCCGGAACTTGTTAGTACTGTTGTCCGCAGCGGCTTTGGAGTGGGGGACGTTTTCTAAATCAAAAAGGGCTAACACCAATGTAAGTGACATGCAGGTAAAAATGGAATGCCGGTTAATGATAGAAAAAGAAGAGACTTACTGTCCAGCTGGCCATTGATGGAGGCAAATTCCCCCACCCACCGTAGTAATCTTGGCCTTCAGGGCTTGGAGCTCACCCTCTGCCGAGGTTATGCGAGACTCGGACTCCCCAAGGGACTCCTTGAGTTTCTGAGTCTCTTCGTCTCGGAGTTGTTTCTCCTCGGCGGCGGACTTCTCCAGCTCGGCAGCGCGGCCCCGAGATTTCTCTAGCTCGGCCATCAGCCGGGACACCACGTCCTGCTCTTTCTTGAGCTCGGCCTGATGCGCAAGTTCGCGCTCCTTCTGTGCGGCTGCACCGAGATAGCAGAGTCAGCATGCAAGAATTGATGCGAGTGCAAGTTAAAGGACAGGATGTAACTTACCCTCGAGGTCCGAGATCCATTTTTTCAGCCCTTCAGCCTTGGACTCTGAGTTGGCCATCATGTTCAGCTTGGCTCGCAGCAGCTTGTACCTGTCAGAGAGCTTTTTGTGCTCCAGCAGGAGCCTGCGGTGCACCTTAGTGCGTTTGGTCATGCAAACCTGAAAAGAAGAGGTGTTAGTCTTATTGGTGAAGATTCAAGCCGAGTAATCCTTACTCAACCGAGTCTCAGTTACTCGACCTGAATCTCGGGGACTGGGGATAAGTGATATCATTTTTAAAGAAGTGAACCGAGTTATCTTTATTTGGCAGAACGTACCGCTGCTGCTTGGTCGGCCGCAAGAAGGGCAGTTTTTGCTGCGTGCATCTTTTGATCCACTAGGCTCGGCCCCGCCGGATGTTCCGAGATTTGGCCCGCTGGTGATGGCGAGCTCACTTCGCTCAAGTCGGCAGCGTTCCAGTCCATGTTATAATGCTCATGGGACCCCAAGCTTTTCCCGCTGAGGGTTCGTAGTGGGGCAAACCCCCAGCTTGGGGTCTGGATACTAGATGATGTCGTTGCGGGTGCACCTTGGCTCAGTGGCACAACCAACTACCTATCCGGGTTGGCCGGCAGAGTTTTCGCCGGAGCTTTCTCGGTTGTCTTCCCGGTTGCAGGAACCGGAGCTTTCGATGTCTGCTGCTGTGGCTGCGGCTGTGTCGGTGGCGGCTGTGGCTTCACCGGCGGCGTCGACTTTACCGGTGATGGCCGTTGTTGCTGCTGTGGCGTTGGTGGCTGTTGCTGCTGTTGTTGCGCTAATGGTTGTTGCTTCTGCTTCTGCTGCTGCGATGGTGGTTGTTGCTTTTGCTGCTGCTGTTGTTTTTGCTGCTGAGTCTGCTGCTGTTGCTGCTGTTGTTGATTCGGCTGTTCCGAGTCCTCCGGGACCCCGGTTGTCTCTACCTCGGGGGCCGAAGAGCTGGCTTCGAGATTCGTAACTTGGTCGGGCGCTGAAGTTTCGGTCACGACCGAGTCTACATTCCCGGTTCCGGATCCCGGAGCCGATGTCTCGGCAGCAGAACTCGTCCTTGGCAGACTTGACACCCGAGTGTCGTCGGGCCGAGGCGGTGTCGGTGTCCAGAGGAGCCATGCTGCAAGGCAAAACACCTAAGTGTAAGGTCAGAAGGAGAAAAACAGGAAAAACAAGAGTAATCAAGAGTATAAGGTTTATGTCGGCAAAAAGGGAATCTTACCCCTTGGAAACGGGACGATCACGACGCTTCACTATCGCCTTGTTTCTCGGCTTCTTCCGCGCGGGACCTGAAGTGCCGGAGGGCCCGACATCTACGGATGCGGCCGCTGGCGCTTCCGAACCGCACCCTTGGGTCCTACGGCGAGGGGTGCCACCTCGAGCACCTCGTCCGAGTCAGCTGGGGGCGAGGACACCGGATATGAGAACGCAACGGGACGAGGATCATACACCTCTAAAATCTGACAGTCGTCATCTTCGTCCTCAGACCAATCTCGGAGGGAGGAAGCACGAGTCTTACCCATGGCAGGAACTGAGCCGACGTCAGGAATCGGCACATTGTCCTCGTCATCCGGATCTTCCGAGTCGGCTTCGACCCGGTCCTTACCCCAGTTGGCAGAGGGGTTCTCTCCGTCCTCCTTCAACTGCCGTCCGAATCTCTGCATTATGGAAACGGAGAATGGTAAATACAAAGGAGAAAGTGGCACCGACATAAGAGGTTACGTTGGCGGAAACGTTATGTCGGCTGAGGTTTCTTACTTTGGGTGGAAGATTGTTCCGGCTGTGGGGTTCTTTGCCCCATTCCCACTCCTCCGTCATCTTTGTCCGGGCTATGGCCTTGATGCGCCTCCGGATCTGGGCATTGTCCAGCTCGACGGTGCTTATCCGGGTCGGATCCAGCGGTCCACTCATATGGCAAATCTTGTGGACTCGGCGCTGGAGGGGTAAGACCCGGCAGCTGATGAATGTTGCGAGCAGGTCATCGGCCGACATCCCTTCGCCCTTGAGCTGCTCGACGATTTTGTGGATGTGGTTGACTTCCTCCACCTTGTCCCTCGGATTATACGTCCAGTTGAGTTGTGCGGTAGGGGGACCCATGGCGAATGTCGGCAGGTTGATCATGTCAACCTCGGTCATGTTCTTCACGTAGAAGAAGGAGCGCTGCCATTTCCGGCATGACTCCAGACCGTATATCCGGGGAAAGATGGAACCACTACGTATTCTCCTTCTCGGAGAGCGTAGTCTCTGGACCCGGTAGCCGACACTCCACTCCGGCCGGGATCCGCCGAGTCCGGATCAGCCAATCTATCTCGGCGCGGGTGACGTCGGAGCCTTCCCAGGCAGCCCGAGTGGATCCCTCCATGACTCCCTCTTCAGCCACTTCGACCACGTCGAGGTTGGAGTTATCCGACATCGCGTTGGAAGATGTTGAAAACTGCAAAAAGGACACCCGCGGTGAGCACCGTTTGCCGTGGCGGAAAGAAATAAAGAAAAATTATACGGCGAGGAAGCGGCCGACGGCGCACCGCAATTGCGGCGGCAAGGTCACCGGCGGCACATGATGCGGCGCTGCGGTGAAGAAAGGGAAGAACAAAGGTGGAAACAAGAGGAACAGAGACTACTTCTAGATGCGAAATGCGCAAGAGGGAAGAAGGAAGAAGAGGAAATCTTACCGGCGAGTGGCGTCGGCGGGCGGCGGTGCGTCGATGCGTGCGAGCGCGGCGTTGGCGTCCGGCGGCTCGTCGGTGTGCGCGGGTCCGTGCGGCGGCGTGGTGCTCTGTGCTCTGTGCGCAGGAGAGTAGGAGGAAGAAGGAGGCGAGACTAGAGTGAATGCGGAGGAGGGAAGAGCTGCCCCCTCCCCCCTATTTATGAATGACCGGAGGAGATCGTGGGCGCGTGATCCTCTGCACACGTTCCCTGTAATGGACGGGGAATAACTGCCCCACGATTTCCGCCACGATTCCCACGGTGGCATAACTGCCGCACGATCTGCCCCACGCTGGGCCACAGGGAGCCAACGGCTCGCTACAGCGCACCTGATCGGGCAGGACCCGAGGCGACGCGCAAGCGGTGCAGTCAAGCGTGCACTTGACTGCTTGCGTGGGCACAGTGTTCAAGGTGACCGGCGTGACGTAGGTGGCACGCATACCAGTGGCATGTCCATCCGTGCACAAGAACCGAGGCGTCAGGCAGAGATGCTCTGCCACGTCGGAGGACCGATAACTCGGATAAAGCCGAATAATTAATACGTATATCGGAACGAACCGACATAAAGTCGGATATCATGGTTAGATGCAATTTGCTTTCCGAGATATAGGTTTCGCCGGCATATGCTATGTCGGTGATCAGTTAAAGATGCTGGTTTTCAGGTAAACCTGCCGTGGCCCTTCATCCGAGGCTGCAGGACCGCGCCAGCTTCGGGGACTAATGTTGGGGGGCAACCCCCGAATAGGGTAAAGATGACGAGATATGTGAAGACCCGGAGTTGACCGGGTCAACGATAACCGACATACCATACAGACTTACCCGGAGTCTGCCGGGTCAAAGCTAAACGACATACCCAGATGTCGAATCATGCAAAGTATAAGTCGGAGCCTTCTTTGTTCTTCTTATGTGCAGGGAAGGAGAAACCGAGTTATGGAGTATCTGGTGTGCCTATGCCGAATCGGGAGAAATGGAGCTCTATCCCGGTGAACGGTCGAGGCTCATGTCTTATCCCTACAATCACGGGGGCAGGTGTCCTACCACTAGCACGATGGGACGCACTGCCTAACCCTTGACTCGGAGGCAACGGTATGGGGAGTCAGGTCTCCATGCTGCTGACCGAAGCGGTATGAGGGAGCAGTGCACAGGAGTTGATAGATTGGACGTGCCACGTAGGGATGACCGAAGCAGTCAGAGGACCGGACGTGGCCACAGTGCGAGCTGCGCCAGCACCTACGTCAGCCCTACTTGTGCCCTGGGCTTCCCTTTATAAGGAGCACCAGGGGCTCCTCTTACGGGGACGCTTGGACGATCCCAGAGGAACCCTTAGCCTCACGCGCATACACTCTAGACATTTCCACCAGAGCCAACAAGGAGCCAGGGAGCCTCCCCAAGACTCGGCAGAAGGCCCAAGTGATCCACCTTTACCTTAGTTCATAGCATTTCTTGCACAGCTCAAGGAGGGTTGTGTAGCTTGAGTGTGATCCACCATATATAAACAAACAAGCAGGAGTAGGGGTTTTATCTCCTCACGAGAGCCCTGAACCTGGGTAAATCCGTGTGTGTGTGTGTGTTTCTGTGTGCGTCTCTACACGCACTAGCCCTCCCCTGTGCCTCCAGCATCCATCGGCCCCAACTCAAGCCTACCTATGGCATCTGTCCGTGCACCACCACGACAGAACCAGAGGAGATGGAGCAGGGACGGCGGCGGCGGTCGGGCGGGCTCTTCCTCTCCCTCCCCTTGTGCGTGCCTTGGTCAACGGCGGCGGCGGCGGTCAGACGGGCTCTTCCTCTCCCTTCCCTTGTGCGTGCCTTGGTCAACGGCGACGTCGGCGGTCGGACGGTCTCGCCCTCTCCCTCCCCTTGTGCATGTGTTGGACAGTTGGGGAAGACGACGACGCGAGCAGATCGGGCTGGCAGCCACTTAACCCTAACCGTACGATACCCGTGGCGCACCTAGCGGCGTGCGCCACGGGTAATCTTGGATAATATTCAAAAGCCAGCGCGCCCGGTTTCTATCACAAGCACATACTTAGCCCAGTGGCGCTGGGCGCTCTGTTACTGAACCCTGCCCGAGTTTGAATCCCTCACCCTCCCTTTTTCAAATAAATTCCTTTTTTATATAAATCGATAGAAAATCAAATAAATCGAGACATAAATCCATCATTTTTTGGATATAATTCATGTAAAATCCAAATAAATTGATATAATTCATATAAACCCAAAATAAATCAATATAAATCCATCAAATTTATATATTGATTGATTTAAACATCCTATTTAGTGCATATAAATATTACATCACATAACCAGTTCGTTGAATGCATGCGCACACACGGCACAAGTCTTGATTCTTAGCTAGCGTCTCATAATCTTCTTGCCCTTCTTTGTCGCGATTGCGTAATTTAGCCCTGGAAAATCGTGACTACTTCTCTTGAACGGACGACCTTTAGGTGGTAGCGTTGTCCTGCTTCTTCTTGTGGTGTATGTTTCTTCATCGTTGTCGTCATCTTCCTCCATCTTCGGGTCGCCGTACTGGTCGATGTTTTGCTCGTTGGAGACTCCATCCATTCCGATGATGTTCCTTTTGCCTCTCCTCACGACAACACGGCCGGGTCGGTAATGAAGAAGCATTGGTCCACTTGGCTAGCCAATACCCATGGCTCATTTTTCGCGGTGACGTTCGTGCCGACAGATTTGGATTTGGCTTCGGGTATAACCGTGGTGGTGAACCGGCCTGCTTTTTCGACGATCTCGGCCCATCTCACACGGAACATCAGCACCTTCTCTCCATAGTAGTTGAGCTCTCGAGACACATGCATATCCTCCATTACCAGTGGCGCACCAGGGACACATGTGCTACTGATAACCTGGCTTGTTCTGTAGCCCTCGAGATAGAACTTACCTGTGGCGTACCAGCAATCCATGCGCCACTGATAAGAAACTTACCTATGGCGCATCGGCAGACCATGCGCCACTGGTAAGGGCCCAGCAACCCGGCCAGTACGGCTGTCTCATATCCGTGGCGCACTGGTTGGTGCACCACAGATAACTCGCTTACCAGTGGCGCACCTTACCAGATGCGCCACCGGTAAACTACCAGTAGCACACAAGCCTGTAGTGCGCCACAGGTAAGCACCTTACCTATAAGATGTTTTCTACTAGTGCAGGGGCTTCCTGATCGCAAGACCCTCCACCGCCGGGGCTCCCTCCGCCACCGAGGCGCCACTCGCGGGAATAGCCGCGGCGGCCACCTCCCAGGCCCTCGCGCGGATGGTCTCGAGCAACCTGCCGTAGAACACATCCACGTCGGCCTTGCAGGTGACGACGACGGCGATGACCTCCAATCGCGACGGGGTAGGGAGATCTGGCCGGTAGTTCGCGCTTCATGGGAGGAGGAGAGTTAATTTCACAGTTGGACATCGCTGACGCATAACACAAAGCAACTCATAACCTAGCTTGAGTTAATTTCATGCATGCACGGTCAGCACGTGCAGGTCTTGATCCCCACGTAACGGCCACACACTTTTTTTAGGGAATTCTGCCTGCATCTACATGGTACCACGGCAGCAGGGTAGGCCTGACCGCCTGAGTGCATATTTTGTCCATGATAAAATTGTACGATGATTGCAGATCATATGTGTACGTTTGCTGTCGCGCGGCACAGTTAACCGACTAAATCATTGTCTACAACTTCGGTGCAGCGGGCGACCAAAAGGAATGCGAACGAGGGGTCGTTGGTGTTGGTGCGGTGAGCTGGAGCTGGAGCTGGAGACTTTGCTCGAGGCCTCGACCTACATCCTCAGTGCGGCAGGCGACAACATCGTGTACAAGCTAGCTAGGCAGGAGGTCGGCGCCGACATGAGGCAGTTCAGTGAGCTCGACGCGTAGATGCTCGCCATCGCCAAGCTCCGACACGGCAAGTCGACAACGTCTCCGCCTCTACGACTTCTATGTCGCCCCGACGAGAGGCGTCATTGCTGACACGGCCGGTCACAGGGAAGGCGGGGTCGTCGCCGATCAATCTCCGGTGGAGCACACGGCGTGGCGAGAGGCATCTCTTACCTCCACGACAAGAAGTTTGTGCACGTCAACGTGCGTCCGACCTGTCGCCGCTGCTAATATCGGGAACAGCAGGGACGAACCCGTTCACCAGGCCTTTCTCCTCCGCTGCCGACGCAGCGGCGCACTACCAGGCGTTGGTCGTCCTCGAACAAGATCTTGGCCGGACGCACGCCGTCGTGCACTCACTAGTAGAAAAACCATCTTTCGGACACAGCCAAATTTGCATTCATCCCGGTTGAGTGACAAACTGGGATCAATGCCTGGCATTGGTCCCGGTTCGAGCTGCCAGGCCCCCGTGAGGCATTGGTCCCGGTTCGGTTGGGGTCATTCGTCCCGGTTCGTGCTACGAACCGGGACTAAAGCTCCCGCGCCGAGACACGTAGCGCGCCGCGAGCATTAGTCCCGGTTCGTAGCACGAACCGGGACGAATGCCCCTCCCCTACCTATATATATGCACCCAGCCACACCCCCCTCTTCTCTCCTCTGTTTTTTTTGCTTGGATTGGTGGGAAGTGGGTGCTACTTTTTTTTTCCTTTGCCACGCACAAGATGTGTTCGATGAAATGCCCGAGCCACACTTAAGTTCACACAAAATGATATCCTCGACCGAGGTTAGCAACTTTATCCATTTCATCTGTAATTGATACAGAAATATTGCATGTGTCGATGTACGGTGGTCATTTCAGTATTCAATATGTTTTTCTAATTGTACTTGATAAACCTCATTATATGATGTGCATATGGATGAACGGAAGTGATGGATGTACGGCGACCGACCCAGTCCCGATTTTATTGCAGGCCTGCATAAATTTCTCGTTGTGGCCGAGGCAAACAAAGAGGATATATGGTTTTATGCCTTGTCCATGTGTGGACTGTCGGAACGTCAAGGAGCATTCTTCCTCAAGATCCCTTCAAGGCCACCTGCTTTGGAGAGGTTTCATGCCCAGCTATAATGTTTGGACCAAGCACGGAGAAAGAGGGGTTATGATGGAAGACAATGGAGAAGAAGAGGATGATGACAACTATCCTGTTCCCTGAAGAATACGGTGATACTGCGATGGAAGACAATGAAGAAGAAGGAGGTGAAGAACAACGTGCGTCAGATGAGCCCGATGATGGTCTTGGTCGGGTCATTTCTGATGCAAAACGAGAATGCGATACAGAAAAGGAGAAGCTGAAGTTGGAGGCCATGCTAGAGGATCACAAAAAGTTGCTGTACCCAAATTGCGAAGATGGCAGCACAAAGCTCGGTACCATACTGGAATTGCTGAAATGGAAGGCAGAGACTGGTTTATCTGACAAGGGATTTGAGAAGTTATTGAAAATAATGAAGCCGAAGCTTCCAAAGGATAACGAATTGCCTGAGACCACGTACGAAACAAAGAAGGCTATCTGCCCTCTAGGATTAGATGTGCAGAAGATACATGAATGCATCAATGACTGCATCCTTTACCGCGGTGAGGAGTACGAGAATTTGGATGCATGTCCGGTATGCACTGCACTGCGGTACAAGATCAGACAAGATGACCCTGGTGATGTTGAGGGCGATGACGAGCCCCCCTGGAAGAGGATTCCTGCTAAGGTTATGTGGTATGCTCCTATAATACCACGGTTGAAACGTCTGTTCAGAAACAAAGAGCATGTCAGGTTGTTACGATGGCACAAAGAAGAGCGTAGAAAAGACGGGAAGTTGAGACACCCCGCCGATGGGTCGCAGTGGAGAAAAATCGAGAGAGAGTTCTCAGACTTTGCAGGTGATGCAAGAAACTTATGGTTTGGTCTAAGTACAGACGGTATGAATCCTTTTGGTGAGCAGAGCTGCAGTCACAGCACCTGGCCCGTGATTCTATGTATCTACAACCTTCCTCCTTGGTTGTGCATGAAGTGGAAGTTCATTATGATGCCCGTTCTCATCCAAGGCCCGAAGCAACCCGGCAACGACATTGATGTGTACTTAAGGCCATTAGTTGATGAACTTTTGCAGTTGTGGGCCATACCAGGTGTACGTGTGTGGGATGAGCACAAACAGATGAAATTTGACCTACGAGCGTTGCTGTTCGTAACCATCAATGATTGGCCTGCTTTTAGTAACATTTCAGGACAGTCAAACAAGGGATACAACGCATGCACGCACTGTTTAGATAAGACTAAAGGTACATATTTGGAAAAATGTAAGAAGGTCGTGTACCTGGGGTGTCATCAATTTCTTCCAGGCAGTCACCCCGTAAGAAAGAAAGGCAAGCATTTCAAAGGTGAGGCAGATCACCGGAAGAAGCCTAACCTCCCTGATGGTGATGCTATATTTGGTATGGTCAAGGACATAGAAGTAATTTTTGGAAAGGGTCCTGGCGGTCAATCTGTTCTGAAAGACATCGCTACCGGACACGCGCCCATGTGGAAGAAGAAATCTATATTTTGGGAGCTACCCTATTGGAAAGTCCTAGAGGTCCGGTCTTCAATCGACGTGATGCACGTGACAAAGAATCTTTGCGTGAACCTGCTAGGCTTCCTCGGCGTGTATGGGAAGACAAAAGATACACCGGAAGCAAGGGAGGACCAGCAGCGTATGAAAGACCCAAACAATAAGCATACGGATAAAGAGCGTCATTACTTAAGTAGCTACGCTCTTACGAAAGCAGAGAAGGAAATATTTTTTGAATGCCTGAGCAGTATCATGGTCCCGGCTGACTTCTCGTCAAATATAAAGGGAATAATAAATATGGCAGATAAAAAATTCCAAAACCTGAAGTCTCATGATTGCCACGTGATTATGATGCAGTTGCTTCCGATTGCATTGAGGGGGCTTCTATCGGAAAATGTTCGAGTACCCATTGTGAAGCTATGTGCATTTCTCAATGCAATATCTCAGAAGGTAATCGATCAAGAAAGTCTGACAAGGTTACAGAAGGATGTGGCCCAATGTCTTGTTAGTTTTGAGTTGGTGTTCCCCCCATCATTTTTCAATATTATGACGCATCTCCTGGTTCACCTAGTCGACGAGATTGCAATTCTTGGTCCTGTATTTCTACACAATATGTTCCCCTTCGAGAGGTTCATGGGAGTCTTGAAGAAATATGTTCATAACCGTGCTAGGCTAGAAGGAAGCATCTCCAAAGGCTATGGAACAGATGAGGTCATTGAGTTTTGTGTTGACTTTATTCCCGACATTAAGTCGATTGGTCTTCCTGAATCGCGGCATGAGGGGAGACTTAGTGGAAAAGGCACGCTGGGAAAGAAAGCAATGATATATAGGGATGGGCATTCTTTCAGTCAAGCACACTACACAGTTCTACAAAGTTCCACCTTCGTGGCTCCGTATATCGAGGTACACAAGAATATTGTACGCTCCAAAAACCTATGGAAGCCTGACTCCTGGATTAAACAAAAACACATGGAGACTTTCGGCAGTTGGTTGCGATTACATCTCATGAATGACACCGATGTTGGAGATCAACTCTACTTATTGGCCGCATCACCATCTTCGACTGTATTGACTTTCCAAGGGTACGAGATAAATGGGAATACATTTTACACGATCGCCCAAGATAAAAAGAGTACCAACCAAAACAGTGGTGTTCGCTTTGATGCAACAGATGAGAATGGAAAAAAGGACACATACTATGGTTACATAGAGGAGATATGGGAACTTGACTATGGACCTACTTTTAAGGTCCCTTTGTTTCGGTGCAGTTGGGTCAACATGAATGGAGAAGGGGTAAAGGTAGACCAGCTGTACGGAATGACAACAGTGGATCTCAAGAATCTTGTGTACAGAGACGAACCATTCGTCCTAGCCAATGATGTGGCTCAGGTTTTCTATGTGAAGGACATGAGCTCCAGATCGAAAAAAGAAAAGATATGGAAACAAATACATCACACGATGAGCCAAAGCGTCACATAGTTCTTTCAGGAAAAAGAAACATCGTGGGAGTCGAGGACAAGACAGACATGTCAGCAGACTATAATAAGTTTGATGAAATTCCGCCCTTCACAGTGAAAACTGACCCAAGCATCCCGTTACATAATGAAGAAACTCCATGGTTACGGCCGAAGAAGCGATCATAGAGATCATGTCAAATGCATGAGTGTTCTAAAAAACTTTTTATGTATGAGTGTTGTCAAATGCATTACACAATTAATATATGTATGATCGAGTGTTCCCAAATTCATTAAACCTTTTATGTAATTTGTATTCGGTCTTTAGTCCCGGTTGGTATTTATAGCTAAAAGATCAGGGGAAATCTTCATCTTTAGTCCCGGTTGGTAGCTGGAACCGGAAAAAAAGGAGCGTTGATATGTGTGCCTTATCTTCTGCTTGAGATCCAACAGCTCACAAGGGCTCGAAAGAAACACACTCTGATCCAACGGCTCAGAACCGCTCGCAGGAAACACACGATCTGTGTGCACACGATCCAACAGCTCACAAGGGCTCGAAAGAAACACAACTCTGATCCAACAGCTCACAAGCGCTCGCAGGAAACACACGATCCGTGTGCTTCTTCCACTGCTTCCCTCCTTCGTCTTCACGCAATTTCTCACTATATATATGTAGGCTTGGCCGCCATTGCCATATCACATCTAAACTCACATCTGCAACCTCATCACTCTTCCATTGTAACAAAATTTTGACTTAGGCATTTTTGACTAAGGTGTTCTCGGGGACGATGTCCATGTTGGACCAGAGGGGCGATGTGCGGGACTGGGCTCCACCGGGCTGGCACTGGGAGGTGCTACCTTCCGGGACACGCAGCTTGGTGAGGAATCCGGGTGACGTCGTCGACCCGGATCTTCTGTGGTGGCCGTCGCGTGGGCCATGCTCGGTGTAGAGGTAGCCGGCCCCGAGGAGGAGGTACGTCACCGTATCAGGGAGGAGGATGAGCATGTCCGTCGCTACATGTATCTATTGGATAGGCAGTATGATAGTAGGTGGTCGTTTCTTCAGAGGGTTCCTTCTCACGTGAGCTATGACCCTGTGAGGGTTCCTTCTCTTTGGATGCGCAGTGCCGGCGGCTCAGCACCTTGCGGCTCAGGAACCGGCCGAAGTTAGTTTCAGAGTCTGTGATCGCTATTGAAGTTCTCTTACCTCTTGAAGATTGTCCATGGCTACGGCGCAATCAGAAGAAAGGGACACGCACGAAGAAACAAGTGAACACTAGATAGGGATGTTGTTGGTGATGTGTAATAATTAATGTATTAAACTTTTATCAAATGCACACGGTTTCCCCGTCATACAGCCCAACGATGGCTCGTGAGTGCCTGCATATCAAATGCACCATTGGACTGTATGACGGGAATCCGATTTGCATATAGGGTCATGTGGCTGATCCTACACTGGTTTTGCCCATCCGAAAGCTTGCGCATCCGTCTCGCGTCGTCGTGAGCAGCAAATCAACCTTCGATCCAAGCAACCGCAAGACTTCTCTAATGATCTAATGACCGTCCCAAAAAGTGTTGGGAATGTTGTAGATCATCGGAGAGCCTTGCAGCTGCTTGGATCCGACCGAGGGGCTTGTGTCACCCTAATCCAGTGGTTGGATTCAACCTACCTGAGGGCTTGTGTTTCCAACAACGTCGTTGTGTTGTCCTTATTCACTGACCTACAGGAGGTGGCTCCAATGGCTGGCCGGCGAACAAGGACAAACACAATAATGCCAGGGAACATGCCAGCAGGTAGGCTAAATCCAACCATTGGGTTCGGTGGCAAAGGTAGATGCTCATAGTGTGCCGTTCACTTCAGGGACGTCGCTATTTATAGGCGATTAGAAGGTGTAACTGTGGATGAGGTGGGAGTGTAGATCCAACAACTCACAAGCCCTCAAAAGAAACACACCCCTGATCCAACGGCTCACAAGCACTTGAAAGAAACACACGATCCGTGTGCTTCTTTAGTCCCGGTTGGTAACACGAACCGGTACTAAAGGCCCTGATCCAATAGCTCACAAGCGCTTGAAAGAAACACACGATCCGTGTGCACACGATCCAACAGCTCACAAGCACTCGAAAGAAACACAACTCTGATCCAACGGCTCAAAAGCGCTCGAAGAAAACACACGATCCGTGTGCTTCTTTAGTCCCGGATGGTAACACGAACCAGTACTAAAGGCCCTGATCCAACAGCTCACAAGCGTTTGAAAGAAACACACGATCCGTGTGCACACGATCCAATAGCTCACAAGCACTCGAAAGAAACACAACTCTGATCCAACGGCTCACAAGCGCTCGAAGGAAACACACGATCCGTGTGCTTCTTCCACCGCTTCCCGTCTTCGTCTTCCCGCAATTTCTCACTATATATATCACATCTAAACTCATATCTGCAACCTCATCACTCTTCCATGGCTTCCACCGTACTAACCTACCGTCAGGCGGAGGAGCTTTCCGCCTCGAACTACCCCTGCCCGCCCGGGTACCGCGTCCCCGCCGGCTGGATGCTGAGCGCCGGAGGCGTGCCGGTCCCTCCTGTCCCTCAAGGTGTGGCGCGCCGGGCGGCCATCACGAACCACTACTACCTCGAGCTCACACCGGAGCAGCGGATGGATCCGAGCTGGCATCCCGACTACTGCCCGACTTGGGAAGCCTTCTTCATCAATCGGCGTGAGAGGGCGCTCGCCAGGTACGAGGGGGATGGCCCTCCTCCTTCGGACTTCAAAGACGCCGGCTGTCAGCTGTGGTGGGCTGGCCGGACTCTCCAGGGCGTTATGAACTACATCATGGCTGGCGATAACCCCCGCCTGCTACCCTAACATGCAGTCCGGGGGTGCTCACCCGTCGAGGTTCGAGCCACGAGCGCCGTATGAGTACGATGACAGCGACGACGATGATGACGGCGACTATGAGTACGAGTATTATAGGCCTAGGCAGGAGTATGACTAAGATTGTTAGGACAACTAATCCACTGTTGTCATTTTGTACCGTATCAAATGCACCGCTGGAGCTCAAATTTAAACACTTTTCATGTTGAAAGTTTAGTGAGATTCAATAATATGGCAAAAATAGATATGAATTAATTCAATAGATATAAATTAAATGAATATATATAAATTATATAAATAGATAGATTATATTTTTATCAACAATTTCATATTTTAATGGCATTTTTCTAATAAACAGATAAAAAATATTGAATTTATAAGTTTAATTAATGACTTAATGGAGTTCAAATTCCAAAATTTGTAATTAAATGAATTCCCCTATAATCTAAAAAAATGAATTTTCCATAAATAGATAGATTACATTTTTATCAACAATTTGATATTTTAATGGCATTTTTCTGATAAACAGATGAAAAAATATTGAATTTATAAGTTTAATTAATGACTTAATGGAGTTCAAATTCCAAATTTTGTAATTAAATGAATTCCCCTATAATCTAAAAAAATGAATTTTCCATAAATAGATAGATTACATTTTTATCATCAATTTGATATTTTAATTGCATTTTTCTGATAAACAGATGAAAAGAGATTGAATTTATAAATTTAATTAATGACTTAATTAAGTTCAAATTCCAAAAATTATTTATTCAAATTTAAACACTTGTCATGTTGAAAGTCTTTTTAAATTCAAAACCATATGAAATTCATATTCAAACACCTTAATAAGAAAAAAAGGCGGGAACAACATTAAGAACTTAAAATTTTCAGGGCATTAAAATTTTCAGGGCATTGGTCCCGGTTCATGCCACGAACCGGAACCAAAGGGTATTTTGGCGCGCGCCTTTTAGGTGCTGGACCTTTCGTCCCGGTTGGTGGCACCAACCGGGACGAAAGGGTAGGCCTTTGATCCCGGTTGGTGCCACCAACCGGACCTAAAGACCCTTTGGTCCCGGTTGGTGCCACCAACCGGGACGAAAGGTCTTTACCTTTTAAATCTGGCTGCCTCTTCTTCTCCCCCAACTCCTCTCATTTCGCTAAGGACCAGCGCGCGGAAATTCAATCTCCTGCCGTCAGGCTGCCGAATTTCCGTTCGCCACGCCACCGCTCGCCGCTCGCCGTCCGCTCCTCCGGTGCCGCCCTCTCCGCGCTCCTCCATGCGCCCGCGCGCCGTTCCCCTCCGGCCTCCACCGCGCCCGCGCCGTCCGGCCTCCACCGCGCCCGCGCCGCCCTCCGCCTCCACCGCGCCCACGCCGTCCCCTCCGGCGGGCCGTCCGGCCTCCACCGCGCCCGCGCCGGCCTCCACCGTCCCACGCCGTCCCCTCCACCGCGCCCGCGCCGGCCACCACCGTCGGCCGGTTAGTAATTTAAATTATTAGTTAGTAATTTTTGTTAGTTAGTGCATTAGTAATTTTAGTTAGTTAGTTTTAGATTTAGTTAGTTAGTTTTAGAAAATTTAGGTTGTTATTTTAGAAAATTTGAAAATGTAGCAAATTTAGCAAAGTTAATTTTTTTAACAAAGTTTGAAAATGTAGCAAATTTGGCAAAGTTAATTTAAATTAGTTATTAATTTAAATTGTTGAATTTGCTGCTGCTTTTAGGGTTAGTAATTTAGTTAGTTAGTTTTAGTTAGTAGAAATTTTTCTAAGGTGGTGTGTAGAGTAGAAATTAGGTGTGTATATTTTGCTTAGTTGAAATTTTGCTTAGTTGATTTTGCTTAGTAGATTTTGCTTAGTTGATTTTGCTTAGTCGACCAAGTGTTAGTAGAAATTTTGCTAAGGTGGTAGAGTATAAATTAGGTGTGTAGTTTAGGTACATTTTTGTGTTGTTTTTGTAGTGTAGGAAATTTAGTGGTAGGAAATTTAGTGTTAGAAATTTAGTGTTAGGAAATTTAGTGTTAGAAATTTATTAGAAATGTTATTAGAAAAATTTGCTAAGTCAATTTGGAATGATTTAGTGTTAGCTGATTTTGCTGTTATTTATGAGCCAAAATAAATAATGTTGTCTTCTTGGCTATTCTTAATGCAAGGCGATGATTAGAATAGTCCATTATGCTTGCAAGAAGACTGTCTATAGAACCAAGGGTAAATGCAAGAACAATGCATTTATTTCTACTTCGTTCTTGTAGGCACTCTTTTTGCTGACTAATGGCTTTGACATATGAGGCTTCAGATGTAAAACCATGTTCCCTATGCTTAGGCTTCATATTTATTTATGATTTTAGGCTTCATATTTGTATAAATAAATATTTATCCAAAATCCAATAATTTTAGGCTTCATATTTATTTGTATGATAGAATTGGATTTGGTACAGTTATTTATTTATTTACGATAGAATTGGATTTGATACAGTTTTGTATGAATTGATGGAATTCATAGAATTATTTGTATGAATTGATACAATTGTATACTCTGATGTTTTAAATCGGTGCACCGTGTAATTGGAGCTGTGTACAATTTTGCTCAAGTGATGTTCATGTGAAGTACAATGATATCGAAATATGTCATATTATTACTACAATTCAAATTTCTTCCATTTCAGACAAGATGAAATGCTGAATTATTTGTCATATATATCACCATGACAACGCTTAGAAACAACGGGCGCACCAACGCGCGCCTTTCCTTCTAGTACCATTCTATTCCTACAAGTTTTCTGAACTACACGGCAGAGACGGCTCCGAAAATAACTTTTGTATTTTGCAGAAACTATGGAACCACACTGCAGAGACGAAAATGAGGAAAATATCCTCGAGGATATGATCCGCGGCGAGGATGACGCAAGTCACTTTCTGAACGACTCCGGTCAGGGGGATGAGTCTCTCAACCGAGGAGACGGCGTCTCCAACGTCTGGAAAGAGGCCAAACTCGGCGTCTCCGATGAGGGAGAAGCCGACAAGGCAGAAGCCGGCGGCTCCGGTGCAACATTGATTATTACAAACTCCGACGAGGTGCATATATATTTATATTAATTAATTTAGCCTCTGTTGTCTATATACACATACTAACGGTCTTTCTTTCATAGAACCAGGAGAAGATTTGATAAGCCCTTCTTCACTGAAGTTGTTGTGTTGGCGTCTTGGCACATTTGGAAGCAAAGAAATGAGGCTATCTTTCAGGGGGTAATGCCAACATTCAGGGGCTGGAAAAGAGCTTTCATCCATGATGCTACATTACATGTACATAGGGTGAAGGCTAAGCATCTGGATTCTTTCTCACAATGGATTGAGACATTACTGTAAATATGTAATTATGGTGGATTTTTCTTTTCCTTTGCTGTAAATAACTATTTCCAATTTAATAAAATGCTGTGGGGGTTTTGCCCCACAGTCTGTACATCAAAAAAAAACGGTCTTTCTTCTTTTAGCCATCCGGATCGAGCAAATCCTCTGTGAGGACGAAACGAGGCCCAACCAAAAAGTTGGAGGACCATCTCCGGTATAGGATCGAAGAAGTCGCTGCAGACGGCGAACCCATTGCTCCAATTGATGTTAGACAAAAATTTGTGAAGCAATGCGGTGTTGTTGTTAGGGACTACATCCCGATCACCATCCGAGAATGGAATAAGCCAAGGGATCCTGAAGTTAGCTGGCTCGGCCCCGAAGGCAAAAAACGCCTTTTTGAAAAGGTCATGGTTAATTTCACCTTGTCGTTGCCAGAGGTGGATCCAGAGGAGGGGGAGCCAGATGAGGAGGAGATGGATGCCCAAAAAAAGCTCTAGTAGATAAAGTCAAGGCGTGGGCTCTTAAGAAGATGGCCGAGCTATTCAACAAATTTAAGAACAGATTGTACACCGACTTCATCTTGAAAGATAAAACTCCGGATTTCGATCACGGGTATGAGAAGATAAGAGACTACTGGGAAGATTTTGTGGCGTACAAGAAATCGGAGGAAGCTCAGTCAAAGTCTGCAAAAAATAAGGCAAATGCTGCTAAAAAAGAAGTACCACCATACTATGGGGGCTGGTGGCTACGCCTGTTCCATGCCTAAGTGGGACAAACTTGAGGCCGACCTGCTGGCTAAAGGGATCGTTCCAGAGCCTATAAAAGAAGGATGGACCAAACAGTCAAGAAATTGGCTTTACGGGCATGGGGGCACATTGGACGCAGAAGGAAAGTGCATATATACCAGAAGACACAAGGATAATCCCCTAGTACCCATCGAAGAAATTAGGAAAGCATACAAGGATGTTGAAGAGGGACGGTTCCGTCCCGATAGAGAGATTGACGAGCTTGCACGCGCCCTTGGGAATCCCGAACACGATGGACGAACACGAGTCACCCCAGGCTCCAAGTCGTGTGCACATGGGTTTTCCGCGGAAAGAAAATATTTCCCGATAAAAGTCATCTGAGGAGAAAGGAAAGGGAGGCAAGGGAAGCAAGCGCTGCTGCAGACCAGCTGCGTCATATAGAAGAAACAATGAAGCGGCAGCAGGATCAAATTGACCGACTTAGCCAGCAAGGCACTGCCGACCTATCTCAGCAGCACGTTGTAGAAGCTGCAGTCGATGCTACCGACCCATCATATCGGAAAAGCAGCGTGGCTTCGAGCATGGTCCCGGCTGGTGATGATGATGCACTGACGACGGGTCCTCTTCGTCGCTACCCAGTGGATGATATCACGGAGAGCACACCTTGTGAGCTACATGTGAAAGTGCTCAACTTAACCATGAAGGTGGCGGTCGGCTATGCCGTACCAATTGGACCTACACCAACTTTCCATTGCTCCCCGGTTCCTCATGGCTATGCTATTGCCGGGGTGGATGAAGTCAGTAAAGGATTTGAGGAGCTGAAGCTAGAACACCCTGCAGGTGAAGATGGGGAGGTGGTTGTCGTGGTGGTGCACGAACAGATGCCATAGGTAGGCTTGAGTTGGGGCCGATGGACGCTGGAGGTACCGGGGAGGGTAGGTGCGTGTAGAGACGCACACGGGAAGACACAAACACACACACACACGGTCTTACCCAGGTTCGGGGCTCTCGTGAGGAGATAAAACCCCTACTCCTGCTTGTCTGATTTATATATGAGGGATTACAGAAAAGCTACAAGCTGCTCCTCGAGCTGTATGAGAAGAACAATGAGCTTAAGGCTCGGTACCGAGTCTCGGTGTGGCTCTCTGGCTCTTTGCTGGCTCGTGAGGGAAAAGTCTAAGGTGAGGCAGAGGTTCGTTCCAACGTGCAGGAATCGTCCCTGTAAGAGGAGCCCCTGGTGCTCCTTATATAGGGAAACCCAGGGCACAGAGTTAGGGCTGACGTTGGTGCTGGCGTAGGCAGCACTGTGGCCGCGTCGGGGCCTCTGACTGCTTCCGTCACCCCTGCGTGGCATGTCCAATCCATCACCTCCTGCGCACTGCTCCAAGGTACTGCATCGGTCAGCAGCATGGAGGCCTGACTCCCCATACCGTGACCACCGAGTCAAGGAGTAGGCAGCGCGTCCCATCTTGTCTGTGGCAGGACGCCTGCCCCGTGATTGTAGGGACAAGACGTAAGCCTTGACCAGCGCCGAGATAGAGCTTCATTCCTCCCGATCCGGCATAGGCATGCCAGATATTTCCTAACTCGGTTTTTCCTCTCCTGCACACAAGAAGAACAAAGAAGATTCCGACATATAATCTGCATGATCCGACATAAGGGTATGTCGGTTGACCTTGACCCGGTCCACTCCAGGTTCAGCAATACGATATGTCGGTATACCATTGACTCGGTCAACTCCGAGTCCACGCTTATTTCGTCATCTTGACCCTACTCGGGGGCTGCCCCCCGACAGTGGTTGAACTTGGAGAAGCCAGGAAAGGGACCATTCTTTGGCGAAAGGAATTCATCGTGCTTCCAAACTGGCCGCCAAGGCCATCGACTCCTCACCGGTCTCCAACGCAACAGTCCTCTCCACCGCAGCCGCCTCACCACTCTCCAGCGCAACAGTCCTCTTCGCCTCCACTGCCTCAGGCGCCGTCTCCGCCGCCTCACCAGTCTCCAATGCAGCCGTCTCCGCCGCCTCAGTCTCCAGCACAGCCATCTCCGCCGCCGCGTAAGTCTTCTCGGGCGCCGCATGTGGGTACTCTGGGGTTCGATAAAAACCGATCACCGAAACGTAAGCGGTCACCCCACCCAAAAGTACCTCACAAGAATCTTGCCAAGATACCTTACGACCGTACACCGGAGGAAAATACGGTGTACATACAGTCCGAACTCGACGCATGGTTTGCTAATTTGAAGAAGCCGAAAGAGCCAGAGTTCCCCTCCACCCCACAAGAACATGCCGATGTCGTGAAAATGCTGAAAAATATGGCCCAACCCCCGCCAAAGCTGATACCAGACTATGACCGCTCTATTCTCAAGTCGGTTCGGGCAAATAAACAGCGGTCGAAGAGTAGTAGTGCAAGCCGGAAATCAGTTCCCCAGCTCGGAGAACAGAAAAAACAATCGTGCCCCCCGCTCAAAGTGTCTTCCAAAAGAGGTGGGGTCAAGCAAAAGTGCGGTCGGCATCGATCCTGAGTTTGTTGCACTGTACGGAGAAGCAGCCTCTGCTCGGGGCATGTCTATTGCTCGGTACTTAGACCAACTACAATTCCACGAAGACATAGTTCCAAAATACATATACCGGCACGGGCATCCTCTCGTCAAACCTGAGTTAGTCAAAGCTCTACCAACAAAAATGCGAAGATTGCATAGTTGGTACATGACAAACTCAAAGAAAGGGGCAAATTGGATCTACGTGGGATATAAGAACGAGGATTACGAGCATGGAGCTGGCGTGGTGATGATTGAATTTTCTGAATTATTTCAGTTATACCAACAAGAGGCCCTTGACAAAGCTATCATCAGTGCCTATTGTCTGTAAGTATTATTTCTGTAATTAAGTCTCTAGCTAGCTCACCTCGTTCATTGCATTTATAATCTTACTCATCACTATATTAATTATGCAGAATGAAGATTCTCCAATGCAAAAGAGGACAAATCTATGACATTGGGTTCGTTGATCCAGATTACATTCATGAAGTCAGCCTCCATGATTTTTCCGACAATACAGAGAATAACTTGGTAAATGCGTTACGGTTTAACGAAACCAAAAGAGAAATACTATTTCCTTACAACTTCAAGTAAGTGTTACTACACATTCTATTTCGCTTAATTTCTCGATGTTAAGTGTATAATTGATGACTTATGCGTGCGCAGCTTCCACTTTATTCTGCTAATCATTATGCCTGACAAAGGAGTAGTACTTGTCATGGACTCATTACATAAACCCCTTAATGAATGGGCAGACATGCAGGAATGCCTGCAGAGGTAATTTTAATCATATTATGGCACTATATCGGCAACTTTCCGTTCATTTGCTGATAGCAAGTAATTAATATATAACTCCTTTATTCATTTTCTTTGCCGGGCAGAGCTTGGAAACGATTCATCGCCAGGGCTAGGGGTGATTGGGCGAAGGAGCTTACATTTAAACCAATAAATGTAAGTATTACTACCTAGATCCGTGCATCTCTTTGATTCCCGTAAAGTGCTTGAGCCAGGGAAGTGGGAATCATTTATGTGGATACTACGTCTGCGAGTTCATTCGTCAGACGTGCTGTGAGAAGGGCAGAATCTTAAAACAACTTGAAGTGCGTATGCAATATTCATAATTTTAGTTTATTGCCAATTACTTTCATTCATATATATTGACCCTTTTTTAATTAGATCGAACGGTTGCGAGAAGGCCTTCTACCACAGGATCGCGTACGAGCAATTCAAGAGGAATTTGCCGGATTCTTAGATACAGAGGTCCTAGATCCGAAAGGAGAATACTACTATAAGCTAGGTTGAAATTAAATAGTGAGTGTAAAAGAGATGTATATATATAAGAATGAAACTCGTGTGTACTACATGTACCATTTGTAATATGTTCGATCAAGCACGACGAATGAGATGTGTGTAATATATTCGTGACGATATGTGTAATAGTGGTTCACCATATTTCACTAGTAGTGGCATTTTTGTAGTTCTAAAAAATATTTAATTTATGTTTTTTAAACATGCATGCATTTAACATAATCAAATAGGTCTTATTTTTTTGAACATTTTGGTATTTTATTCATATTTTTATGAATTACAGAATAAGCATTATTGATTTTACAAATTGAAACAATTTTCTGAAATTTCTGAAAAAGTGAAAAATCTGAAGGGTCTTTCGTCCCGGTTGTCCCGGTTCGTAATACGAACCGGGACCAAAGCACTCCGCCCCTGCTGCCTGTGGCTGGGCCATGTGCCCCCCCCCCCCCCCCCCCCATTCGTCCCGGTTGGTGTCCCAACCGGGACTAACATTCGTCCCGATTTGCTAGTCCCGGTTGGGGAACCGGGACCAATGGCCCAAACCAACCGGGACAATAGGGGTATTTTCCACTAGTGACTATGGCGGTCGAGTGAAGGTAGGCCATGCTAAAACTAATTTGGTTATTAATGTTAAGCGTAGGATTAGGAAATCGATAATTATTTGTGTTGCATGGCATTAAGTTGTATCAATCGTTATGTATTTAATTAGAGACCGGGCTAATTGCTGCATGCATTGACGATGTGACATGCATGCACAATTATTAGTAGCAAGCTAGTACATGGGATCCCTCAAAAAGAAAAAAGAAACTATGTGGCCGTTAGGTGAGGATCGGCCTGCATGTGCTGGTCGTGCATGCATGAAGTAGATCAGCTGATAACCGTGCATGCATGTGCTGGCCGTCTGTGTTGCATCCCTGGAGCGCGACGTGATTAAGAAAAAATCCAGGAGCCATTTAGCAAATTGTTGCGCTTTAAACGGGGCCCATACTCATGGAGGTAAGCCGATTCATGAAGACCACTAGCTGCATATGGCGCCGAGTAATTAATTTCATGAGGCGATGTTTAAGTCGGCTGAGAGTAACCGGCCACATAGCTCGTAGAACCATAGCCGATTCCCCCATCCATTGGCCTGTTTGGGGACGATCCCACATACTGCGAGTCGACAGCCGATGAATAAAACCACGAGACATCCTCTAGCCAATGAAGTGTCCCATGTTGATCAATTGAGTACTCAATGTTATTCATCGGCCTATGATCTAGGGCAGCCGATGCATGAGAACTCGGATCTATTTGTCGCGTATAGACAAGGCGGTCCTCTATCAACTTTTGCTCATGGCTATATGGAAGATAACTAGAGCTAGCCGATATAGTAGCCTCATCCACACCGACGCGAGGGAAAGTTGCATCTACGTAAATCTCTTGATGATACATGTTACCTCTGTAGATTGCTGCCTCTTGATGCGCTCCTTGTAGCGAGAACGGGCTGTAGATTGTTTGACGCTTCCTCCCCAGCGGAGTCACCAAAAAGTGTGTTGCGCTTTAAACGGGGCCCCACACTCGCAAATCGGGAGTCGCCAAGGTGTTTGATCAACCACACCTAAGATCCGGGTACATTGACGCCGAGGGTGATGCACCGCAGCTCACGTCGAAGGAGATCCGTCCGGAAGCGCGATACGCAGGACATCCGGCGGACGCTTTTTAGACCAGATGCCCCGCTCGCCCGGGAGGGACCCCGTCAGGGCTCGTGGCGACGATTGGCTGCTCTAGGTCGGCCTGACCGCCCCTAGAGCCTCGTGGCTTCGCAGGTCACCGACATAGCTAGCTAACTACGGAGGAACGAGAAGCATAGGTACAAGGGTAAAGGTAGACGAAAAGATAGATAGATTGATATGTCGATTGGTGTTGTTCTTTATTCAATCGGCCATCACCTCTCACATATATATGAGGCGGCTGGTCTTCCCGTGCAAGAATAGGACTCATCTAGGCTTTCTTTACATGAAAGTACATCAATTCCCGTCCTAAACCCTAATCCTAGTCCAAGTCGAACACCTGTCCAGATTCGTAGCTCCTCTTGTCCTGCTTCTTGCCGTGGACGCCAAAGTCATATATTAACTCGGATGTATATGGCCCAAAGACCAAACTTGTACGTCTTGACAATACGAACAACTCTCGCGATGATCACTTTTCTATCCGAAGCCGTCTTGACTACTATCCGGTTCCATCTTTGTCTGCTAGTCAAAATCTGGCAGGTGAAAGGTTAAGCCAGCCGGTCTCCATCATGGCCCCGTAGGTCCCGGCCTCTCACCTTCCCTGGGTGCTGTCTCTGCCGGGTTGCCAAGCCTTCCCGGTTCCTCCTTGAGTTACCTCAACCGGCTAACAAGCCTGATTATGGCACGACCCGGCTCCATATGGAAATGACGGAACGCCTTCTCTTTGGGATATGATGACATGCCGGCTTGATGGCGGGATGCCGACTTCGATGGTCAACTTTGCCGTCTTGGACATAGCAGTATGGGGACACGCCGGCTTCTCCTCCTAGGATGATAGCGGAACCTTTCTTCACGACTTGTATGAGTATACCGGCTCCGTACACGGCAGTATCGGCTAAGCCGGCTTGTGGTCTACCGCTGGGACATGAAATGTCAGCACCTCAGGCAAAACCAGCTCCTTTAGATAACGCCGACTCCTAGATGATGCCGGCTCCTTGGATAATGCCGACTCCTGGATGATGGTCGACTCCTGGGGGAATGACCGGCTCCTGGGAGAATGCCAACTCCTTGATGATGGCCGGCCTCTGGACGACGCCGACTCCTGGGGAATGACCAGCTCCTGGGAGAATGCGAGCTCCTTGATTATGATCGGCTCCTTGGACAATGCCAGCTCCTGGATGACCAAACGTGGGGTCCTGGGACATGGTGGCCTGCAGCCTGGTGGCTTGCCAATTGAGACATAGCCGTCTCCTTCCTCTTTGTCTATGTCTTGGGGTCCTCCTGAGTACGTCTCGCCTAAACCAAGGAAATTCAGGGCCATGCCGGCAAAGTGCCAAAAATGGGTGCAAACACATGCCCCCCTGTTTTCTGGCAGAGCTTGCGTGCCAGAAAATAATTTGCCTAGGGTCTTGGTGTTAGCACGATGTCAACACTCCATCGGCTGCGTACGCTGAGGGTGATAATCTTTTATCGGCCATATGCTTAGACTAGCTGCCACCTGGGTAGAGCCTCTTCAGATATTCGTCATCTTGATAACACAAGGTCCTTCATCTATGCATCCCGTGGTGCAGCTTGCCTGATTTTTAACTCAGATCCTGCAGATAAGAAAAACAGATACCTTGCACTAGATCCTTGTTAGTAGCCAACTCAATAATTAAGCCGGCCTTGCTGGTATTGGCGAAACTGAGCATCGTCTTCTAGGATAGAGACCATGAGCCAGATGTTGACTTTGCCAACACAATGTATTCTTGGGGCGATATGCAAATATCGGCCATGCATCCTCATCTCGAAGGACTAGGGGAACCCGTCCACCAAAGCGTGAATAGCCGAAATAACTCAGATGTTTCGGCTGGGGATAAATTTCTGGATGCTGGCTTTAATGGTATGGTTGAAGAACATGGATGACGCGCCGTCTGAGGTTTCCTATAATGAGAGGAATATTACCGGCTTCTGCCGGCCCCACGATTGCTCTCCTTTACTCCTGCCGACTTCACAATAGGAACCGGCACGTCACTCACTTGCGGGCTTCACTTGGAAACCCACGCCATGTTCCTCTTATTCAGCTCGTCGGCCCTAATTAAGCCGCTTCAGCTGTCTTTCCTGCCAATGTGGTAAGCCGATTAAGCATCTCGGCTGTGACTTTGATTTATGAATTGGTAGCTTCTCCTTGAGCTTGGGCATCTCCGGCTTGGCTTGTACAGACTCGACAATAGGGTCCTTGAAAGTAACTCGCCTCACTTCCTTGCCCTTAATAGCCAAAGTCAACTCGGCTGGCTTTTTGATGATTGGAGTCAAATCTGAAAACAACGCAATTGCGACCATCATTTTTCACTCGGTAGACTTGTTTCACCACCTCCTTCTTCTTCCACGAGCTCCGGGCCGACTCGGCATTGAGTCGGTCTCTATCATGTGTTTGTCGGCTTGTTCCTCTTGGAGCTGCGTAAAGTTGGCGAGGTGATTAAGTATAAAACGGATGGTGTGCCCCTGAGTTATACATGTCCCTTGATGGATATGAATAGAAGCCGACTTGGGAAGGCATGGACGACTTTGGCATTGGCGGCCCGAAAGGAGTACGTGGAGTCGGCACATCGAGCTGCTTCTTTCTCCAATCCCATTTTTCCGACTTGCGCCATGGGGGTAACATCGATGCCTTTGTGTCGGTTGGCTGATGAGCACTTTTTGCATCGCTTATCTTTTGATATTTATCCAATAATTGAGCGAAGGTGACTTTTGATTTCCTCCTCCTGTGCTTATCGCTGCCTTTGTCCTCTTTGGATTTGCTGGCATTGGTCTCTAGATTTTGCGGTTGCCCCCCAGTGTTAGGCGTCTTTGCTGCAGCTTTGATGGAACGTCCGTCTTCAAAATTGCCGACTCGATCGCCGACTTGAACAATCTCTTTGCTTGACGATTCGATCTCATCAGATTCATTGTGTACCGGTCTGTCTTTGGATGAGTCGGCTTGAGGCAGCCGATTCAGCTCTTGATTGTCGTCAAGTGTAATTTGTGCTAACTGGTCATCAGCTTGTGTTACACCAACTTCTAATCGTCCTTGAATGGCCGATTGTGCAGTTTGATGATGCACGTTGCTTTGAATACTCTGCTCGCACGAATCCTGGATTCGTCCTTCTCCTGACGACTTAGTATAGTGATCATCTATGATAATTGGATTAGCCTGTGATGCACCGACAATGTGACTATCTACACCCAGACTAAAGGTACATTGCTCGTCTTGTAGCCGATAATCTGATACCGGCTTTGGATTTAAGCAACCGAGTGGTGCCGGCTCAATGTCACCTGACTCGGCTTTGCATCGTATCTTGTCCTCCTTTTCCGATGCTCTCGAATCGGCTATTTGGAGGAGCTGGGAACCTGGCTTTATGTTTCTGCAATCAAAATAATTACAGAATATACGTCTCATCTGAGACCAAATGTTAGCCAGGCACGTAACAAGCAAAGTTGTCCATATGAATATAAAATTTAGCCGCCATGACGGGAACAACTTTGGTTGTGATAAATTGTCACTATTAGCCTCTATGCTTGGTATGATATGTTGACCGGCATGATTAGTGACAAGATTATTCCTAACAAACAAGTTACTCTTCTCGATCGGTATTTTAAAGTTAACTAGAATCAAGCTAGTAGATGTATCAATAATACAATTCTGACCTGATCGAACGACAAGTAAATTGTCAGCTAGGCGTACCTCTTTGAAGACGCTGGGAGAATTCGATAGTGGCATAGCAAGAATAATGCTTTGCTCCGTCCCTGGATAGCTCTCCAACGCTTCGACTTCCTCTTCTAGATCCCGTTGTCGCGTCTCCTGTACGCTCTTCATTAACCGAACATTGTCCGGCTTCTCTTTCTAGCTCTTGATGCTCATCATATTTGGCACGGAATTCGCAGGGTAGCAGATATGCACCCTTATGTCCAGAAAAGTCGAGCACAACCGACTCACATCGCTTGTTGTGCTCTGGCTCGACGATTTCTTCCTCTGTCGGCTCGATGGACTCGGCTCGTGTGTCCGACTCGGCATTACCCAAACTGCTGGGTTCGGCTTCCGCTAAGTCGGCTGTGTCTGCCGGATCGATCTCACGCTTTGATTAGACTCGGCACCCGCACTGTCCAACTCGGCCTGTGCCGACTTGTCCTGACTAGCCGAGTCAACCTCCTCCTGGCCGGCTCGCAGAGATTCGTCTTCTTGCTTTGGTAACGCAGAGGATTCAGCATAATTGCTGCATGGGGTTATGGACTTGGCAATATCCTTTTCGAACTCGTAAAACATCTGCATGTCTTCCTCCTCACGCTTCTTCTTGAGTGCTTCGAACTCCTCTCTGCGCTTCCTTCTGATAACTTCATAGCCTTGACGCTGTTCGTCTGATAACTCATTCCAATTTATTGTAGTGAAGTCACTGGTGTTAGCTGCTGCATCTCTAGTGTCCGGCTTCCCGGCTTTATTCGAGTTAGTTGACTCGGCTATAGCCGACTTAGTCATGCTCGAGCCGGCCGCATTGGTCGAGTCAACCTTTCCTCGTTGTTTGGCCTGCAGAACTTCACCTTCTGTTCTGCGTGAAGGAGTTAGTTTAATTTCTTTAAGCTTCCTCTCCTCCTCTTCACGCATCTTCTTATGCGTCTCAAAATCTCTCAGGTGCTTGCCTTCCATTCATCATAGGATTGCCCCCCGACTCCCTTGAAATAATTCGGCTGTGGTGTGCCGAAATTTTGCAATGGTGACTGGGAGGGTACTATTAGCCGCAATAACCTGAGCCGGCACCTGTATTCCTGTAGAATCTCCATATAACCGGCCACAACCATGGAGGTAAGCCGATTCATGAAGACCACTAGCTGCATATGGCGCCGAGTAATTAATTTCATGAGGCGATGTGTAAGTCGGCTGAGAGTAATCGGCCACATAGCTCGTAGAACCATACCCAATTCCCCCATCCATCGGCCCTGTTGGGGACGATCCCGCATACTGCGAGTCGACAGCCGATGAATAAAACCATGAGACATCCTCTAGCCTATGAAGTGTCCCATGTTGATCAATTGAGTACTCAATGTTATTCATCGGCCTATGACCTAGGGCAGCCGATGCATGAGAACTCGATCTGTTTGTCGCGTGAAGACAAGGCGGTCCTCTATCGGCTTTTGCTCATAGCTATATGGAAGATAACTAGAGCTAGCCGATATAGTAGCCCCATCCACACCGACGTGAGGGAAAGTTGCATCTACGTAAATCTCTTGATGGTACATGTTACCTCTGTAGATTGCTGCCTCTTGATGCGCTCCTTTGTAGCGAGAACGGGCTGGGTAGATCGTTTGACGCTTCGTCACCAGCGTAGTCGTCAAAAAGTGTGTTAGCGCTTTAAATGGGGCCCAACACTCACAAATCGGGAGTCGCCAAGGTGTTTGATCAACCACAACTAAGATCCGGGTACCTTGACGCCGAGGGTGATGCACCGCAGCTCACGTCGAAGGAGATCCGTTCGGAAGCGCGATATGCAGGACATCCGGCAGACGCTTTTTAGACCAGATGCCCCACTCGCCCGGGAGGGACCCTGTCAGGGCTCGTGGCGACGATTGGCTGCTCTAGGTCGGCCTGACCGCCCCTAGAGCCTCGTGGCTTCGCAGGTCGCCGGCATAGACAAAAAGATAGATAGATTGATATGTCGATTGGTGTTGTTCGTTATTCAATCGGCCATCACCTCTCACATATATATGAGGCGGCTGGTCTTCCCGTGCAAGCATAGACTCATCTAGTCTTTCCTTACAAGAAAAGTACATCAATTCCGTCCTAATCCCTAATCCTAGTCCAAGTCGAACTCCTGTCCAGATTCGCAGCTCCTCTTGTCCTGCTTCTTGCCGTGGACGCCAAAGTCACATATTAACTCGGATGGATATGGCCCAAAGACCAAACTTGTACGTCTTGACAAGACGACCAACTCTCGCGATGATCACTTTTCCATCCGAAGCCGTCTTGACTGCTATCTGGGTCCATCTTTGTCTGCTGATCAAAATCTGGCAGGTGACAGGTTAAGCCGGCCGGTCTCCATCATGGCCCCGTAGGTCCCGGCATGTCGCCTTCCCTGGGGTGCTTGTCTTTGCCGGGTTGCCAAGCCTTCCCGGGTTCTCCTTGAGTTACCTCAACCGGCTAACAAGCCTGATTATGGCACGGCCCGGCTCCATATGGAAATGACGGAACGCCTTCTCTTTGGGATATGATGACATGCCGGCTTGATGGCGGGATGCCGACTTTGATGGTCGACTTTGCCGTCTTGGACATAGCAGTATGGGGACACGCTGGCTTCTCCTCCTAGGATGATAGCGAAACCTTTCTTCACGACTTGTATGAGTATACCGGCTCCGGACACGGCAGTATTGGCTAAGCCGGCTTGTGGTCTACCGCTGGGACATGAAATGTCGGCTCCTCAGGCAAAACCAGCTCCTTTAGATAACGTCGACTCCTAGATGATGCCGGCTCCTTAGATAATGCCGGCTCCTGGATGATGGTCGACTCCTGGGGAATGACCGGCTCCTGGGAGAATGCCAACTCCTTGATGATGGCCGGCCTGTCGACGACGCCGACCCTGGGGAATGACCGGCTCCTGGGAGAATGTGAGCTCCTTGATGATGGCCGTCTCCTTGGACAATGCCAGCTACTAGATGACCAAACGCGGGGTCCTGGGACATGGTGGCCTGCAGCCTGGTGGCTTGCCAATTGAGACATAGCCTGTCTCCTTCCTCTTTGTCCATGTCTTGGGGTCCTCCTGAGTGCGTCTCGCCTAAACCAAGGACATCCAGGGCCATGCCGGCCAAGTGCCAAAAATGGGTGGGAACACAAATTCCCAACAAGACAACATATTGGGTACGTGCCAGCACCTCAGAGGCCCGACGTATCCAGGACTGTACGTAGGACCGTTGTGTTACGTATTTTCGTGTATAAGGACCGTGACAGATCACATTCGGGGGTTATTTTCACGCATTCTCCTCTCCCTACCCTAACCCTAGCCGCCACCCGCCGCGCCGCCGTCCTCTCCCCCACCCCTCCCCTCCCCTTCATCTCCCATCCCCGCCCTAGCGCCGTCTCCCCGGAGGCGGCCGGGGCGGCGCATGCTTCCCTTTCCCCTCGTTCTCCCTCCCTCCCCTCCTCCCCCCGCCACTGCCGGCGGGTGCCCCCGGCTCTAGCCCGGTGGTGTCGGCGGCGGCGGTCCTCCCGTACCCGCGCGCGTGTGCCCTTCTCGGGGCAGGGGCGGCGGCGGTGTTTGCTCGGTCTATGGCGGTCCGGCGACCTGGTGGCGGTGGCCGGCGGCGAGCGAGGTGGTGGTGCTTCTCCTTGGCGGCGGTGCGGACTGGTGCGGCTGGATTGCCGGCGGCACGCCCCCAGCCCAGATCTGGGTCCTTTGGGCCCCATCTGGGTCCTAGCGGGCCGGCTCCGGCACGACCATGTTGCCCACTGTGCGGGGATGCGGAGGAGCGGCTTTGATAGGGGGCGGCGACGCCGATGGCGTGCCTTCTGCAGCGCGAAGGCGGGAGCTTTACGGGCCTCTGAGGGCCCAGCCGGGCCTGTGGGCCCACGGGCCTGGTATGCTCCTGCTATTGCGTCCGGTCGGTTAACGTCATTGACGGTGGAGGTTGGGCCCTCCCGCGTGCCGATAGTGCTGCTGCCCCTAATCCCCCGGCTCCTCTTCTTCGTTGTGCAGGCCTCACTTCGCGGTGTCATGGTGAGACGGACTGGGAAGCTTCAAGATCGTGTTGGCGCAGGGGGGGGGGTGGACGGTTTGGTGGCGGGCTCCGGAACGCCCGACGGTGAAGGTTGGGATCGGGAGAAATCCATGTCGGCCTGGCTGACACAGACGCGGTGGCCCCTGAGGGTGCCGCCGGACCTTCCTGGAGGGCGTCGGGGGCTACCCTTCCTTTCTCCTCGCCGCATACCGAGGGAAACCCTTGGCAGCAACGTCGTCATCATCACGTCCCTTCTTGGAGGTGTTGTTTGGTACCGGCGTTTTGGAGTCTAAGAGCTTGGTGGGAGGTCTCTGGTGGGTGCAACGGTCGTGAGGGTTCTCCGCTTTTGTTGATCCGCCGTTGTCGGCCTTTGTTTCTTTTATATTTTCTCTTTCGTTTCTTTTGGGCGTGACTGTGCTGCTTCCGCCCCAGCACCTTTCGTTGGTTATATCCGGTTGTTTGCTATATCTATATAGCGGGGCGCAAGCCTGTTTCGTGTGTATAAGGACCGTATTGGAGCATTTCTCAACTACCGGGACGGCTGTGTTATGCGCCAGAGAGTTGGTGTACCAACTGTGAAATTAACTCGGAGGAGGACTATGAGGAGAAGAGGGAGCATAGGGGATTGTGGTTTTGCTTGTGGTGTGGGTTGGGGGTTGCCGTACGGTTGGACGATGGACTTGATCGGGAGGGTCGCCCCGGAGGGTCGCGAGCCAGGAACAACCCTCTCTTCATCATTGGAATATATGAGTTCTTTCAATAGTTCTTGGCCTCAGCTAAATCCAATCATTTACCTGGCTTTGCAATATGGGTGTGGCTCAGTTAACTAGATTTGGGGCGCGCCATCTGGTTTCTAAAGCTAAATTTGCTTGGAGGATTCACGTCCTATCGAAAACATGGCCAGGCTAAGGTTTAACTACACGCCGAGGAGAACGAATGACAAAGATCAAAAGGCGAGCATGATAAAAAGGTTTCTGAAGGTAGCACATGGCCAAGCTAAGGTTTAACTAAGCACCAAGGAGAACGAAGGGCCAAGATCAAAAGGCGAGCACGGTCCAATGAACACTGATCTAAAAGACGTGAAATAAAGATCTAAAAGACGTGAAATAAAACAGATATATTACAAACGCTAAACATGATGCTCTATAACCTCAATCCAGACAGACCACTGCTTTTATCAGTGGACCTCACCATAATTAATACATCTTGTCTTACATACAAACTAAAGAAAATGAAAGCTTAGCTAACAAAATACATTCGATTGATAATTAGTGACCTGCTAAATAGATGTCGAGCGTATACTGAAATACATTACACATACATATAGTAGTGACTATTTAGGTCTAGAGCAAAGCAATTGGTCATACATATGCATGCAGTCTTTCATGGTAGATAGCTCCAGCAAGCGCCCAATTTTTTTAATAATACGTTTTTTAATCATTTTGAAAAATAATATACGTTTTTAATCAATTTCAAAAATATTACGGCCTCGGTCTGGCCCAAGCCGAGTAGGGCCCGTCAGCCACGCTAAAGCCGAGCAGGCCCTATCGGCCTCCCTTAAGCCGAGCAGGTGACACCACCCCTGTCGGTCACGCGTGTGGCCTGCAATCGGCCACACCGAAGCCGACTGCTGCATGCCGGCCACGCGAGGCCGCCGAGGCGCGAGGCGCGGTGAGCTGCCGCAACTGGTGGCCCTCCTCCACAGGCGCGGTCAGGGCCTGGGGCCAAAGGTACCGCGGCGGATAGGGAGTTACCGGCGGCAGCGCGCTGTAGAGGGAGGCCGGCGACAACGCATTGTAGAGGGTGACCGGCGGCAAGCATGGAGCTCGGGGCGGGAGGCGCGCGGAGTTGACGAGCAGGGGCCCTCCCGAGCGGACCATGGCGGAGGTCGGGGACCCTCCCAGGCGGTGCGCGGGGACATCCCGTCGACGAGCAGGACCCGCCCAGGGCGGCGTGGATCTCGTCTAGTGTGACGACGGCGCGAACCTCGGCCAGTGCAACGAAGGCAGAATCGAGGGCGGCGCGGACCTCGGCCAGGAGGATGATGTGGGCCTCTGCGCGAGTGGCTTGGTCGCTACCGCTCCCGCGTTGGCGCCATGCTGGATGTAGGAGACGAGCGCGAGGTCCTCCTCCGGAGATGGACGGGGACAATTAGCCACCGGTTTCCTGTGGGCTATCGGTTTCCTCTAAGCCGACTAGCCCGTCGGCCTGTGGTGGGACTGAGCATCCACCTGCTCGGCTTGGGCCACGCCGAGCAGGTCTGGTCGGTTTGCGCCCCAAGCCGAGCAGGTCTGGTCGGTTTGCGCCAGGCCGATAAGGCCTGCTCGGCTTGGCTCAGGCCTAGGCTATATTATTTCTGGAATTTATTAAAACGCATATTATTTCTCAAAATGATTAAAAAAAGTGTATTATTAAAAAAATCAGGCCCAGCAAGCGATATGCAGAGACAACCACGAAGCCTACCGTTCATACATGTATATAGGTGATGGAGGGAATGCTGGTTCTCATGTTCAGCCCAAGATCATAGATTGCATGCACTCATCTGACATACATGAATTCAGTGTCACTTCCGCTTACGAAGTTTCGGTTCTGTTACCGAGCGGAAGTGGCACCGGAACTTGTTCCGGTACTACTGCTATTACCGGAAGTACCGGGCCTTTTTACGGAAGTACCGGTGGCCAGTGCCGGGCCCACTTCCGGGGCTTCTTCCGTCTGAGTTTTTCGGTACTGGCCTCTCGTCGTTTTAACCGGAAGTTCGCCCGGAAGTGGTTCCGGTAGTACCGGATCAATCGGTACTACCGGTCCATTTCCCGGTACTACCGGCCTTGCGGGTGTTCTTCTCTAGCCGTTGGTAGGCTGTTTTGGGTGGGCCGGAAGTACCGCCCTTTGGGCCGGTACTACCGGCCCGGCGGGTTTCTGTTTCTTCAAAGAGCCGTTGGTGGGCATCTTTACGTAGGGCGGTAGTACCGCCCCTTGGGCCGGTACTACCGGCCCTGCGGGATTCTGTGCCCAACGGCCAGATTCTCAGGCACCTATTTAAATGTGCTTTCTTCCTCTATGGGTTGGTAATCCTAATATCAACTTTGCTCACTTGTTTTCCTCTCTCCTCCATTGTTGCTAATCTTGTGAGCTTGATTCCTCTCAATCCCTCCGATGATTCTTGCCCAAATTTAGGGATTCAAGAGAGGAGATCTAGATCTACTATTCCACCAATCCATTCCTCCTCTAAGTGAGGGGAACCTAGTGGATCTAGATTTTGGGGTTGCTTTGTGTTCATCCCCTTTGTTCTTCCTCTCTCATTCCCCCCAAAGCATTTGTTGCTTGGTTGGAATTTGAGAGTGAAGGATTCGACCACTTAGTGTGTTCTTGCCTTTTGCATTAGTTGCATCGGGTTGCTCTCTCCACGGTGATACGTGAAGTTGAAGGTTGAGAAGCTTGTTACTCTTGGGTGCATTGTGTTCCCAAGAGCTTGTGCCTCTTGGGTGCATCGTGTACCCTAGACGGTTGGAGGTGCCGCGAAGACTTCGAGTTGTGAAGCTTCGGCACGATTTGGGAGCCCCCAATTGAGTTGTGGGTGTGTGCCCCAAGAAAGTTGTAAAGGCTCCGGATTCCGCCTCGAAGGATTCCGATAGTGGAAGGTGAACCAAACCCTTGGGCGCGGTTCATCGGAGAATAGGGTGAGGCCTTTGTGGCATCTTGAGTAGGCCTCTTGTGGCGAGCTCACACCCCTCCAACGAGACGTACTCCCTTAACAAGGAGGAACTCGGGAATACATCCTCGTCTCCGTGTGCCTCGGTTATTTCTATACCCAAGCTTTTACTTATGCAATTTACATTGTGATAGCCTTCGTGCTTGAAGTTCTTTTTCTTGCTATCACCTTGTTGCTTGCCTTGCTTAGCATAAGTTGTTGGTGCACATAGGTGAGCCTAGTATATTAGGTTGTTGGCTTGTTAATTTAAACACATAGTTTTATTCCGCAATTATCAAGCCCTTAAATTGAAAAAAGTGTTAATCGCCTATTCACCCCACCCCTCTAGGCGACATCCAGGACATCGTTTGTTCTTTCAATTGGTATCAGAGCCTCGTCTCTCTTGTTTGGCTTTACCGCCTAGAGAGTAAAGATGTCAATTAGAGGATTAGTGCACGATTCCATGTTTATATTCAATGGCACAAATTTTAATGTTTGGAAAACTCACATGCTTAGTCACTTAGGGGTCTTGGACCCCAATATTGAGCGTATCTTAGATATAGGTTTTTCTCTTCCTAAGGATTACGGAAGTACGACTTTAGAGGATGAGAAAAACTTATATCTAGATGCTTTAGCTTCTAATGAGTTTTGCAAATTTGCGAGTGTTGTAGTTTATTATGCCTCTCCGGGATGCACATGAGCTTTGGACCAAGCTACAAGATAAATATGGAGTGTCCAACTCTATTGAGGATGATTGTTATCCCTCCACCTCCGGCCGTAATGAGCTCTCGTCTTTGTCTAGTTCACTAAAGTGTGGTAAGCCACAAACCAATGTAATGGTGAGTAGTGATAGGTGTTGCAATTTAGATAGTGAGCTCATTTTTGATGATCTTTTATCTCTATCTCGTTGCAATGACTCATCTTTGGACCCAAACACACATAGCACTATAAATGCCATACATGCTACTGTTGTTAGTGAAAGAACATGCTATGCTCGGATGTCGCCTAGAGGGGGGGTGAATAGGCGATTAAAACTTTTTCTATTTAGGGGCTTGATAATTGCGGAATAAAACTAGGTGTTTAAATTAACAAGCCAACAACCTAAAATTCTAGGTTTACCTAAAGTGCACCAACAACTTATGCTAAACAAGGCAAGCAACAAGGTGATAGCTAGATATAAACTTCAAGCACGAAGGCTATCACAATGTAAAGTGCATAAGTAAAAGCTCGGGTATAGAAATAACCGAGGCACGCAGAGACGAGAATTTATTCCCAAGTTCCTCCTTGTTAAGGGAGTACATCTCGTTGGAGGGGTGTGAGCTCGCCACAAAAGGCCTACTCAAGATGCCACAAAGGCCTCACCCTATTCTCCGATGAACCGCACCCAAAGGTTTGGTTCACCTTCCACTATCGGAATCCTTCGGGGCGGATTCCGGAGCCCTTACAACTTTTGGGGCACACACCCACAACTCAATTGGGGGATCCCAAATCATGCCGAAGCTTCACAAGCCGAAGTCTTCACGGCACCACCACCGTCTAGGGTCCAATGACCCAAGAGTAACAAGCTCCCAACCTTCAATCCCACGAATCACCGTGGGAAGCACAACCCGATGCAACAAATGCAAAAGGGGAAGATCACACCAAGTGGTCAAATCCTTCACCCCAAAATCCAACCAAAGCAACTAATGCTATGGAGGGATTTAGGGGGAAGAACGGAGGAGAAACACCAGGAATTCCAAAATCTAGATCCAACGAGATTCCCTCACTTAGAGGAGATTTTGTTTGGTGGAGTAGTGGATCTAGATCTCCCCTCTTGTTTCCCTAAATTTGGGCAAGAATATTCGGAGGGAAGTGGAGGAATCGAGCTCTCAAAATGTTGCAACAATGGTGGGGAGAGAGAAAATGGGCTCAGCTCGAAATTTGGGGAAGAAGCCCTTTTTATAGGGGCCCCAAAAAAGTAGCCGTTGGGGCAAAAAAGTGTGCAGCCCGACACCCCGGCTTGGGGCCGACCTGCACCCCGGCCTGGCCGGGAAAGAATCTTCCCGCAACGAACGAAGGAAACGAGTGCAGACACACCGGCCTGTAACCAGCCTAGGCCGACCTGGCAAAGAAAACGCAGCAAAAAAAAAGAGAAACAGGGCGCAGGGAGGCCGGCCTGTTGTCCCGGCCTGGGCCGGCCCGCGCGAGAGAAAGGCCGGGAGGCCACCCGAAGGTCCCGGCCGGGGCCCGGCCTGGGCCGGACACCCAGCGAGCGATGGGCCGAGAGGCAGCCCGAAGGCCCCGGCCTCGTCCCAGACTGGGCCCGGCTAGGCCGGCCTGACTGCCTCCTTTTTTTTTCTTTTCCTTTTCTAAATAAAATCTGTCTAATAAAATCTCGAAACCGAAAACGCGATATCTCCCACATACGAACTCCGTTTTCGATATTCTTGGACTCGTTGGAATCGTCACAACGAGCACTACAAGAATATGCAGAGAAACATCATAGTCCAAGAATATAATATAAAGATAAATGGGGAAAGGTAAAAGCTCCCATTTGCAAATCGGAAATGCAATAACTTTCACCCACGAACTCCGTTTTCGATAATCTTGGACTCGTTGGAATCGTCACAACAAGCACAACAAGATTATGCAGAGAAACATCATAGTCCAAGAAAATATTATAAAACCAAATGGGGAAAGTTAAAAACTCATTTTCGCAAACCGGAAATTCTATAACTTTTGCAATTGAAGTCCGAATGAAATAAAAACAATTTTGTTGGAAAGAGGACGGCAAATGCTACCTTTGAAAATGGCAACCAAGCAATGTAGATTTTGCAAAAAAATGGAAGAGATAAATCTCCCGCACGGATGAATCGGCAAAATCTCCAATACCGAAACTGCAATAGGAGACGCATATGAAAACCGTTTTCGGTGAACTTAGCTTTGTCATGACGAGCACGACAAGCACCAAGACCACAGCATGATTAGAGACAAATAAGAACCAATAAAGATGATTGCATGGATGCAAAGTTTTGTGCTCTCTACGATGATACGATCATGATATTCGGTCGAGAGCCCCTCTTGATAGTACGGTTATCTATCCTATAATCCGGTCTCTCACTAAACATCATGAGACCGGTAAAATAGAAACCCTATCAAGATCATACCTTTGCCTTGCGCATTAATCCACTTGAGGTCGATGAAGACGGTCTTCAACTCCTCAAGATGCACCACCTTCCTCGATCGTGCTTTGGTGAAGATTCACATGATGCTCCCCATACAACAAGATGGGAGACGCTCTCTTCGGCATATCTTCACTTGGCCTTGAGTGATCAACCCGCACAAAGCCTTGATCAACACAAACTTTTCTTCTTCCCTTAACCTTGACTCCAACAAATGGAGAACAAGCAACTCAAATTGACACACCTATAAATATAGCTCAATGCAAACATTAGTCCATAGAGATTGTCATTAATTACCAAAACCATGCATGGGAGCAACCATGCACTTTCAACCTTGCAAGACAAACAAGCAAGGGATGCAAGCGCATTAAAGGCAAATGCAACAAAAGCATTAAACCCAAATTCCCTTAAACCCTCTAAACTGCTCCCCCATTGGCATCGATTGCCGAAATGGGAAGAAAAAATTAGAGAGCCAATATAATATGAGTTCCTCCATAAAGGTGATGGCAATCCCTTTTAACAAAAAATAGAGGAAATCAAACTATATTGAGGATCCAAAGATTGCAAAAAGATGAAATCATTCTAAACATCTCCACAAAGGAGAAAAGAAATCGAAAAGATCCCAAGCGAGAGTTCTAAATAAAAACGGAGAAGCTCCCCAATGTTGATGCACAAATGAGAAGTGCACAAAAATGGCATCCTCGCTCCCCCAAAATCATCTGGAACCCGCAACAAGTGCAAGAGTGCATAATGCAAAAGCAAATCATATCACTTGCACCAAAGATATGGTTGAACCAAAAGGAGATACAAATTTTAAAAAATTCAGCATAAGATAGGCCCAACCGTGAAAAAGAGAAGATCTTTTAAAGAAATATGTTCACAAGCTTAGGGATACCAATTGGAAACTAAAACCAATTGAAAATGCCAAAAGCTAGTGAGAGCATTTAGTCAAAGAAAAATCAACATGCTCACCATGGTAGGCATGAGGTCAAAGATCTTCAAGAAATACATGAGTGTGCAAAGATACCAATAAACAATAAGACAAGAACTCATGAGACAAATTTGGAGCCACCAAATAATTATAGAAGAAAATAAGGTAGCTCAAAAGAATTAGGATACCAATTAAAGGTGACCTCTCTCATATGTATAGGTTTCTAATTAGACAAACCATTGAAGATATACATCCGAAAAGAAACATATACATACGAAATGGTTCGGGAAAAGGAGAACAAGGTATCCAAAAGGAAGTCATAAATATACAAATGAGATTGTTGCTTAAAAGCATAGCACATAGCTCAAATTTATCTCATTGTATATAGATGAACTTCAAATATATCAAACGCATCACACATATCACTAAGGGAACAAGAGATAGTGAAGATGCTTTGAGTTAGGCAACAAGTATCACAAGGAAATAATATAAATTGAAGAAAAGGTTTTTGCAAATTCAACACACATATCACAAAGATACATTAAGTGAAGGAAAAGGCCAAAAACCACAACAATTGCATATAAGAGATTTCATGCCAAGAGGCAACCTACACAAGGTTGAAAACTAGAAAGGTATGCATGAGATGGATACTTGTTACCGAGATGCATTGACGATGAAGATGATGAGAGTTGGTTTGTCATCAAAGCTTGACTCCAACAATCACACGGTGAGAACACTGTCCTTATGAATAAGGCAAGCATCCAATGCATCTCCATTGTACCTAAAACAAAATTAGAATACAAAATGGTTCCCAAACTCATTGGGTTCCATAGTAGTTAGATCAACTACAATATATAGGAAACACTCCACATAAATATGTGCATATGGATATGAAATTGAATTTCATGCACATCTTAGCCAATTTAGGATTCGGTGGAGTATCCCCTATATATTGGAACTAGAAAGACAAGCATGCCATAATATATAAGTTAAAGGATATACATACAAAGCCTTTCAAGAACCAAACGAGATACAATTTGGACAAAAACACCAAGTAAACCAAGAAGAGAGCACACCAAGGTGTGACACAAAAAGGTTGTCCAAATTATATCAAAATCCAAATCAACACATGATTGAGGAAAAATCAAATCAACAAATGATTGATTCCAAAACACATCAACACATGAAGTGTGATATCAAAAGGAATCAAATCAACACAACAAATGATCAATAAGACACCAATTGAAAGTAAGATACCAATTAAAAACAAAAAATACCAACTAGGAGAAAAGATACCAAGAAGAGGATAAAGCTTGACCGAAATCAAGTAAAGTAAGATAATGCAAAAAGGTATCAAGACTCCCACAATAAATAACAATTGGAACAAATATCTATGGAGGAGATATTAAATTCCAATTAATACCAATTGAAGGTACCAACACAATATAAAGAATCAAATGCCAATTGAAAGGATCAAAAATTGATAGTTAGGTTAGTGTTCTAAATAAAAGGAATGCTCCCGCAATATTCATGCATTACCTTTGATATTTGCATTTGAATACAAAATGCATGCACAAGGGATCATTACTCTCCATATTTTATTTACAACACTAAACACTACCAATTGAAAAATAGGATCCATTAAAAAGGCACGAAAGGCAAAAGATAAAGCAAATCAACGCAAGAGCCAATATGAAGATGTCGGCACAGTGGAAACCAGGGTACCACAGGCCGGCCCGCCAGGGCCCGCAACACTCTTCAGAAGATTTCGCTAAGGACCAGGCTCTTCGAGCCTGGCGAGCCTCGCGAGGGTTTTTTCCTCGCGAGGGACCTCTCCTCGAGAGGGCATCTTGGATGCTGCCTTCGATTCTACCAAGGATCAAGCCAAAAGGCTCGGCGAGGCCTCCAGCCTCGCGGGGTTCCTTCCCCACGAAGCAAGCTCTGTCTCCGCGACAGAGCACACATGGGCTCTGCGCCCTCTGCAGAGTCACGGGCGCGCCTACGCGCAGTGACGACAGCGCCGCAGTTGCCACTCTCGTGTATAAAGCAGTCAACAATGCTGCACCAAGCAAAGGAGCTACAAGAATTGCCATTTCGGTGATAAGGAGACCATCTGCCGCTACACTCCAAGGGCGACGTCACCGTGGGGCGCCTCCCGAGCCCCAGCAGCGCCAGCCCACCGTCCTGGCTGGACGGTGGCTTTTCTAGCTTTGGTGACGCCGCTCCCTGCCGTGGACCGCGTCCATGGACTCTCCCTTTATCGTGCACCCGTCCTCCTCCTTCGTCGCCATGTGGTAACCCTTCCCGCCAAGATATTTGGGGGAAGAGGTCCAGGACACCTATAAAAGGAGGGGGAGCACGTTCAGGCAAAGGGGTGGAAGATTTGAGATCTAGAGGTTGGAGTACTGTTCTAGCGATAGCCATTGTTAGCCACCTCGAGCTCCCGAAGCTATGATTATGTGAGCACAGTTAAAAATTCATAATGCTTTACCACGTGCTAGCTGATTATGTGAGGAGTGAGGAATGATAGAATCTGCAACCAGGCCACAGCTACAGCTACGGTTCCTGTAATCTTCCAACGAATCGCCGGCAAATTGAAGCTCTGAGCCACATGGTCACAAAATCAGGGGGAACAGCTCCGGGAATGTGCTGAAAATTTTCAGGGTGAGTCTCATGTATATGGTTTTCTTTTCTTTCTCTCTTTTTTCTTATTTATTTTCCATGCCAGGCTGTAACACTGGCTGTAAATTTGTAAATGTAACTAATCAGTGATCTAAGATGATCCGAGGTCGACAATTCTCTATGTTTTCCCTTCAAACAAAAAAAACATACTGCACGGGATTAGTTTAGTAGGGATCTACCTTTTTGTGAAACAATCGTGGTGATCTGATTTAATGTTTACAAATATTAGACCGTATACACTTGTATTTTAATTTTAAAAGTACTGAAAAATAGCCGAGACATACATGAATCTACTCAAATTATGTTACTTGCATATGGATAAATAAATTTAAAATACAAAACTTAGAATTGGGATTCAAATTAGAAGTTTTATCACATTAATTTGCTAATTAATTATTTTTAAGAAAACAGCCCGTGCGGAAGCACGGGTTGACGACTAGTTGTATAAAGCCGGATATTGTTCTCGGAGAGTGGATTTGCCAAGCCATTTATCCTCCCAGAACCGAATTTCCGATCCATTCCTAATTGAGAATGATCCATATGGAAAGAAGAACTTCTTCGTAGCCATGAGGCCTGCCCAGAAGTGTGAATCACCAGGTTTCCAAAGGACCTGAGATACCGCTTTAGCACCCACATACTTTCTCCTTAGGAGGGTTTGCCAAACTCCATCTTCAGAAAGAAGCTTGAATAGCCATTTGCCAAGCAAGGCTCTATTCTTGACCTCAAGGTCATGAACACCGAGCCCGCCTTGGTCTTTTGGGCGGCAAACCACACTCCATTTGGTAAGTCGATACTTTTTCTTTTCACTATCCCCTTGCCAAAAGAATCTTGATCGGAAATAATCCAATCGTTTTAAGACTCCTTTGGGTAGTTGGAAGAAGGAAATCATGTACAGTACCATGTTTGTTAGTACTGAATTAATGAGAACCAATCTTCCCCCCAGGGATAGGAGTTTGCCTTTCCAGCTATTTAACCGGATTTGAAGTCTCTCCTCCACCAATTTCCATTCAGCATTAGTGAGTCTCCGATAATGGATCGGAATACCCAAATAGTTGATAGGAAATTGACCTTGCGTACAACCGAATAGCTCGGCATACAAGGAGGCATTTTCCTGGGCCTCGCCAAAACAAAACAATTCGCTTTTATGGAAATTTATTTTAAGACCCGATAGTTGCTCGAATGCTGACAAGATTAACTTGAGGTTACGAGCTTTTTCGATGTCATGTTCCATAAAAAGAATTGTGTCGTCGGCATATTGAAGAATCGATAAGCCACCATCAACTAGATGTGGAATCACTCCTTCAATTTGGCCCTCAGACTTAGCGCGTTCGATCAAGATGGCCAACATATCAGCCACTATGTTAAATAGTATTGGCGATAACGGGTCACCTTGTCTAAGGCCTTTTTTGGTTTGAAAGTATTTACCAGTGTCATCATTGACTTTAATGGCTACACTTCCACCCGAAACAAAGCTGTCTATAAGCGCATGCCACTCATCAGAAAATCCTTTCATTCTGAGAGTCTGCTGAAGGAAAGACCATTCAACTTTATCATAAGCTTTTTCAAAATCAATTTTCAAAATTACCCCATTCAGCTTTTTCCTATGCAGTTCGTGTACTGTTTCATGTAAGATTGCCACCCCATCTAGGATGTTGTGACCTTGCATGAAAGCAGTCTGAGACGGACGAAGCACATGATCTGCCACACTGTTCAACCGAATCGTGGCAACTTTAGTGAATATTTTAAAACTAACATTAAGGAGGCATATAGGTCTGAATTGTTGTATCCTCTCTGCCTCGTTAACCTTAGGTAATAGAATTATTTCACCAAAGTTGAGTCGAAACAGCTCCAATTGTCCAACATGGAGACAGGCGAACAATTGAAGCAGATCAGACTTGATTACCTCCCAGAAATTCTGATAGAACTCAGCTGGGAAACCATCAGGGCCAGGGGCTTTATTGTGTTCCATTTGGAAAACCGCCTTTCTCACTTCATCCACCAAATAGGGGTTGGTGAGTAGGCTATTTTCCTCAACAGACACCTGGGGTATGTCGACCGTTCTAGACTCGTCCAGAGTGAAGTTTCCTTCCTCTGGTGCTCCGAACAGACCTTTATAATAATTAGTAATATACGACTTGAGTTGTTCCTGGCCCTCAATCGTTCCCTCCTCCTGCACTAGGGAGTGAATACGCTTTTTCCTGTGTCTGCCATTGGCAATACTGTGGAAGTAGCGAGTATTCGAGTCCCCTTCGAGGATGAATTGTGCTTTGGAACGTTGATACCATTTTAACTCCTCCTCGCGCAAAAGTTTTGCTATCTCCGTATTAGATTGGCTTTTTAGCTCAATTTCTTGTGCAGATAATAGCCGAACTTCTGCTAATGCCTCTAGAGCATCAATTATCGAGGATAGTCGTATCTTTTCTTTCTTAAGTAAACCAGTAGTGTGACGGGCCCAACCAACAAGATGTGCGTGTAAAGCCTGGATCTTCTTGTTCCATCTCTGGATAGGTGTATCACCAGTAACTGGTCTTTCCCAAATTCTTTTGACCATCTCATGGAATCCCTCGCGATGCAACCATCCAAGTTCAAACTTGAAACGCCGGTTACACGGTGGTCTAGCCATGCCTGTGGTCAAAAGAATGGGAGCATGGTCCGACAAACCCTCAATACGTTCTAGAGCCCGTACCGATTCCAATGGGAACCTGGATTCCCAATCGGTGTCCATCAGTATACGGTCTAATTTCTCGTATGTGGGTTCAGGGAGAGAATTAGCCCAAGTGAACTATCTCCCAACCATTGATATCTCTCTTAAGTCCAAACTGTCAATGACCGCGTGGAACAAAAGAGGCCAACGATTGTCAAACCGACCCATGCTTTTCTTGAATGGATAACGAAGCAAGTTAAAGTCCCCACCGATGACGAACGGATGCGGGTTATCTTTTGCCAAGTTTACCATTTCACAAAGAAAAGCAGATTTAAACTCCTCCCGGGCTGGCCCATACACAGCGACAAGACTCCAAATGAAATTGTCTGCTTTATTTCGGATGTGCATTTTTATGTGAAAACCGCCATCCGAAATAGCCAACACATCCATAGTATCAGTCATGATGCCTAGTAAAATGCCCCCGAAGCGTCCACGTGGAGGCCGGGAATACCAAGCAAAATCTATGCCGCCTGAAAGCCGGTTCAATAGACCTTGCGACAAATCCCGCCTGCCCATTTCAGAAATAGCTAAGAAATCCAAATTATGATCCCGAATGCAACCAGCGAAGTGCAAATGTTTAGCCAAGTCACCAAGACCTCTGCTATTTGCGAACATGCCATTCATTTGGAAACAATTGGGGATTTGGAAAACTTTGCCCGTTTCCGGGACGCCTTGTTAGAGGTAGATTTTGACTTCCGGCCGGTTGCTTTTAGCTCATACAATGAACTCAGCCCGTCCTTATCCAAACCCACCTCCGACACTTCACCAATGAGATGAGAAAGAAGCTGACCATCTGATGTGGCATTCGCTTCTTCCTCATCCAAATAGGTGGCCGTCAACACCGTCGAAGCTTTAGGAATAACCGTTAGACGGTCAAATTCCATATGCCTCAAGACATTAGTTGAAACCTCTACTTGATTCTTACTACTACCAAGATTAAAACCTACACTATTAAGCTTAGACTGAATCGAAAGAGGCAAAAATGAAATAAAAGACTTTGAGTTCATTTCCGTACCAAGAGAGTCCAAGTTACACACCTCTTTATGACGCATAGCCTTCTTCAACGAGTCCTCATCCGTCATGGAGACCCCATCCGCCGCCACCCCAAACCGCTCACTACGACGGATTGGAGTGATCCCATCGGCAAAAGCTGTCGCAGTGGGAGGCGGTGTACGTGGTGAGATAGAGTCTCTAACCGGGAATACCGCCACCGGAGAAACAACGGCATGGGTCGGCATTGGTGAAGTAGTAGCCGACCCATCCGTTGCAGCAGCGTCGCCAGCAGAAACATGAGACGGGGTGGACTGTGTCGAAGTCGAGTCCACCACCATCCCAGTCTCTCCAAGTGATGGAGAACCCAGGGGAGGCTGGGCTAAGGTAGAAGCCTCCCCAAGTTCCGGCCCAGCCGAAGAGTGGCCCAGCTGGACCATCCCGCCGACTGCAGCCGGCCCAGCAGCTCCGGCCAGGACATCGGCCATGGCAGGCCGGCCCGGCAGTGGCCCCTCCTTCCCAACACTGGCCAGCTCCAGCGGGCCACCAGGTGGGAAGGGCACCTCCTAAGATGCATAGCGAGCCGCTGGCTCTAGCGGGCCGAGATTGGCCGCTCGCGGCCCAGGTGGGGTTGCCACCTCCTGCGCAACACACTGAGCGGCTCGCTGCTGCACATTCAGCCCACCATGGTGTCCCAGCTCCTCCACAGCTGCAGTCTCTGTTACCAAGTGACGATGACCAGCACCAGCAATTCCCGAGTCACCGGGCGAAGAGTTCGCTGCATCAAGTAGTCGTAGCAGGCCCGGCAAAACACGACGAATCCGTGACACAATCTCGTTCCCGCGAGGAGTTTGCGGGTTCGGGTTGTACGGAGTTATCGCCACTAGGGTCCAATGAGTAGAAGAATCCGCATCAACCACGGTCTTACCATGATTAGTCGATCTAGATGATTGACTGGCATCGACCTCCATGCTCGTAGTCCGTGTCCCATTCAGACCCGTAGTATCCAAGGAACCCTCCAAACCGTCCTCAAGACCATCATCCTCACCATCAGTATCATCCCCCTTGCGATGCCAGAAGTAGGGGACAAACTCTGTATCAGGAACAAAATCCGTTGCGTCACGACGGAAAATGAAAGCATATTCCTTCAACTTGACCACGGAAGGTCCATTGGAATCCATTTGCTTGTCAAGAGGCGTGGAACTCGGCATCCCAACGAGAATACGCACGATGCCACGGCTCCTTAGCGTGACAAGATCAACATCCAAAGTTATCCCAATAAGAGAACCCACAGGCCAAATACCGAGAAAATGTCTGACTGGATAAGGAACCCCCTGAACATGAACCCACACCTGCTCAAGCACCCGCATAGGGAGAACATCATGTTTCTTCCAAGCTGAAATAGTGGCAGTCGCGTTGAAAGAAGGGACACCCATCTGCATACCATCCATCCACCGAAGATCCCCGGCAGAAGGGAGCCCAATGAGAAAGGCATCAGACCCATGGGGTAAAGCCTCCCACGTCCACGGCGAACTCGACGGACACATCCTGGACGTCAAACTCTGAATAGCAGTCGCGGGTACTGGATCGCCAACTATCTTCACCAGTGCGGTGGGCGAGCTCGAGGGAAGCATATGAGGCTTGTACACACTATCAGGCAATTGCGTGAAAATAGTATCCTCTGTGCCATAACCTGCAGAAAAAGCCGTGGGCTTTGGTAGCCGAAGAGTTGGGCACCTAACAGTCGGATGTGCCCCATTATAACAAACAAGACAATAGTGATTTACTGGACACCCCTTAGTGGTGTGTGTATCAACCGCACACCTCCAACATTTAGAAGCTTTCTTTCCTTTACCACTGCCCGGAACCCTTGTCTCAACTTGACCATCGGTCCTGACAGCCGGCGGATCACCAACAAAGCTGCCCACCTCTGGAGTCGACGTGGTGACCACGGCGGGCGGAGGCGCAAACAGGCTCTGCCCCTGCACAGGAACTGGAGGTGGCATAAAGAGTTGTTGTTGCCCAGCCGTAGTCTGATGCTGGTCATGCGGAGTCATCACGGGCTGGTTAAACGGCTGAAACTGAGACTGCACTTGTTGAACGCTCTTCTTCTTCTTCCTTTTAGGCCGTGGCCCCTGACCCGCCGCCTGCGCCATCGGCGGAGCGAGCTGCTGCTGGAACGGTGGATACATAGGAGAGGGCATCGGCCTGAACGGCCCGGGTGCGGCATATACGCCGGAAGACCAGGTTGATCCGACGGGTTCTGCAGCGGCCTAAACGGCGGAGGTCCGATCGGCTGTCGAAACTGCCCGCCCGCGGTGGGAGCAGCCCCTCGATCATGGGCGGGAACAAACTGGCCTGCGGTTGCCCGGCCCCGGCATCCTGCCGTGGCGGCGGAGGTTGAGGATGCGGAGAAGTTGGAGCAACAGACCGAGCTCGAGGGTCTCCGCCGTGAAGCGGGCGAGGAGGAGCAGCCATGTGTCCAGGCGGACCCGCCAGGACGGACGCGAACGTCTGCTCCCACCGGCGAGGCGGCGGCGCGGCAATGGAAGTCGAAGGCGGCAAAGCGGAGGCATGTGGTGACGAGTCTGAAGCAGTTGCGGGTGCGGACGTCGGAGGCGATTGACGAAGACGGGGCTGCGGCTGGAGGCGAACCGCTTCAGAGCTAGGGCACGGACGCCTTGGACGGTAGAGATGCGCCCACTGTGTCGGAAGGTCCAGATGTGGTCCAGCTTCATCCTGTCGCGTGGGGCCCGGTTGTCGGAAATTCGAAATTTGAAACCGCGCTGGATTGTGCGTGGTCGCCGCAGGAGACGGATCGGCCGGTCCCGACACATCCGCCGCCGGCGAGCACGTCGTAGCAATCACCACACCCAATTCCGGCATCGTCCGCTCCTCTAAGGCCTTGTCAAGGAAGGTGCCCAGGACAGGGGGCGGAGAGATGCGGCGGGGAGGCAGCGGTCCCCGCCACGGCCCCATCCGAGGCGGCGAGCGTGTGATCCGCAGCCCACCCGAGGAAGAGGACGCTCCCCGGCGCCAGCGACGCAACCCCGGTGGCTCCACCACCGTCTTCTCCACCAGCGTCTGCTCCCTGCACGAGGAAGAAAGACCACAAACCTCACCTGAGTTAGTCGGCGACCTCCGTTCCCAGAACCTGCTAGACGGCGAGGGGAAGCCGGCGTCCTCCCAAAACTCCTGGACAAGCTCCAGAGCCGAGCGCGGAGGTCGGCGAAGGGCCGGAGTTCTCCCGCTAGTCTCCTCTTCGACGGCGTCCAATGCCACCTACACGGCAACATGCGCTCCGTCGAGGCCGTCGAGACCTACCGTCTCCGCAGCAATCCCGGTGAGGCAGGCAAAACGAGACCGGAATCGCCAGATCCACCCGACGCCCACGGCGGCGGCGCCATGGTCAAGCGCCGGTGCCGAATCATCGGCGGCGGCTATCTCTTTAGAATGCTTGACATCCTCTGAGCTCTTTCACATGTTGCTCTCTGCTCAAGCTTCTCAACGACATCTGGCGATAGCAGTTTTTCTACTGTATCAATTTGTATTTTGTCAGGACGGGCAAGACCCACGATCGAAACCTTTTCCCCAGGAGCCAGCGGCGGCGGCGGAGGAAACTTTTTCCTCCCGATCTCAACCGGCCAGATCATTGGTCCGGGTCCCCTCTCCCTCCGCTTGCCGCCTCGACGGCAGGAGGGAGAGGGGATCTCATCTCTTCGTTCTGGCCTAATAGTTAGGGTTTGGATCTGTCTGCTGTGGTGCGTCGTTGGGGTGGTGAGAGCGACGTCCGGGCAAATAAATCTGCCTCAACTCTATTCCCACACCGGCGACGACCTTCACGGCAGCGCCTCGGAGTTGATGGCAACGTGTGCTGCTCGATCCGTCAGATCGACAGCTTGGTCTTCTCGTCATTTTTCAGATCTGGCGAGATCAGTTTCTCGGTGTGTCGCTGGCGTTCGTAGTTATCCACAACGGCGCTGGCGGCCGGGGCGAGGTGGTTCTTCTGGAGCGAGGTTGTTGGTCCGGAGGTGGTGAATCTGTCGCTCTTCTCCGACTTCGTCGATGAGAGGCGACAAATCTTGGTCCAAGATAGCATGGGGACGTCCCACGATCGACGTGCCACAGCGACATGTGCCTCGTTGCGTGCAGCAGGCCTGTTCATCGACTCACGAAGCCTCGTTGGCGATGGTGCTCTCTCGGATCTTGCAATGGTGGAGGCTCGACGTATCATCCGGCGTTCGTCTCGGCGGCATTGGAGTTGAGCGGCGGCCGCTCGCTACGGTGGTTGCAGGAAACCTTAGGGATCGTTTTGTATTTTTCGATCTCTTAAGATTTTATCTGCAAATTCAGGATAATCATTTTATCCCGGTCTGTCTTTTAGTTTCCATATATGTTGCTTATTGTAACTTGATTTTCGATTAATAAAATATGTGATTCTCTCAAAAAAAACGACATCTGGCGATCAAGGAACTTTGGGCCCATGAAATTTGCAGGCAAATAGTGGGAACGTAATTTGCTCCAGATCCCTTCAAATGGCTTTGGACAAGCTGCTGTCAACTCAAGCATAAGGTTTTCTGCTGGCTGGTGTTGCGTGAGAGAGTTAATACAGAAGACTCTTGCAAATAAAGAACATGCACTTCCGTAGTTTCAATTCCAAATAATGTTTGGAAAAAAACATTGAAACTACCATCCATCTTTTTTCTTTTGTTTTTCGACAGGGTCACTCATCTTTTTTGTGATTGCCCTTTTATACAATGCTGGGAGAGGCGTCTATCGTTGGTTAAATTTATACTCCCTTCCATATTTTATATGGAACGGAGCGATAGCATTCAAGGCCTCCTTAAACCTCCCTTTTGCAATAGAGATAATCATTCTAGCTCTAGGAATCTCAAGAACAAGAAATGGTACGTGAAATCCACTTTGGCTCCCGAGCTCATATGCTCCTGCCATAATAAAAAAATCGAAAAAAATAATAAATCTTTTTAAAAAAATCTGAATTTTTTTTGTGACTATCATATACATGTTTTTTGCCTTTCTGTAAAATTTCGTAATAAAATGACATTTTGTCTGCTCTGTGCAAAAAAAAGAAAATTGCTGCTTTGAATAGATATTTTTAAATCTCATTTTAGTTACTGGATTTGTCTTTTTCGCACAGAGCAGAAAAAATGTCATTTCTTCACCAAATTTGACACGAAGGCAGAAAACATGTATATGTTCATCACCAAAAAAATTCCGAATTTTTGAAAACGATTTACTATTTTTTCTGATTTTTTTAATATGGCAGGAGCATATGAGCTCGGGAGCCAAAACACCTCCCTCGAATGGTACTCCTTTTGATCCATATTAGAGTATTATGATTCAGCGACAATTAATATGGATCGGAGGAGGGTGTATCGTCTTTCACAATGACGGTCAACTCTGGAAGGATGGAGAAACATTGCGAGGTATAATCATGATTCTGACAACTCTGGGCCAAGATTCTAGAAGACTTGGGCGCCAAGAAGACGGAGAATCGCATGGTAGAATCATGGTTCTGACAACTCTGGGCTCACCCCCGGGATCCAACCTCCGTACAAGGAAAGAGGATAAGCTTGCCAGCTCCGGCTGGAAGCTTCTAGAAGACTTGGGTGCCAAGAAGACGGAGGCGCCGCCAGGGGACACGGTCGGAAAAGGTGTCAGCCTTTGTCCGCCCGCCCTGCAAAAGGTGGGTGACCGCACCTAACCCCCCTCAGAAGAATACTTGGACGAGAATAGGCCACGTCACCCCATAAGTAGGACCCGGAGGGGTTTTCCCGCCTAAAACCCTGTTGGACTGAGTAGTAAACACATATAGTTGTAGGGTCTAAAGTGTAAAATATGCTATCCATATAGAATAGCTGAGAAGGATCGAGAGAGAGCGAGAAGAACAGAGAACTCCCCTCATGTCCTAAGCTCTGTAAGCTTGTACAGATTCCAGATCCAAAAAAATCAAACGAGGAGTGTGTTTCCTGCATGAATCTCTTCATGGTATCAGAGCAGAACGAATCCGGTGCGGTTCCCCTGCAATTTTAAGCGGATTTGTTGCCTGCGGCGAAGAATCGGATCGAGGCGGAGCTGTTGAAGGTGCTGTGCCGCCTGGGCAGATTGGCCGCCATCGATTGGTCGCGGAGCTTCTGTAAGTTGAAGTCTTTTCCGTCAGCCCCGTCCCTTTCTTTCAAGTACAGCTCCTGCCGCCCTTTGTGTGTGCATCAGTGGTGGTGCGTGCATCTGTGGTGTGGCCTGCTGTTTGATTGTGCCAAGACAGAAGCAAAGTTCATATTCAGGTCTACCTTCTGCTACCAAAGGTACAACGTGCTACTGCTCCTGTTGATTGTGAGGCTGAAGTTGCTTGGTAACTAGTGGAATAATTAAATCATCCCTAGTTGTTGGTTCGGGCTGAATTATAAGCAATGGGAGACCCAGCTAAAGATAAAACAGGTGACAATAGCATGGATAAGATGTATGAGATATTCAGTAAACTGCTAGAACAGCAACAGAAGGTAGTCCCGGAGGTAGCCAAGTATGCTCTTGAACCCAATCCAGTGAGGTTGTCGGGTCCAGGAAATTATGTTAGTTGGGCACGTCATGCACAACTAATTCTGAGCTCTCATGGCTATGAAGATTTAATCGTTGATGATGACGAAAAGAAGAGGAACAATGATATTACTGCAAAACAGGTTAATGACAGAGTTCTAGTGTGGATGCTAGGAAGTATGGACCCTGTAGTGCGACAACAAGTGGAAATTATGCCAACTGTGTATGAAGTTTGGGCAACACTGGAAAAACAATTTGCTGGAAAGTCAAATAAGATGCAGGCTACTCGAATTATGGATGAGTTGACTCATCTAAAGCAAGGGTCCAAATCTGTCACTGAATATGCAGGCGAAGTTAAAAGGTTGTACAGAGATCTTCATTATTACCATCCGTTTGAACCTGTTGATAAGAAAGATTTGGCTGTTCATCATAAGTGGTTTGAATCTCTTGTAGCCAAACTTTTCTTGGATGGGTTAAACCAGGAACTGAATCTTCGGAGACAACTCATATTCTCACAAGCAGAATGGCCAAGCCTTGATGACATTATATCCAGTGTGATTGAAGAAGAGACACGCTTGGCTCAGCATAAGGATGAAGATCTGAAATGTACAGAAGATCGAGCTGCCTTCTCAGTGAAGTCACGACGTGGTCCAAGATCCTTCAACAAGACAGACAAGAGCAGATTTTTCTGTGAGCATTGTAGAAAGAATGGACACACAAAAGACATGTGCTTTGAATTGCATGGTTATCCATCTTGGTGGGACAAAGGAAGGCAACAGATAGGGGGAGTTCAGGTAGCAAACAAGAAGCAAGCCAGCCATACTGCATCTCTGCAGGAGCGACCCGTGGTAGATGTTCGAGCTCTTGAGGATTACAAATCCAGGCTTCGACTCTCAGAAGGATCTTCCTCCTCCCATGATTCCTCTAAACCAGATTCCTGCCTCATCGCAACCTCTCATCAAGGTATGACATGTCCTCAGGCTTACACTTCCAGAAATCTCCGAAACCCATGGATTATCGATACAGGGGCTACAAATCATATGACAGGAGCCTCAAACTTATTCACTTCATACACACCCTGCTCAGGTATGGACAAAGTGCGTGTAGCCGATGGATCCATGGCACCTATTGTTGGACGCGGATCCATCAACTGCACCAAAACCTTGTCCTTATCACCAGTGTTGCATGTTCCTAAGTTCCCAGTTAACCTCTTGTCGGTTAGTTCTATTAACAAGTCCCTCAATTGTGGAAGTTGGTTTGATCCTACTCGCTGTGTGTTTCAGGAGCTAGGAACAGGGAGACTGTTGGGGACTGGGACCGAGCATGAGGGGCTCTACTATCTTGACGAAGGAAGTGATGACGTTGCGTTGGCATCCTGTTTATCTCCAAGTCAAGAAATATTGTTACATCATCGCAGGCTTGGACACCTCTCTTTTGCTATTATGTCCCGCATTTATCCGACTCTTTTTAAATCATGTACTAGAGAGTCCTTAGTGTGTGACGCATGTGAACTAGGTAAACATACTAGGGGCTCTTATCCCAGTAGGGGTTTAAGAAGTAAGCAACCTTTTGATGTTATTCACTCAGATGTCTGGGGACCCTGTGAGGTCTACTCAATCTCTGGACATCGGTGGTTTGTAACTTTTATTGACTGTTTTAGCCGATATACTTGGCTCTATCTTTTGAAGCGAAAGAGTGATGTTCTATCTGTCTTTAGAGATTTGTGTGCTCTCATTAAAAATCAACATGGAACCACTATTAAAGTTCTACGTTCAGATAATGGCACTGAATATGTCAATCATGAGTTTGGAAAATTTCTTTCTCAGAATGGTATTGAACATCAGACTACATGTGTTAATACCCCAGAACAAAATGGTGTTGCTGAGCGTAAAAATAGACATCTTCTCGAAGTTGCTCGCTCACTTATGTTTACTATGAATGTTCCAAAATTTCTTTGGGGAGAGGCTATTAAAACTGCAACCTATTTGATAAATCGTATGCCTCTTCGCACACTGGGTTATAAAACTCCTTCTGAATGTCTTTTAAACTCAAATGAATTTGTTGTTCCTCCAAAGATATTTGGATGTGTTTGTTTTGTGCATGATTATCGTAATTCTGTTGGGAAACTTGATCCACGTGCTTTAAAGTGTGTTTTTATGGGTTATTATCCTTCTAAGAAAGGCTACAGATGTTGGTGTCCTTCTGAACATCGTTTTTTTGTGAGTATGGATGTGACATTTCGTGAACATGAACTTTTTTATAAGTCAATCAATGATACTAGTATTGCTTTATTACCACCTGAAGTTGAACAAGAGGGGGAGAGTGGAACTGGGGGTTCCTTGAGTAGACCTGTTCTTGTTTCCACTCCAGGTGGCACTCTAACTTCTGATCACATTTCAAGCCAGGGGGAGCCAAATGGCGATGCTAACAATAATTCTTATGATGGAGATATCGGGGATGCAACAGCAAATTCGCCACTTCCATGTCAAGGAGCAGAGCCTCCTCCATTGCATGAGGACCCTGGTACTAATGGTAACTCTCTTAACCCTACAACTTCTGGTAGCACTGCGGGGCAGAGTGATAACCAATTCTCATTTGTTGACCCACAAGACAACTTACCTATTGCCTTAAGAAAACAAACCAGAACTCGTAGTGTCCCAGGATACCTCAGAGATTTTGTTACACAAAAACATGACATAGCAAATTTCATCTCCTATAAGTATTGTAGTCCTTCCTTCCAAAACTTTGTTGCCTCTTTAGACTCTGGCTCCATACCATCCCACTGGAAACAAGCCATAGAGGACCGAAAGTGGAGGGAAGCAATGCTGGATGAGATGAGAGCTTTGGAAAAAAATCAGACTTGGGAGCTCGTGGATCTACCACATGGTAAGCGAACTGTAGGATGCAAATGGGTCTTCACCATTAAATATAACCCTGAGGGTGAGGTTGAGAGATATAAGGCCAGACTTGTAGCAAAAGGTTACACACAGACTTATGGGATTGACTATGAGGAGACCTTTGCTCCTGTAGCAAAGATGAATTCAATAAGGACACTCATTTCTTGTGCTGCAAATCTTGATTGGAATATTTATCAGATGGATGTTAAAAATGCCTTCCTTCATGGTGATCTCCATGAGGAAGTGTATATGGACATTCCTCCTGGTTTTGAACCAAAGGAAAGTGCTGGGAAGGTGTTACGGCTGTGTCGATCATTATATGGTTTGAAACAATCACCAAGGGCGTGGTTTGATCGTTTTAGACAAGCCATGGTAAAAAGGGGCTACCAGCAGAGCAATGCTGATCATACATTATTCTACAAGCATGTTGCCGATAAAGTTGTTGTGTTAATAGTGTATGTTGATGATATTGTGATAACAGGGAATGATCTCGAGGAAGTCAACGATTTAAAGCAACATTTGGCACAAGAATTTGAAGTGAAGGACCTTGGACATCTACGGTATTTTCTCGGCATAGAGGTCTCACGGGGATCAAAAGGTATTTTTCTGTCACAACGGAAGTATACGTTGGACCTGCTCAAAGAGACAGGTATGATTAGGGCTCGTCCTGCAGCAACCCCCATAGAGCAGAATCATCGTTTATGTCATGATGCTGGCACACCTGTTGATCGGGAGCGCTATCAAAGACTTGTTGGAAGGCTAATATATCTCTCTCATACTCGTCCTGACATAGCATTTGCTGTGAGTGTCGTTAGTCAATTTATGCATGAACCAAAGACAGCCCACATGAATGCGGTGAACAGAATCTTAAGGTACCTCAAAGGGTGCCCCGGAAAGGGCCTTTTGTACACTAAGCAAGGGAATTTACTAGTTGAATGCTACACAGATGCTGATTGGGCCGGATCTCTAGATGATCGCCGGTCCACCTCAGGCTATTGTACTTTTGTTGGGGGGAATCTCGTGTCATGGAGAAGTAAAAAACAGTCTGTGGTAGCAAGATCAACAGCGGAGGCAGAATTTCGGTCTATGGCTCACGGGATATGTGAGCTATTGTGGCTGCAAATTCTTCTAGTAGAGCTGAAGCTTTATAGGCATGGTCCATTAATGCTCTACTGTGATAATAAAGCTGCTATTGACATTGCAAACAATCCAATCCAACATGATAGAACCAAACATATTGAGATAGATCGCCATTTCATCAAGGAGAAGCTTGACAGAGGTATTGTTTGCTTACCTTATGTAACCTCAGACAATCAGGTAGCCGATATCCTTACTAAAGGATTACCTGAAAAAGTTTTTTCTGTATTTTGTAGCAAGATGGGTCTATATGATACATTTGACCCATCTTGAGGGGGAGTGTTGGACTGAGTAGTAAACACATATAGTTGTAGGGTCTAAAGTGTAAAATATGCTATCCATATAGAATAGCTGAGAAGGATCGAGAGAGAGCGAGAAGAACAGAGAACTCCCCTCATGTCCTAAGCTCTGTAAGCTTGTACAGATTCCAGATCCAAAAAAATCAAACGAGGAGTGTGTTTCCTGCATGAATCTCTTCAAACCCCTCTGCCCCAAAGGTGCACCTGTGGGATCCCCTTAGCCTATAAAAGGAGGACCAAGGCACCAGAGGGAGGGGAGAGATGGAAAAAAGGACGGATTTCTAGAAGGTCGGAGGCTAGGCTAGGTAGCGCACAAGACGAAGAGTAGCAGAAGCGAGAGGTGATCTCCTCCGGGTCAGGATCTGCTCGTCTTCAACCTCTAGCCAACACCTCCCGGGTTCTCACCCGCAACCACCTCTAGTAAAGCGACACCATGATAAACCACTCAATCCAGACATACAGGAGTAGGGATTTTAGCCTCCGGGCGGCCTGAACCTGGGTAAGCTCCCTGTGTCCCTGCGTTGCTTGCTAGTACGTAGATCGGAGGTCTTGACGAAGTTCTCCCGGTGGAAGACGTTTCCCAGCCTCCTTCGCGCCCCATACCGAACCTAAAAAGGGGGTATCGCACTAGTAGGAAATAGGCTACCGCTGGTGAACCTAAATAGCCTACCGCTGGCGAACGTGTGGTTCGCCAGCGCTCATATCAGCCAGTGGTAACACGTTACGCCATGCGACATTATTCGCCAGTGGTAACAGCTAATGCGGCGAACATGTTTCGCTGTCGAGGACCACATTTCTAGTTCGCCAGCGATAGCCAGGTACCACTGGCGAACAGATTTTTATTCGCCAGTAGTATATTTTTTTAGGTTTAAAAAAAAAGACGCCGCTCGACGGCGGTTGACCAACATCCTGACGTGCCACTGCGCCGCCGGCCACGGGACCCTCGTGCTCGACTCCGCTGCAGTGCTAAGCATCCTACGGGGGCCCTCCGCCCCCCACCGCGGTCAACCTGCCGCCGGAGAGGCTCAAGGGACGCCGAGCCTCCGACTCCATCGCGCGGCCGACGCACGGCGACCTTCGAGCTCCTCTTCCCTCCCGAGCACGGCGCGCCGCGACGGTGCGCTTCCGCACGCCCGACCACCGCAAGGCGGCCATGGGCCGGCAGCCGTTAGTCCTCGACGGCGCCACGGTCAAGCTCCTGCGCAAGGACGAGACCCCCGACCTCTAGTAGGGGAGCACATGGCAGAGGAGGCGGCCATGGCAGGGGAGGAGGTTGGCGGTGGGGACGAGCCAGAGGAGGTCGTGGTCAATGTAGGGCCTACCTGCGCGACGGCGGCGAGGAGGCGGTCGGCTGAGCTGGCGGCGGCCACGTTGGGGAAGAGCAGAGGAGAGGAGGCGGCGCGAGCTCAGGGCGGCGGTGTCTTGGAGGTGGCAGGCGGGCAGTACGTGGCGACGGCGGCTGTGAGCTTGGAGGAGGCGGCGACTCGATCTGGTGGGAGAAGAGGATGGGGAAGAGGACCGCATGCTCGATCTGGTGTGTGTGTTGTGCGTGCGTGTGGGGAATTTAGGTGAGGGGATGAGGAGATAAGGCAGAGAGAGAGCAACCCGTGTGCGTGTGTATGTGGTGTGTGGAAAATTATCGCTTACCGCTGGCGAATGTGATTTGTGTGCGCCAGCGTTACGGCAACTACTGCTGGCGAACATAAATTTGGTTCGCCAGCAGTAAGTTAGCGCCTTTGTCTCAAGCTTACCGCTGGCGAACGTGCTTGTGTGTGCGCCATCGGTATGGCCTGTACCGCTGGCGAACAGGGAAATCTGTTCGCCAGTGGTAGTTCTCGCGCGCTGTCGGATCTCGTCTGGGTCCACATATACTGCTGGCGAACACAATATATCGTGTTCGTCAGCGGTAGTTACCACTGGCGAACGTGTTTCATGGCTCGCCAGCGGTAGCCCAGCGGATATAAGGCTTTTCCTACTAGTGATCCTTTACTCCCGGTGTCCTTGATCCAAGACACGACAACTTCCCTCTTGTATCATCAACCCATTACCCATTAATACAATCCCAACATATTTAGATTCCAAATTTAGAGCAATACCCCTAGTGCATTATGCAAATTTGACTAATTCACGTGAGACCAAGACCTATAATACGAGCAATCCCATCTCCCACTTGAACTATGCGACCAATATTCTCAATCCCTACTTTCCTATTATATTGTTCAATACATTCACGGAGAATTTTATGAATTTCATCGACTCGGGAAATAGGTATTTCTGTTCCAAAGAGGAAGTGCTAATAAAAAAATTATTCATAAATTAGTAAGTGGATTCGCATACTCTTTATTCTTTATTAAAATAAAAGGACGATTTCAGAATGCAAAATATGCAAGTTTTATCTTGATCATTTACCAACCCTTTTCAATAATACAACTAGAAGTTTAGATTAACAAACTATATACATACAAAAATAGATTAATAGAACCATAAAACATTCCCATCATCACTAGTAGAAAAAGAGGCTTTAGTCCCGGGCCCAGAGGGCCTTTAGTCCTGGTTGCGCAACCGGGACTGCGCAATCGGGACTAAAGGCCCACCCCTTTAGTCCCGGTTGCGTTACAAACCGGGACGAAAGGGTCCGCACGTGGCCGCTGTCGAGCGCCCGGGGTCGGAGACCCCTTAGTCCCGGTTGGTGTTACCAACCGGGACTACAGGTCTGCACGTGGCCGCTGTCGAGCACCCGGGGTCGGAGACCCTTTAGTCCCGGTTGGTAAAGGTCTGCACGCTGGGTTTTAGGGTTTAGGGGTTCTTTTACTGTTTTTCGTTTCAATTTCTTTTTCATTTATTGTTTTTCTTTTTAGGGTTAAGGTTTTGCATTCAATTTGACGGTACTACATATATACAACAACGAAAAAGACTTGCTACCCCCATGGGTAGCTACACACCCTAAGTTTGACCGAAACGTATATGCAACGGTAAAATGAGATTTCTCAAGTAGACAAGGGGGATGTCACTAGTAGAGTTGATACAACAAAGAAGGAACCATTACACAACATCGTCATAAATATAAGATCAAAGTGTGACCTATTTCTTTGTCCTCTTGCAGTCGAACATATTACATATGTAGTACCATATATATACAATATATACAATATCTCTTACGATTACTACTTGTAGGGATAATATTCTCTGTCTTTAGATATGACATGATCTAAGAAGAATGCCGCCAACTCCTCTTGAATTGCTCGCAGGCGTTCGTTTGGTAGGAGCCCGTCCCGCATCCGTTCGTTCTAATTTAAAGAAGGGGGTCAATATATATATGAATGAATCTCAACACAATTGATGATAATAAAAAAATATTGTGAACGTACTCGAAGTTGTTCTAAGATTCTGCCCCTCTCACAGGTCGTCTCGCGAATGAACTCGCAGACGTAGAATCCACATAAATTATTCCCGGGTCCCTGCCTCGGGCACTTTACGAGAACAGAGTTCAATCAAAATAATAATCAAGCATGATAATGTTATTCAAAATAGAATCAAACAGATGCGCAGGTCTAGCTAGTACTACTTACACTAAGTTCTTCAAATTCAAGCTGCTCTTTCCAATAGGGTAGCTCCCAAAATATAGATTTCTTCTTCCACATGGGCGCGTGTCCGGTACCGTCATTCGGAACAGATTGACCGCCAGGACCCTTTCCAAAGATCACTTCTAGATCCTTGACCATATCAAATATATCATCACCAGTACGGTGGTCAGACTTCCTCCGATGATCGGGCATACCTTGGAAATGCTTGCCTTTCTTTCTTACAAGATGCTTAGTCGGAAGAAATCGACGATGCCCCAGGTACACAACCTTCTTACATTTCTCCAAATATATACTATCAGTCTCCTCTAAACAGTGTGTGCATGCATTGTATCTCTTGTTTATCTGTCCTGAAAGGTTACTAAGAGCTGACCAATCATTGATAGTTACGAATAGCAACGCTCGTAGGTCAAATTCCACCTGTTTGTGCTCATCCCACATACGTACACCTTCTTCACGCCACAACTGTAAAAGTTCTTCAACTAAAGGCCTTAGGTACACATCAATGTCGTTGCCGGGTTGCTTCGGGCCTTGGATGAGCACTGGCATCATAATGAACTTCCGCTTCATGCATAACCAAGGAGGAAGGTTATAGATACATAGAGTCACAGGCCACATGCTATGACTGCAGCTCTGCTCTCCAAAAGGATTCATGCCATCTGTACTTAGACCAAACCTTAAGTTCCTTGCATCATCTGCAAAGTTTGGGAAATCTCTCTCGATTTTTCTCCACTGCGACCCATCAGCGGGGTGTCTCAACATCGCGTCTTTCTGATGGTCTTCTTTGTGCCATCGCAACAACCTGGCATGCTCTTTGTTTCTAAACAAACGTTTCAATCGTGGTATTATAGGAGCATACCACATCACCTTGGCAGGAACCCTTTTCCTGGGGCGCTCGCCCTCAACATCACCAGGGTCATCTCGTCTGATCTTATACCGCAATGCAGTACATACCGGGCATGCCTCCAAATTCTCGTACTCCTCGCCGCAGTAGAGGATGCAGTCATTAGGGCATGCATGTATCTTATGCACGTCTAATCCTAGAGGACAGACAACCTTTTTTGCTCCGTACGTACTGGCGGGCAATTCGTTACCCTTTGGAAGGTCCTTCTTCATTATTTTCAGCAATTTTTCAAATCCCTTGTCGGTCACACCATTCTCTGCCTTCCATTGCAGCAATTCCAGTGTGCTACCCAGCTTTTTCAGGCCATCTTCGCAATTTGGGTACAACGGTTTGTTGTGATCCTCGAACATACGCGCGAATTTCGACCTCTCATTATCAGTTCCGCACTCTCTCCGTGCATCAGCAATGGCACGACCAAGATCATCAGCTGGCTCATCTGATGCCTCTTGATCTTCAGCTTCCCCCGTTGCAGTATCACCGTATTCAGGGTACATAGGATAGTTGTCATCGTCCTCTTGTTCTTCATTTTCTTCCATCATAACCCCTCTTTCTCCATGCTTGGTCTAACAATTATAGTTGGGCATGAAACCGGTGCGAAGAAGGTGGCTGTGAAGGATTTTTGAGGAAGAGTAATCCTTCTTATTCTAACAGGCAATACATGGACAACACATAAAACCATTCTGATTGTTTGATTCGGCCACACTGATAAAACTACGCAGCCCCGTAATGAAATCGTCAGTCCATCGGTTACCGTACATCCATTGTCGGTCCATCTGCATTATATAATTAAGTTTATCAAAAACCATTACGCACAACATCGTGAATAGAGAAGTGACCAAATTAATTAATAAAATGTTCATCACATTAAAACCAAATTAGAGTAGTGACCAAATGTAATACATAGTTCTCATAATTAAAACATACATTGAAACTAACGTACAAACTATGTAATGCATTTAAATGCAACAACAAATGCTATCCAAATCGCAACTAAGGTAACAATTGATCCAACAGCATAATGATACCAAGCCTCTTTATTAATGGCATAATTTCTAATTTTTCTAATCTTCAAGCGCATTGCATCCATCTTGATCTTGTGATCATCGATGACATCGGCAAGATACACTACTAGGAAAAGGCTTATAGGTGGATTACTTAGCCGTGGCGCACCACTATTTTGGTGTGCCACGAGTATATAGTCGTGGCGCACCAGACACAGATGCGCCACGCGTAGGACATTACCCGTGGCGCACCGAAATAGTGGTGCGCCACGGCTAAGTGCAGGCTAGGCTGACGGAGGGGCACCCTCCTTAGCCGTGGCGCACCACTATTTCGGTGCGCCACGGGTAAGAGTATACCCGTGGCGCACCTTATTCCAATGCGCCACCAAAATAATGGTCTCGGGGCCAAATTTTGACCCCACATAGCCGTGGCGCACCAAAATAGTGGTGCGCCATGGGTAACCTCTTACCCGTGGCGCACCACCTATTTTGTGCTCCCATTCACCACCCCCCCCCCCCCCCCCCCCCGGTGATCGCCTTTTCAGTTTTGGAGAAGCTAAAAGAAAATGTTAAAAAATTCAAAAAATAAAATCCTTTGAGATGTGGTTATGTTACGTAAACTAGGTGTTAGGAAAAATTTGAAACATGAATTTCGATGTATTTAGCAAAAAATCATTATGGAAGAGTAAAACGGCAATAACTTTTGCATACGAACTCGGATTTCGACGTTTAATACCTTAAAAAAAACTAGAGAAAAAACCACATCCAATCCAAATTGCCTACGGCCTTTTGAGCCGTTTTTTGCCTACAGAATCCCCAAATTCGAAAGGGAACACCTATTTTTTTGAAGTTTAAGTTTTCTGGCCAGGAAAAATAAATAAAACTCACCCGTGGCGCACCATCTCTTCCATGCGCCACGGGTAGTAGCAATACTCGTGGCGCAACAGTACGAGGTGCGCCACGGGTAACCTGAGATGCAACACTAGGATCCAACGACATCTATCTCATCCGACGGCTCACAGCGACCCAAACTAGCACACGATCCGTGTGCTCTTTTATTCTTGTTCCTGATTGGCTGAGGGAATTGGGGCATGGATTGGCACAACTCCTCCTCTCTTCCTCCTATACTCCTCCTCCTCCTCTCTTCCTCCTCCTCTCTATCTCATCCTCCTCTCCCTTCTCTCCTCCATCCTCCTCTCTCCACCGCCGACCGGTGAGCACCTCCACCATGGCACCATACTGCTGCCCTTCTCCACGACGGCCGGTGAGCACCTCCACCATGCCGTCCACCTCCACGCTAACGAGGACCGGCGGCCGGCGAGCACCTCCACGCCGACGAGGACCGGCGGCCGGCGAGCACCTCCACGCCGACGAGGACCGGCGGCCGGCAAGCACCTCCACACCGACGAGGAGCGACGGCCGGCGAGCACCTCCACGCCGACGAGACCGACATCCGGCGAGCACCTCCACGCCGGCGAGCACCTCCACGCCGGCGACACCTCCACGCCGGCGAGGACCGATGACCGGCGAGCACCTCCACAACGTGATGAGCACCTCCACAACGTGATGAGCACCTCCACGCAGGACGGGAGCTGCCGGACACGCCGACGTGGGTGGCCGGTGGCTCTTTTTTTTTTAAATTCAGAAATTCATAGCCGTGGCGCACCAAAACTAGGTGCCCCACGGGTATGTGCATATAGCCGTGGCGCACTAAAACAAGGTGCGCCACGGGTATGTTTACATACCCGTGGCGCACCTAGTTTTGGTGCGCCACGGCTATGTGCACATACCCGTGGCGCACCAGGACCCCTGCGCCATGGCTATTGTGTTACCCGTGGCGTGGCAATCCGTGGCGCAGCCCCCTACGCCACGGGTAAGCTTTTTTGGTGTGCCACGGGTAAGCTTTTCCCTAGTAGTGATACAACTCCAATTTCATCTTCTTTTCTTCAATTTGTTTCAATTTTTCTTTCAAATCATCGTTTTCTTTTTAAATTAAATTTAACTTCTCAACAAGAGGGTCGGCATAATTATTATAAAAACGAAATTAAAAAAATAGTTATAGTAGATAATATATCACATCCGAATCATAAACCGGACGAGGGCCGACGGGGACGGATATCAAAACCATGGCACTATACATTTATCAAACAATCATAGAAGTAAGAAAATTATACAAGTAACTATGTAAATCATATAAATAACAATTTTGTTATTTTTAATAAGAACAAGAGGCTCACCAAGGTGGTGCCGGCGACGGGGCGGCGCGGGCGATCGACGGCGTTGTTGCGATGACACTGAAACCAACAAATCATACTTTAATTTGAGCTCAAATTGCATATAAAACAAAATAACTCCTCTTAGACATTTCATCAAACACCTAGCTTGCACTAGAAAAATGAAAAGAGCTAAACTATAATAAAATGAGCTAAATCCGCAACGCCGGAAGAAAGGATGAAGTTGCTAACCCTTAAAGAGATGGGTGCTGCTAATCTTGACAAATGGTGGAGAAAAATGGGATGAACTTGAGCTTGGGAGAGAGTGAACCGAACTAAAAATGGAGAAGTGAGGATGGCTCGGGCTGAGGGAAGAAGATAAAAGGTGGTCGAAACCTTTTGTCCCGGTTCATAACACAAACCGGGACTAAAGAGTAACTTTTAGTCCCGGTTTGTAATAAGAACCGGGACTAAAGGGTTCTCACCTCGGCGGCTGTCGGGCGGAGACCTTTAGTCCCGGTTCGTGGTTGGAACCGGGACTAAAGGTCCCGGACGAACCGGGACTAATGCCTTCCGGTCTCTGTGCGACGTCCTGGCCGATCGAACCGGGACTAATACTCTCATTGGTCCCGGTTCGTGAAGCAACCGGGATTGATGCCTTTTTTTGGCAGGGACAAAAGCCCTTTTTTCTACTAGTGCATTCTTTTCCAATAGAAGAGATATACAATACTTATTACCCCTCCGACCGGATTTGATTGTCGCCATCTCTTTACAAGTTTGTATTAGGCTAACTCTGCTCCCACGTCAATCTTTTCCGGTAGGAGGTAGTATTTTTTAACATAACACGAAGCTAGAAGTTTTGGCTCAGAGTTATTTTTGCACATTTTTTCACTAAAATAAGCATATCTTTCGCATACGGAGTCCGTTTTCGACGCACGACCACTTAAAATGTTCAGAAAAAACATATGCATATGAATTCGCCAAAAATCCCGCCCTACCTTTCCCTATGGGGAGCTTCGCCCCTGAGTATACCTCAAACCAATGATGTACAAAACCTTTTGGCCACCCCAACATCTCAAATATCTTCCCTATTTATGCTACATTTGCTATGACGCTAACCTGTAATCCTACGCTAACTCTTGATACAGCTAACCTCACCTCTACCACCTTCCCAACTCAGGTGAAGTTACAGAACACCCTGTTCCCGACCAAGACATGCACGTTCTCTTAACAACTCCACTGAAGTCAGTCCATTTCTACTCGAAACCAGGCAGCTACACTCAGCCCTTTGGTACAGGGTCAGTCCATTTGTAAGACCTTAATGTTTCCACTGGAATTAGCAGAAAGAAGTGTTGAAGACTGCCCTCTCCAACACACACATGAGATGAACTGTGATTGATCGTCGATCTCTTGGCCTGATATTGGGTCTGTGACATTGAACTTGTACGCCAAGACAGGCATCGGAAATGCTTTATGGTAGACAAAAACCTGATGTATAGTGTGATAGAAGGGAAAGTTAGGCATTTTAATCGATAAATGTCCAAGAGGAAGAACTGTAAACATGTATGACACTGTCCAAAAAGAAAAATGAAAAAACTATGTCATGACTAGGATTTCCATATGAATTTCATTTTCAGGCATGTTAATCTCCTATATAATTAGTGTACAGGGCGCAGAAGTATACCTTCTCCACCAGTTCAGCAAAAAGTGTTTTAGAATATGAGGTTGCTAACCCACCTAATGACAAACAATTCTTTTATAAACTGCAAATGCAGCTTAACTTAGCAATGATCTTATCTCCTCTCAGCCGCAATGCAATAGTTGTCTATTAGCATCTCATCTTAAACTTTGATTTCCTTTTGTCTGCCATAAAAAGTGATTCGCAATAGAAAAGGTCTAGAATTACTCAACCCACTGAATGCATTGTATATAGGCTTGTAGAAGAAGCCGGGGTAATAGAACTTCCTTTATTATCTAAAAACAAAGTAGGCTGGTAGAACGGTAAATGAAATAGAGGTGTGACAGGGGAGAGGACCAAACCCAGGCCAGCTAGGAGCATATAGCGCCCTAGCTTGATTCCTGGTACAACTGTATCTTTGTCAGCTTCTGCACTAGCTAGCTACTCACGCTTTGCACTCTCTGGACACAAACTCAAACTCATGCAATTGACACAAACACAAGTGGTTTGGCGCAGCGAAAGCTAGCTGCGTTTTCTGGTTTTCTTGATGCACTTGTGGTGTGTTGAAACTGATACATGGGGAGGCTTATTTATACTACTCGAGCTGCATATACCAGCTCTCCTACAACTCTCTAAGGTGTGAACGTTTTACCTTTGAAGTCCAAAATGTCAAGCCGACTTATCCCTACATGCTATCCTCCTGTGCAGCTTATCACCTGCACCTTATCACCTGAAGGTATGCAGCTTTGCAGGTTATACTCCTGCAGGTTTACAGCTTCGGTTGGCCGCCATGCAAGGCTAGTGTTCACACTAACGTGGCTGCATGCAAACTACTACTACTAGCAACTTGATTAAACAACAATCTTCAGAATACAGGAAAAATAGTTGGTGCCACCTTAGAGTGCATACCTCATTTGTTTCTGAACCAGTAGCAATGTACCCATCAGAAATGGAAAGGCCAACAAAATTCTGGTAAACAAGTATAAGTAAATTAGTCATCCAGAAAAATATTGTTTAGTTCAAGCGAGAGCACGATTCAAAGTACTTAAAAAAAGGAAATAAGGTAGATTTAATCTCGAACATCAAACAATATTGTTTGTTCGAAGCAAAGAAATGATGACATGCTGAAACGTACCTTACTACTAAATTTGCCGACTAAACTATAGGTAAGTGAAAGAGAACAAATTTAAACAGCAGACTGATCCGACAACAGAACGCTATACTGAGAAAATACAGTTGTCACTCAAACATGTAGAGACTTAGGCCATGATTTAAGGGCATCAAACAAAGAAAAAATTAGAATGATAATGGCTGAACTTAATAATAACCATTTCAAAACAATATCATGAGAAGAGAAGTACATGCAGGAACCACTACTAGGGGAAAGGCTATAGGAGACATCCTTATAGGAGGCGCATATGCTCTGCTAAATTATCCGAGGCACACTGTTTGGCCATTCGCCTCCAACTACCAAATAGCCGAGGCGCATACCGGGGCCATGCGCCTCCCCTATTCCATGTACGGACGAATCTGGCGGCCCCAGGTTATGCGAGGCGCATTTCCGCAATATGCGCCTCGGATATTAGAGGCGCATATGATTGAAATGCGCCTCCCATAACCCTAGTGGGCCCCGGTGGGGGCGGGTGGTGGTAGGTGGCAGCTTATCCGAGGCGCATATTGAATATGCGCCTCCAGTATCTCACATATCCGAGGCGCATATTGTGCAGTATGCGCCTCGGATAAGTCGCGCCACCTTTTTGCCACCTTTTGGCACATGGAGCCACCTACCACCCCACTCACTTGTCTCACTTCTTCCTCCTCCACCAAACAAATCTGGTCGACCCCCTCCTCCTCTCCACCTCATTTCCCCCATTGATTCACCATAGAAGCTTGCTCAACCTCCATTGGTTGACACTCATATGTAAGTGAAGTCTCTTGCTCCTCTAGATCTACAACATGTACCTTTGTTTTCTCGTCCGGATCTCTTGTGCAAGTCGTCGTTGGAGGAAGCGTGAAGGCGTTGCTTGCATGTATGCGTGTTGTCGGCCAAACCGACTATATGATTGTGTTGTGGTGCTTCTTCTTGTGCAGGGATTTCATTTGAGATACCAATGTTTCGCCGGAAAGTCGATTCATTTCTTTTCCGGCGAATTTCTGGCACTCGCGGATGTCCTCTTTTTAGGGGAGGTCATGCCGAATTTTTCCGGCGATCCACGTCCATATATGCTCTAATTACCCTCTTGCTCTTTGTACCGTGTGCAGGCGACCATGGTCCGGCCACTGATCAGCAAAGAGCTCGTGGATAGGTGGATGAGATGCGCGAGGGCCGACATGGCACGCGCAAACAAGACGGAGATAAGATGTCCGTGTCGCGATTACAAGCTAAAGTATCTGATACAGCACGATTCCGGAATGTTGGAGTCGCACCTCCTCCGACGTAATTTCATGGATGGCTACACTCGGTGGATACGTGATGACGAAGATGATGATGAGGATGTCAATCATGGTGGTGATCAAGATGCCGGTCATGATCATGAAGATCAAGATGCCGGTCATGATCATGAAGATCAAGATGCCGGCGGCGGGGCAGGTGATGATGATCATGAAGATGATCAGGGTGGAGCCGGGCATGGACACGAAGATGATGAAGGTGGTGATTCGAGCTGGCTGCAAGACCCTCATTATCAAGATCTGCTTCTCAAGGAGACGAGTAACGCCAGAGCCGCTGCTAGAGAGAGAGCTAAGCTGGAGCAAATGAGAAAAGACGCGGTCGCTCCATTGTTTGAAGGATGCAACGATGGGCATACCCGTCTGAAGGTAACGCTCAGGGCTCTAGAGATTAAGGCGAAACACAAAATGACCGACGAATGCTTCGACGAAAACATTAAATCCGTGCATGATCTTCTTCCCAAGAAGGGTAACACATGTCCGACTAGTATCGCTGAGGCCAAGAAAATCGCGTGCCCTCTCAATCTACCGGTCGAGAAATACCACGTCTGCATAAATGATTGCATCATCTACCGGGGCGAGGACGCGGAGAAGACCACGTGTCCGGTGTGCAAGACATCTCGATACAAGAGAGGGACCAAGAAAGCTCCTAGAAAGGTGGTGTGGTACTTTCCCCTAACTTCCCGCCTGCAGCGGTATTTCGCGGACCCTAAGGAAGCACGGCTCATGCGCTGGCACGCGGAAAGAAAGAGGCCGGAAGACGATGATCCGGATAAGGAGGAGATGCTGAGGCACCCTTCGGATGCTTGCCAGTGGAAGGCGTTGGACCTCCAATATCACAAGCATTTCGGTAAAGAGTCAAGGAACCTAAGGCTGGGCGTGAGCACCGACGGATTCAATCCGTTCGGAAGCCAGAGCAGCACACACAGCACCTGGCCCGTGTTTGTATGGATCTACAACCTCCCACCCTGGCTGTGCATGAAGAAGAAGTACGTAACCATGAGTATGCTGATTCAAGGGCCAAAACAACCCGGTACAGACATCAATCTGTATCTCACGCTGTTGAAAGAGGAGTTGGCCACGTTATGGGAAGAAGGAGCCCGTACGTGGGACGCCTCGAGACAGGACTACTTCAACATGAAAGCGGCGGTGATCACGATGGTGCAAGACTATCCCGGTTACGGATACTTCTCGGGGCAGGTGGTCCAAGGATTCTATGGGTGCGTTAGGTGCAAGGACAATACATCGTACACCCAGCTACAGAAAGATCCCGGGTCCGGGAAAACCATGCACCTTTCGGCTCGGAGGTGGCTTCCCATGGATCACCCATGGAGAACGCTATCACATCTGTTCGATGGGAAGGTCGAGCTCCGAGGAAAACCGGACCAGAAGAGCGGCGCGGTAATCGCCGAGCTGCTGAATAACTGGAAGGAGTGCCCTGCGCCGGGAAAGACCCAGAAGAAGCCAGAGCCGCTGTTGAAGGTATGGAAGGCGAGGTCTGTCTTCTGGGACTTGCCATACTGGAAGATTCTCCGCGTGCCTCATAGCCTCGATCTCATGCATATCACGAAGAACGTGGGCGAGAGTGTGCTTGCCACTATCCTTAACACCGACAAGACCAAAGATGGGCCGAAGGCAAGGAACGACTTGAAGCATATGGGCATCAGGGTTGAACTTCAACCACCACCTAGCGATGACGAGGAGGAGGAGGAGACGGAAACGCAGAATAGCCGTCGTCGCCGCAAGGGCAAGAAGGGCGAGGTCAAGCTAAAGGCCGCGTGCTTCACTCTGAGTAAGAAGGAGGCCATACAGTTTATGAAGTGCCTCCTCGGAGTCAAATTTCCGAATGGCTTCGCGGGGAAGATAAGCAGATGGCTAGACGAGGCGAAGCAGGGCTTCAGCGGGATGAAGTCTCAAGACGTCGCCGTGCTGATGACGCAGGTACTCCCGGTCGCGATCCGAGGTATAATGGACAAGCACGTCCGTGAAACTCTGTTTGGCCTCTGCAACTTTTTCGACGTCATCTCTCGGAAGTCGATAGGCATTAGGCAGCTCACGAGGCTACAGGAGGAGATCGTGGTGATAGTATGCGAGCTCGAGATGTACTTCCCCCCCGCATTCTTCGACGTCATGGTTCATCTGCTTCTCCATGTCGTGGAGGATATCGTCCAGCTCGGTCCTCCGTTTCTGCGAAGCATGATGCCGTTCGAAAGGCTGAATGGACACATCAAGGGATACGTTAAAAACAGGTCCCGTCCAGATGGAAGCATAGCAAACGGCTTCCTGGCCGAAGAGTGCATCTCTTTCTGCTCGAACTTTCTACAGTCCGAGACCCTTGTTGGTCTGCCAACCAACAAGCACTTCGGGAGGCTCGCTGGATTGGGTCACCACGAGGGTCGGCACCCAATGCATGTCGACTTCGAGGGCCGAACAAAGGACTTTGAAAGAGCAAACCTCGTCGCGCTGCAGCACCTAGAGGTGGTCGATCCATACATAAATGAGCACAAAGAGTTTATCAAGAAGATTTACGCTGACCGGGGGCGCCAGGTCCCGACGGAGGCCGTTGTTATGAAGGAGCACAACTCCGGTTTCACGAGGTGGTTCAGGAATAGGGTCTTTGATAATCCGCCGCATGGCGAGTACTCGGAGGAAGATAAACTCATATTCGCCTTGGCACAGGGCGCCGCGCACAACCTGATGACCTATCAGGCATACGATATCAACGGATACACGTTCTACACCGAGGACAAGGACAATAACTGCGATTACCAAAACTCAGGGGTAACGGGGATATTCTACACCGGAGACGTCCCGGAAAGATACTACGGAAGGATCGAGGAGATTTGGGAGCTCGACTACGTTACGGAAAAGGTGCCGATGTTCCGTGTCAGGTGGGCCAAGAGCGTCGAGAAAGAAGGCCGGTATTTCACCACCATGGTTATACCGCCAAAGTCAAACACCACCGGCGCGAACGCACCCGCGAGAAATGAGCCTTGGGTTATGGCTAGCCAAGTCGACCAATGCTGGTTCATCACAGACCCGTCAAAGCCTAGCCGGGTGGTCGTCAGGAGAGGCAAAAGAAACATCATCGGAATGGATGGAGTTGCCAACGAGCAAGACTTTGACCAGAACGGCGACCCGAAGATGGAAGACGGATACGGCAACCAAACACCGTACACCACAACCGCACCTAAGAAAGGAGTGCTCCCGTACAAGAGAAGTAGCGAAGACGTCCCGGACTTAACCTATGCAACCGCGACAAAGAGGGGCAAGAAGAAGATGGCCGTCAAGAAACGCTAACGCGCTAGTTCCAACCATATTGTCAAGATCGAACCATTCATAAGTGTCACTATTTGTATGTTATAATATTGCATTGAATATTATGTATCGAGACACATTCATAATTGTCACTTGCATTGTATTGTTTTGACAATATTTGAATATTTAAAATATATTCAGTATATTTTATAGTCTATATTTGTTTGGACAAAGTTTTTACACTAAATCTGGCCTTTACAAAAAAGAATAAAAAAATTGGGCCTACCAGGAGTCGAACCTGGGTGGCCAGGGGTACAGCATAGGACGCTAACCAGTGAGCTAGTGAGTGTTTAGTGACAGGATCTGAACCGCGTGTTATTTGAGTAGTAGCCACAACTATGCGAGGCGCATTTAACCAATATGCGCCTCGGGTAAGCTTAAGCGAGGCGCACTTTGCAATATGCGCCTCGGCTATTCGCTGTACCAGATCAAAATTCCCCTTTCTTCTTTCTTTCTTTCCCGATCCGCCCTCGCCGTCGCTGCCCGCCGAGCCCCTGCGCACGAGCCCCTCCCACCGTCCGTCGCTGCCCGCCGACAAGTCCGCCAACGAGCTCTCCTCCCACCAGGCGGACCCAGGAGGGGACGGCGACCGTTGCAGTTCCGCCGGACAGAAGGCCAGCTGCTAACAGGACGTCGCCCACCGTCGAGCCCATCTGCTAGCTGGACGCCGCCCACCGTCGACCTCACAGGACGCCACCAATCGTTGACCTCCTACTAGGTAACCTCTCCCCCCTCCCTCCCCAGCTCCCTCCTCCGCGGCGCGCAGATTCTGGCTGGGCATCGCTCTTGTCTTCTTCGGCCGATCGATTCCGCGAGGGTTTCCGGCTAGAGAAGTCCGGTAGGGTAGGTCCGGTCGAGATGGCGAGCTCGTGGGTTGCGATCTACTTGGTGGTTTCTAGCTGTTTGTAGTTGTCGGGTTGGATTGATGTAGCTGTTTGTAGTTGTCGGGTTCGAAGACTGGTTCTGTGTGCGGATTTACAAGCTTGTAGGATTTGCTGCTTTTCCTGCAGTCCAAGTTAATTGACGATTTGATCATACATTGTGCAAGGCTAGTATATAATGCTGCTGTTTTGCCCTGCGGGTGGTAGAAGAACACTTTCCCTGTAAATTTTCTGCTACATGAGAACTTTGTTCTAGTAATTTTGCGAAATCGAACTGTCTCGTGCTGTAATTGCAGATTAATCTGGTAGGTTGGAGTTTGGTTAACTAATGTGCTTGATTGTTCGGTTGGTTTGGTTAACGAAAAATGTTAGTGCAACTCGGAGACACCTTAACCAATTCAAACTGGACTTGTGCTTAAATAAGAAACGAATCAAAATAAAAAGAGGGAAGGGAACAAGAGGCTATGATATGCTCTCCAAGTTCCAGTCGTATGTCTAACATATAATATCTCCATAAGCGTTGTGTGATGTGTCTATAATGCAGTAAGACAAGTGGTTCCATTATGCCTATCTTTGTGGTCTGTCACAAGAAAAAATCCTGCGGCTCTATATTCATCAGCATGGCAAAAGGAAATAAATGTGTACATTTATATTTGGCAACATTATAACCAAATTAATCAGTGTAAGATGGTGAATAGACTTCAGTGTCCACCCTTAAAAATATTCTGTCAATAAAACATTAATCAGTGCATGCCAAATACTCCCTCAAGTATAAAATTAAAAAGGAGAAGTTATTTATTCAGTTTGCAATGCCATGTATGATGAACTCTGAATATGTTCTTGATTCAGTTTACAGTGACATTTATGCTAAACTCTAACTATGTTCTTGATCAGTTTACAATGTCATCTATGCTGAACCGTAAAAAAGAATTCTGCTGAACATGAATTAATGTTGAACTCTGAAAAAAGGAGTTCTTGATTTCAGGAAGTGGTGAAGCAAGTGCAGTCTGAATATGAACACTACTTTTTATGCCTTTGTGGCATAATATCTGTGATGTGTATGCTGCCATCAATTGGATGGGCGTGTATGTTGTCCAGCCAGCAGTTGCTGGCTGTGTTTGTGCCTTTTTAGGACATTTTATGCAGGTTTTTTCTTTTTGAGTTGCCAATGTTTCGCCGGGATGTTGATTCATTTCTGTCCCGGTGAATTTCTGGCACTCCTAGGCATAGAAATACAGGGGAGGTGCTGCCAAATTTTTCTAGGAATTTTTGTGCTAATTAGTTCCATTTAATTGTGTGTTTAGATATGTCGGGGGAGCCGGGCCCTTCTAGCAGCAAGAAGCCATTTTGGGAGCAGCTGGCGGAACTGGAATCCCAAGAGGACCCGGAATTCATTCCGCTGGACGACGAGATGGAGGACGACGAGGATACCTCGTCTTCCGATGGTATTGAGGAGACCGGGAACGACGATGGCGACGCCACTAACACGGATGGCGGCGGTGAAGCTACTACGGACGGTGGTAGCCAACCGAAACCGAAGAAGGCCCAGAAGAATCGGACCCCCATCGTGGTCGACACCACCAAAAGGTCCATCTTCACAAGAGTGAACGCTATAGGGGCGCCTCAAGAGCCGGAGGAGTTTGTCATGGGTTACGTAAACCAACTCGCTGCAATCCTCCGGAACACTGTCACCATCAACACGGAGAACCTGAAGGGCGAAGAGAACAGGGGTTTCCTGATTCAGCTCTTCCGGAAGCTGCACCAAAGATACGTGTTCCCGTGTGATGAAAATGGGGCAGAGCAGTACAACAATGACAAACTCAAAGGGAATCCGGTGAACAAGTATGCCATTAGGAAGTTCACGAAGGCCTTGTCGAATTGGAAGGCCCAGGTGAAGAAGCTGATTGTCGAGGACAAGCTAAGTTACTCGGAGCTCATCAAGAAGGGGCCTCTGGTCAAGGAAGAAGACTACAATCAGTTCAAGGCCAGATGTAACTCCGCCGTGGGCAAGGCCAAACGTTTGAGGGGCAAGGAGTTGAGAGCCCTGAACATTGGTACCCACCATCTCGGCTCCGGCGGTTATAGAGCCGCGAAGCCCAAATGGGACAAGGAGGACGCCGCTGCTCGTGAAAGGGGGGAGACACCTCCCTTTGACGACATAAAGGAGGAGCAGGCAAAGAACTTTGTAAGGGCCCGGTTTAAAAAGCCGAGAGGGTCCGCTGAGTATTCCTCGGAGCCCGCCGGTCCCTTCTCTACGAAGGTGAAAGACTTCATGAGTAACTATGTAAGTAGTTTGCATGCAAGTCGATTAATTGATTGCGTTCACGATTAATCAATGAAGTCTAGTTTTCTGATCAAATGCTTCGTGTTCCTTGTGCGTAGGAAGCGGAGTGTAGGAGCTCCTCATCCCAGGGCGGGTCGACGCCCGTCGCCAAGTGGGACAGCACTTTTAACAAGGCGCTGAACAAGACCAAGAATGTCGATCCCCTGGCGGCCCCGTCGTCGACTGGTCGTGTGGTGGGCTATGGCGGCCTTACATGGTCCGAGTACTATGGCCAAGAGCGGAAGGGATCCAAGGCCGATGTGGAAAACCTAAGGGAACAGGTGGACGACATTCCCTCTATAGTCCAACAAGCCGTGAACCAGGCTATGTCGGCTGCCGAGACAAAGTTCCAAGAACGAGTCTCACAAGTCCAAGTCCAGTCACAAGTGAACGAGAATCTCAACACCATCCTTCCCGTCTACATGGAGAAGTACATCAAGTGGGAGAAGGGTGGTAGACGGGGGCCGCCACCGGTTGCCAACGTCGACAGCGCCCAATCGGAAAACATGGTGCGACCGGAGGCGCTTCTGACTCCTCCAGCTCCGGAGCTTAACTTGCCGGCCCGCACCACCGTGGCATCAGGCAGCCACTCAGCCGCCACTTGCGCGCCCAACAAGCCTGTCGTCGGCGGCGCCTCGACATTGGCCGAGTTCGACGCCCTCAAGGTAACTAATTAATTAGCTGGGAGAGTCTCAACCACATGACCGACTAATGACTTGATATCCGTTTTACTGACGCCCCGCCTACATGTCTTTCGCAGGAAGACACTCCTTGCACCCTAATGCACTGGGTGGGCGGCCAGTTGAAGGATGTTGCCAAGGGTAGTATCCTTCAGCCGGAGAGCTGCGCATGGCACAATGGCACAATGGACCCCGGCAATATGAGGGTCAAATACACTATGGTGCTTCCGGGCTACAAGCAAGTGGATCCTCCCTCTCAACCGGTTGGATGGGATGATGATGACCCGCCGGCGGTCCTCAGTACCGCCTTCGGCTACGTGTTCCAATGGCCGAAGAGCCAGATCCGTTTGGGGACGGAGGACCAGCACAACATCACCCCAGAGGCAACACGTCCACCACATGATGAGGCAGCACATCAAGCACAACCTGATGAAGACTTTGAGATGGCGGACTTGGACAACATGGCACAGGATCCCGACGATGGAGACATTGACCCGTACTTCGGCGACCAGTTCGTTAACACAAGGTTTTCAGATTATTATGAGCCGGCACTATCAGGCATGCATGATCAAGTTGCCGACACCCAACCAGCACCGGCGAAACCCCCTTGCCAGGTGCGTCTCTTCCGAAATAGTCAGGAGACGCCGCCACCCGCCCCCTTCACCGAGCCTCCGAGGCTAGCAGTTCCTATGAGCACCCTCAAGAAGGCAGTCGGTGAGGTGAACGCGGCCGCCGTGCCCAACGCCGTGAAGGGCAAGAAGCAAGGTGGTCGCAAAAGGAAGGCTAAGGGTGACCGGGGCCAGGAACAAATTCATGTTTACCGGGCTAAGGACGGCCCTGTGGGAGAAGCTTCCAGGAGTAAGCATCACATGGCTGGTACGCCGATGATGCCTCCATCGATGCTCGACGTTGCAGGCCCGCATATGCGCAATCTTCATCATAGCTGTCTACATGTCGAGGAGCGCCGCCTTCGAGAGAACGATCAGTCGTACATGGTTTACAGGGCTAAGGTGCCTTCTGATGTGCTGTGCCTCGTCAGTGTACCCCCCGGGGATATCTTCTACGTGCGGCATACCGACATCTTCGACATGTTGAACGGGTTCCGGCTGCATGATACCCTGGTCCGGCTGTTCTCCCTGAATATGGCCATGCAGATCATCCGAGACAACATCCCCGGCATCCAGATAGTGGACCCCTTCTTCATGCGTGACGCCTTCCTGAGATCTGAGGAAAACATCACGCTGGCGTCCGACTACCTCTCAGCCTTCATGGAACAATACTCAGACAAGGATGTGATTCTCCTTCCCTACCATCCCATCACGGCCGGTGATCGAACAGGCTGCATGCTCATATACTTAGACGTGAAAGACTCAACAGCCGTGTACCTCGACTCTAACAGTGCTATCCGGAAGGACTACTCCACTATCAGGAGAATTCTTGATGGTGCTCTCACCGGCTACGTCGCAGCGGGAGGCGTCAAACCAAGAACACCACGTCTGAAGTTCGGTGCGCACATGTTCCGCCACACGATGCAGTTCCCCTGCGTCAAGCAGCCGCCTGGCAGCGAGAAGGATGCCTTCTACGTCATCCACCACATGAAGGCGTTCTTCCAGGAACAGGAGAACCGCATGCTGCCATCTGACCTCAAGAGGTGGGCTGAAGATCTTGCAGAAATACAGGATCGCAACCTCAGGCAGAACTTCTTCAACATCCAGGAGGAGCTCGCGACAATCGTGCACCAGGAAGTCATGAGGCGGGGGGCGCCTTCAGTATCGCCTATACACCGCCCAACAAGGAGATAGACGCAGAGTTAGCGCGGCAGGGCGACGGCAGGTCATTCATGCAGATGGCGAAGAATCGGTCGGGCTTCATCAATGTCCCCTCGAAGAAGTCTTGATGATGCCATGATGTTTACCTAGCTAGCTAGCTGTTAGTTCCGAACTATATCCATGATGTCCTTGTGTGTTGTAAACCCTATCCCTATGTTTACTTGCCTAGCAAACTCTGGTGTGTTTCGTCAAACCGTTGAAACCTGATTGTGAGCGACGCTATCTAGTTATTTGTGTGTTATGAACTATTTCAATGCCTTGGTCATGTTGCTTTTTATTCGTTAGTTGTCGTCGTTTGCTTTTTGAAATGCCGATGATTAAAACGCGTTGTGGCACAATGTGTGTGATTATACCCTGACGATCTGGTAGTGAGCCTTGTGATATGTACAAACACGAGTCGTTGTGCATCTAACTTGGCACACCAGATCCGTCAGCGGCATTGTCATTTCCGTGTCCAACCTAAGTATATATGAGGCATGCTCTATTTTTTGAGTTGGCTCTTTTCTTGATAACAAGTGCCGATGATTAGAACGTGTTGTGGCACTATGCGTGTGACTAGGCTCGCTGTTCGATCTTGTGTGGCAACTAGACTAGTAATTTGGGCATATACTCTACTTGCTGCACAAGATCGAATAGCGAGTCTGGTCATTTTCCGTGCCCAACCAAAGTATGAGGCACGAATCCAAGTCATTCTTGGGTTGCTTTCTTTGTCTTCTCTTCGAGTTGCCTCTTTTATTGACAAGTGTGTGTGTGTGTCTTTTTTTTCGGGTCTTTCTTTGAAACGCCGATGATTAGAACGTGGTCTCTTACATGTTGTTGCACCATATATATGCATGATTCTATCTTGTGAACTGCTAGCTATTGTTTCCCACTAACATAACTAATATCATCTTTCTTGTATGTGTGTAGGAGATGGCGAAGAAGTGCTATGTTGTTTACATAGGTGCTGTTCCAGGAGTGTACGACGAGTGGAAACACTGCCACAACCAAGTGAACGGGTTCCCGGGCAACCTCTACCAAGGCTACGAGAGTAGAGCGGTGGCGGAAGCTATGTGGAGACAACACCGGAGCGAGAAGAACCGGGTGAGGAACTTCGTCATCGTCATCACCATCACCTTGCTCTTGGTGGTTGGTGGTATTCTCTACCTTGCCTACTAGTTTCAATGTTATTGTAATGAGATGGTGAAGATCATGTACTCGGTCTCGACAGATATGTGGACATGGCACTTGTAATGTGATGGATGTGTGATACTTTGTGTGATGATGATCTACTTTGACAACTATTTGTGTGATGATCTACTATTTGATGGATGTGTTGGTTTTATCCATATTTTGGTCCATTGGACCCTTTTATATATATCTGTGAATATACTGTAAATATACTGTTGAATACCTATATACTGTACAGTATACAGGTATTTTATTTTTTATTTCGAAAATGATAGCAGAGGCGCATATTGAAGGTCATAGGAGGCGCATATGCCACCTATATGCGAGGCGCATCACTGAGCTATGCGAGGCGCACCCTGTATGCGCCTCTGCTAATCTGAATAGGCGAGGCGCATATCAGTATGCGCCTCCGATATACTTATAGGAGGCGCATATTGATATGCGCCTCGCATAAGGCAAATACCCGAGGCGCATATCATATGCGCCGTAAATACCAGAGGCGTGACATAGAGGCGCATATGATATGCGCCTCGGATGGGTAAAGTGGTGCGCCTCCGCTAGCGTTTTCCCTAGTAGTGAACAGTCGCAAAAAAGAAAAGGAATTCAAAAACTATGCAGGACATCTAACCTTTGTATTTGTATGCCCTGTAAATGTCTGAATTGGATTGTCAATTACCCTTCCTTGATTCATAGACAAGTCCCAAAGCTTCAACGAGTTGTCAGTGGACCCAGATACTATGGTTGATGCATCTAAAAACTTAACATAGCTCACAGAGTTTTTGTGTGTCCAACTAGTGTACAGTAAGGGGCTCGTATGTTGCGAAGATCATAGCAGTAAATTTTGTGATCTGCTGAGCCAATTGGGATGGAGCGAGCAGAATCAGGTTGAAATTGCACAGAGCAGACATTTGCCCTTGTTCTGATCGTGCCAACACTCCCAGCCTGCAGAGTTAATGAAAAAATGTTACGGTAATGTAGGGCAAAACTATTACTTTCACATACAAGCCCGATAACCACATTATCGTAATTCAAAAGCTGACATACAGCAGGTGCAAGAATAAAATTGCCTGATTCATACTCCACAGCTTCGCTGAACCATCATCACTTCCACTAACCAATTTGGTTGGGTCTGCAAGTGAGAAATCTACTGACCACACACGCCTCTCATGCTCCCTCATTTCAGTAAAAACTTGGCTCCTCGTAACGTCCCAAACCTGAAAAAGGAATGGGATATACCTCATAATGTGGTTCATATTACGATCATACTCAAATCTTTAGGGCTACAAACCACACTCCATTTTGTCAGACGATATTTTTTCTTCTCGCCGTCCCCTTGCCGAATCTAGACCGGAAATAATCCAATCTTTTCAAAATTCCTTTGGGCAATTGGAACGACAGGTACCTGCACAATCCTTCAAGTAAAGAGTTCATCCAACCTCTTTTCCTTCTACCAGAATGCCCTTCCAAAGAAAAATCATCTATTGAACTACCATCGGTCCCAACAGCTGACCCAGTGGTCCTCTTGACAACTTGATCACGAGTAATTGGATTGCCAACTTGCCTTGACAACTTGGATCTTGTTGCAAAATATGCTGTTTCAAGTTTTTTGAAGTTTTTCATTAACCTGGAGCTTTTTGACAGCACACTTTCTTGGATTAGCACAGATGATGGCACTGTTCTGGAACATTCTTCCAGACTACGACTGTGTTCCTCCATATCAACAGCAAGCAGTTCAGGTCTAAAACGCTTTCTGGATCCTCAACAGTTCCAGAGGACACCTCTTTATCCAACTCAATCGAGAAGTTTCCGCACTGCCCAAGAGCTGACTGCTGATGGAGTACCTCATTAATGTCAGAACAGAGGAAGGTAACAGTGTCCTGCAAATTATCTACTATAGGGCTCCTTTGATTCATAGGATAAGAAAACTATAGGAATAGGAAACTTGTAGTAATAGGATGTCATGTCCAATTGAATCTTATAGGAAGAGTCACTCCCTTTGATTGTGTGCAGGAATTTTTCAATGAGGTTAGACCTAATGTTTTTTTTCTATAGGATTTGCACTACTTCTATAGGAAAATTTCCTATGGGATTAATTCCTATAGGATTGATCCTATGAATCAAACAACCTCTGTAGGAAAATTTCCTATAGGATCCAATCCTTTAAAATTCCTATATTGTTCCTTTGAATCAAAGGAGCCCTATCCTGCTTCCTTTTCTGCAATTGGAGAAGAAAATCCAACAGCAGTTCTTGCTCTTCTATCTCTTCACGTAACCGAAGTGCTGCCTCACGCTCTTCCAGACTATTCCTTGATTGATTAAGGAACTCACTTCGTAGCACCTCACTATCGAATAAAAAGAAAAAGAAAAAATAAGTCATCAATAGTCAAAAAGGTACAACACATTCGGGAAAGGAACGGGGAAAAGATTCTAGTGACTTATAAGTTGACCTATCAGTATATATAGCTTTACAAACAATTTTGGATCCCATGTGGGCAGGCCTTGGTGCAGTGGTGAGGTCCTCCCCACTTGTGTCAAGAGGTCCTGGGTTCGAACCAACCTCCCTGCAATGCACTTTGTAGGGGTAAGACTAGGTTCCTATAATCCCTCCCCAGACCCCACCTTGTGTGGGAGCCTTATGCACTGGGTCTGTCCTTTATATGGGCACGCTCGAATTAGCTTGAAAAAGGCATCAATCATATCATATGCATATACTGTGCAAAAATATACGCAACCGCAAAATTTTGTGCCGAAACCGCACATCCACGATCTGTGCAACAGACAAGATATGAATCACGGATATAACAAGCAGAATGTGCTTAAATTTTCAGGTAGTACACATAACTTTGCACGATGTACATGTACAAATTCTGAAAATAAGCAAGCGCTGTTTCCATCCGAGAGTGCATGCACAGTGCACTTATGACCACCTCGTATTTCTACATACTTTCACATACTACTATATCTCCAAAAGTTAAATGGTGTTACATGTCAAAAATGGTAAAAAGGATGATCAACTACCATCGTAACAGCGTGCAAACATGACGATTTTTTAATGTGAATCTACTTGCTTCAGCAATTGTATCGTATGTATTGAATTTATTTTTATTTTTGAGAAAAAACTCCATACAATAGTTATACGTCAAGACCTTCATAAAAAAAAAAACACCGATCCCCACAACCTTCATCAGAGAAGAAAACACCCATCCCCACAAACAAGAGGACAGAAAAAACACCCGGCACGTTCATTGAGTTCAGTTTCACATGACCAATGTTATAGACTCTATGAAGAAATTGTACAATGAGTGACATTGTTTCAAGTAATATGCACTATACAGATCTCTATAAGATGTAGTAACCAACAAATCATCAGTGATGAAATGAATTTCAGAAAAGCAGCATGTAAGGCCTATCCATGGAAGTGCACGAGAAGTGCTAGTTGTTCCTGCTCATTCAGAAGATGAAACTTCAATGGAGACGAAATCTAGTGTTAGTGGGTCATGGATGTTACAACATTTTCGTTAGGTGAGGCAATTCTCTAGCTGATATCTTTCCCTAAATTCATTGCTATCAACAACCAGTAATTCATGGCAATCAAAATTTAAACCCATGTATTTCAGCTTGCAGGGAAGCAAAATGCAGTGACAATAACTACTACTAAAATACTTGTGCGTTGCCCAATGCGAAGCAAGCAAGAGTGTTGTCGCACCTCATCTTTGGTCGGGTGTCCGGTACAGGATGCATCATCAGCTGGCAGAAGGAAGCTTCCTTGGGCCACTTGAGCAGCAACTGCGGCGGCAGGACACGGTAGCGCAGGTTGGCCATCGCCCGCATCTTCTCCTCCAAGGTTTCGAAGCTGCAAAACAGCTGCAGACACAGCGTAGCTTATAAGCAATGGCCATCATCAACCCCCGAAAACAAAAGACAGAGAGGATCCATCTTTGCCTAGCGATGTATGATGACGGCCAGAAGGGGAGAGGGAGGTGGAGAGGCAGAGGAAGGCGGCAGCGAGGGTTCCCCCAAACCGCCCATGGTGACGCTGCCGGGTTTAGCAAGGGAAGTGGCCAAGTGTAACATTGGTACCGAATGCAGGTCTTCCAGGGCAAGATTTATGGTGTCAGAATGCAGCAATCTCTGAGCTACAGTCACATACTCACATGCAAAGAATATAAGTACTTCGGTTCAAGCCAATTTACAATGCTTGACAACCTCTGAAATCTTTAACATGTTGCTCTCTGCTCAAGCTTCTCGACAATATCATTATCTACTGCTCTGTGGTCTCTGAGTTGTTCTCCCAAGTGCAACCTACGGGTGAGCCTGTTACCTAGAGTTATATCTGAATATCAAGGAACTTTGGGCCCATGAAATTAACAAGCAAATTGTGGGAATGTAATTTGCTCCAGATCCTTTCAAATGGCCTTGGAAAAGCTGCTGTCAACTCAAGCACAAGGTTTTCTGCTGGCTGGTACTGCATGGCAGAGTTAATACAAGAGGACTCTTGCAAAGAACGAACATGCACCTCCCTAGTTTCAATTCCGAATTATTTTTGGAAAGAAGCCTTGAATGTTTGAAACTATCATCCATCATTTTTTTAGAGGATCATCCTCCTTGACAGAGGCGTTTATCATTGATTAAATTTATAGCATTCAAGGCCTCCTTAAACCTCCCTTTTGCAATAGAGATAATCATTCTAGCTCTGGGGGGATTCTGGAGAACTGGAAATGGTACGGAGTATTATCTTTCAGAATGAAGGTAGACTCTGGACGGATGGAAGAACATTGCCATGGCACCAGCCATTAAGACCCAAATTATCTAAAGCTTGACGCCGGGCTAAAGACCCGCCTAGTAAGGGCCTCCTGCGCGAAGCGTTATCGACCGTTGGATATTTCACACTGAGCGTTTCAGTACGTCCGATTCGGCTGGTGGGATGACTTTTTATTACCATTGTGGTCGTCCCTTCCATGGTTGTCGGACCCGTTTATTACTGCCCCACCTTACAGCGGCACAGGTGGTCGTGAGCTGGGTAACTCTCAGGCAGCCGCCACCCCCAGTCTCCCTCCCCCTCGAAACATACCCCGCGTCGCTCCTCCAGTCCCAGAGCGGCTCCGGAGAAGACACAGACCACCGCAGCCGCCGCCCCCATTCTTCCTGCCCCACGCCGGTTGGCAAAGCCCGCAGGCGGTCGGCGCCGGCCGGATCTGTTTTTTCTTCGCGGCGCTTGAATAGTTTGTTGGTCTTGGCGACTGCTCGGCGCAGGCCGGCGTTGCGTGCTAGCGGCGGTCCTCTCCCTGGCGGAAGTGCGCTGCAGCTGCACGGTCGTCCTTAGTGGTGCTGGTGTGCAGGTGGCGGGCATCAGGCGCGAGGTGGACTTTTGGGTCCGACCTGGACCTGGAAGAATCATGGGAGGAGCTCACCATGGAGGTCTGGATGGTGGCGGGTCGGGTGTTCACTACATGTGCAACATCATTTGTGTACCGGCATCAACTCTGCTGCCATATATCTTAGTCTTCTAAGAGTCACGGAGATATCAGATATGTGATTTATATATCAATCTTCCTCTGTTAATTCAAGGAAAAACAAAGTTGTGTGCTTTATACATCTTTATTTATTCCTTTCCTAATCACATAATCGTACTTTGAACTCATTTGAGTGATTTTTTAGTAACATTAGCAAATAATGATGTCAATTAGGGCACATATTCAGAGGTTCTAACTGAAATTCAGTTCGGTTTTTGTTGGAATTCAGGAATTTTTAAGCTGCATGGTTCACTGCTTGACTTGGATTCATTGGCAAAATCACGATTGATTTTCACGGATATGCGGCCAGGTATTAATTGTTATCTTGCATATAATACACAGATGAAGTGCTAGAAGCCTATCTAAAATGGCCTCTGCGTCCACCGCCACTACCACAAGAGTAGGAAGAGGAGAGGTGCAAGAGGAGGAATGTGGCTCGGGAGGATTCAGTGGACAAAGACTGGCTGCGGTACTCACCCCCTCCCGCGTTTGATCTCCTTCTCCGCTTCTGATCTCTGAACTTTAGATCATCCAATAGCTCAATTTTGTGTATATCAGGCATTCGGTTCCGGGTTTAACTCAGCCTGGAATAGTGGGAAACTGGAAACTGTACCATCAGTTGAACTTCTTGATATATGCAACCAAAGGGAAAGCAAATTGATCGAGACAAGTCACGAGTAAGCTGTGTGAAGTTCTATCCAGAGGCCCCTTGCTAACTTACCAACCTCCGAAAACTGCTTACATGGAAAGGTATGACCTGCTGCCTGAGTAATGGTTTCACTTTAGCTCCAAAGATTAAATGAAAATTTATTTTCAGTATTTATAAATTATATTAACCTTCTTATGTGGCCCAGAATTCCAGTAACACAATTAAGGGTGGATATTATTCTAGGAGATCTTAGGTATTTGTGTTAGAAAACAGGGCCAGTCCTCTGTCTTCTTTGCATTAATGAAACCATCATCAGTTTTACAATGTGAATGATCTCAGGCACAGAAGGATTTATCTGCATTAAACTGAACGTTTAAGCTCTATGCAAAACTGAACGTTTTTGCCGGAGAATGAACAGTGATGAGCATCGCATATATACATTGTTAGAGTATACGTGTACCGGCCATGTTAGGATAGAGATAGGATTCGTGTCTTGTCTTGTACTCCAAGTTGGTCCTCTGTACGCCTATATATACTCGCTCCTGAAGCTCAATAATACATCCAACATATTACGCCAATCTCTCTCGTTCTACATGGTATCAGAGCGGCAAGATCCTTGACCTAGCCGCCGCCGTCGCTTCCGCACCGCGCCGCCCCCGGGGAGATCGATCTCCATGATCTCTCTCGGGGGCCGCGCGACCCGTACCTAGGGTTCGTCCGCCGGTCGGTTGATCGGCTGCCCTAGAGTTTTTTTTTCGGTCTCTTGATCCGGTTCTTCTCTCTCTCGCCGGTCGTTTTTTATCGGCGTTTCTTTTTTTGGTTTTCCGGTCTAAGATCGGTTTGCGTCGCCCACCGCCTGTCGTCTTTGCGCGCCTCTACTCCGACAACGGCATCGACCTGCACCGGCCCGCTCCTCGATAGCCGGCTATCGCGGCTGACTCGCCGGCGCCGACTCCGCACCGGCCGGCTCCTTTAGGCCGGCTATCACGGCTGACTCGCCAGCGCCAACTCCGCTCCGACCGGCTCGTCTTCACCGACCGCGCAGCAAGGCCGGACGCGCCGTCCAAGGGACGCCTCGACGCGTAGCAGCCGGCTTCCCTCACCTGCACGGTCTCCATCGCCGGTTCGTCTTCGCCGTCATCGACCAGGACTTCACCGACAACTTCGCCATAGACTCCGATCTGCGCGTCGTCGTTGCCGCCATGGCGCGTACCGCACTGCGTCGGTCTGATCAACTGATCGGGCGCCTGCCAACGCTAAGCACATCCCCGAGCACGCGCCTACCACCGATCGAGCTACGGGCTGCCGCCGCCGCCTTTGGTCCATGTTGCTGGCTGCCAACGCGCCTTCCCAGGCATGTACGCCGCCAGCGGCACCCGCCGTCGCCCCGACCCGCCTGCTGCTGCTGCGTCGCCCCTTCGGGCCGTAGCGCCACGGGACGTCATCCACTCCGCCGTCCCCGCGCGTCGACTTACACGTGGTATGCGCCGCGCCGCTTCCCTAGGCGCGGGAACGTCACCGTCCGCGCATGGTATTCGTCACGCCGTCGGGTTCTTCCTCGCCTACTTCGAGTACGCCGCCGCGCTTCTACAGTTAACATGCATGGCCACTCCAGGTCGTCGCAGGTCACGCCGACTACTCCTTGTCCAGGCGTCCAGCATGGCCACTCGAGGCCGCCGCTGCCTTCGCCGCCTTCTACGTCTTCGTCCACCATGACCTCGTCACCAGTGTCATCTTCTCGTCCCCGCGGACGACATCAGCACCTTCTACCCCACGCCGATTGGCGCCGCAACCGTCGTCGAGTCCTCCTCTGCTAGTCCCTCCGACACTGGCGTAAGGTTCATGGTGGTCCCCGCCCCTGCACGCACGGTACTGGCAACACCGGTGTGTGCCTTCGTCCCCGACGTGTCCCCGAGTCTGGCAAGCTCGGGTCAGCGCCTCGTCTTCATCGGGTTCGACAACGTCTTCGGCATCGACTCCCTCCTCTATGTCAGCCTCGACCGCGTCACCGACTTCTTCTTTGCGTACTCAATTCTGGCAAAACCGAAGTATGCCTTCGTCCCCGGGGTGCGCCTTGTTCCGGCAAAACAATGGCTTCATCTCGTCCTCGACGGCTCGTAATGCGTCTTCTCCGGAATCGGCATCCTCGACGACTGCCTCGACGCGTCTCCATCATTCTTCACGCGCACTATGTGCACGCGGCTTCATGTGCGGCTACCTCGAAACCGGCATTCCCGACCACGACATCGACCACGGCGACCCCTCGCACGGCTACCTCGACCATGGCGCACCGTCCAGCGCTCTCGGCTACCTCGACATCGGCACAAAGGGCTACCACCTCGCCTGAGACCTCACCAGCTTCCACTACAGTCCAAGCATCTGCGTCACGGCGACGTCCACGACGCTCCCGCTACAAGTGCGAGGGGGTGTCAGCCTACTAGTTTATACTTTGGTTTATCTCCAGTCTGACGGTCCACGACGTTCCTGCTGTTCACGACACTACCGCTACGACTGCGGGGGAGTGTTAGAGTATATGTGTACCGGCCATGTTAGGATAGAGATAGGATTCGTGTCTTGTCTTGTACTCCAAGTTGGTCCCCTGTACGCCTATATATACTCGCTCCTGAGGCTCAATAATACATCCAACATATTACGCCAATCTCTCCAATCTCTCTCGTTCTACATACATAATGGTTAACTATATCGCCCGGGACCTCAATCATGTTTAGCGCCCTGTTCAATTCCCCGACATGATCCTCATTAGTTTGCTTGCTTCTTCTCCACCAGAAAAATATAGCGATTTTTCAGCTGAGATTGCATATTCTTGCATAGCATCATATTCTGCATCTGAGTTCATCCATGCAGTATGTTTTTCCAGCAGCACCCCTAAAAATATATATCATTATTAAGCTTCCATAAACTCCATAAAATAGCTGAGGTACATGAGCCAATCGCCATTAAGCACCATCCCAAGTCTGCAACCACCACACAGCCAAAGAACAAATTGGGAATGGTAAACAACTGATGCCATTGACTCCTATCGTTGGTCATGAGGAAGAAGAAAACATTGATCTGTGGAGGTACTGTAAGCTCCGATATGCAGGGATGTAGATATGAACAATCCCTCCAAAGATATGATCGATTGAATATACTCTAGAAGATGAAAAGTGTCATGCTGGTGGTACATAACATTTCATGTCTAGCTTCTTAGCTTAGCTAATAGTTTGCTCCCCTATCTTACTGTCGTGCATTTGAGTAGGTGGTCTAGATATACAAGAAATCATGTTGACACTCTCCTGCTGATTCATATTCGTAGCCGTTCTACTATTTGTGTGTCCCTGTAGTATGTGCTTTCTTTCTGATTTATTTTTTCGATGAAACTCTAGAGACAGCCAGATATTACTCTATGTTGTAAACCCGGCTAGCTGCGAGGCTGCTGAGGGCACTTAACCATCCCGTGTTGCTGGTGTGTGTGGGCCCAGGGGTTCTCATGCATTGACCCATCGGTATCTCGTGCCCTTCTCTCGCCGAGCAATCGTGGCGCTGCTGCAGCTCGCCCCTCCATAATTCGCCACCTACTTGCTTATCTATACGCATCCGTGGAGCTCCGACCGAAGCCTCCTGACTCACCTCCAGCCGCCACCACGCCCGCTGCAGGCATCTTGCCCTCTCTCCACTATCTTGTGCCGGACATGTCGCTGCATCCCCTGACATCCACCGACGGTCACACACCCGCTCCCAGATCCGGTCACTGCCACGCCCGTGCATAACTCTGGCTGCAGTCTCCCCATCACCCGGATGCACGCTCTGAAAGAACAAACTATGCCCGAGATGTCGCCTAGAGGGGGTGAATAGGCGATTAAAACTTTTTCTAATTAGGAGCTTGATAATTGCGGAATAAAACTATGTTTTAAATTAACAAGCCAACAACCTAATTACTAGGCTCACCTATGTGCACCAACAACTTATGCTAAGCAATTCAAGCAACAAGGTGATAGCAAGATAAGAACTTCAAGCACGAAGGCTATCACAATGTAAATTGCATAAGTAGAAGCTCGGGTATAGAAATAACCGAGGCACGCAGAGACGAGGATGTATTCCCGAGTTTCTCCTTGTTAAGGGAGTACGTCTCGTTGGAGGGGTGTGAGCTCACCACAAAAGGCCTACTCAAGATGCCACAAAGGACTCACCCTATTCTCCGATGAACCACACCCAAGGGATTGGTTCACCTTCCACTATCGGAATCCTTCGAGGCGGATTCCGGAGCCCTTTACAACTTCTCTTGGGGCACACACCCACAACTCAACTGGGGGCTCCCAAATTCGTGCCGAAGCTTCACAACTCGAAGTCTTCGCGGCACCTCCAACCGTCTAGGGTACACGATGCACCCAAGAGGCAACAAGCTCTTGGGAACACGATGCACCCAAGAGTAACAAGCTTCTCAACCTTCGACTTCACGTATCACCGTGGAGAGAGCAACCCGATGCAACAAATGCAAAAAGGCAAGAGCACACAAAGTGCTCAAATCCTTCACTCCCAAATTCCAACCAAAGCAACTAATGCTATGGAGGGAATAAGAGAGGAAGAACAAAGGGGATGAACACAAAGCAACCCCAAATCTAGATCCACAAGGTTCCCCTCACTTAGAGGAGAATTTGATTGGTGGAATGGTAGATCTAGATCTCCTCTCTTGAAACCCTAAATTTGGGCAAGAATCATTGGAGGGGAAGAGAGGAATCAAGCTCATAAGGATTAGAGCAAAGGGGAAGAGCAAGAACAAGTGAGCAAGGTGTGTGACCAGGTTTTGGGGGGGGGGGGAGGAGGCTTTTTATAGCCTCCCCCAAAAACTAGCCGTTGGAGCCTGTCCAGGCCGGAGACTCCGGAGTAAGTGACCGGAGACTCCGGCCTGCTGGGTCATCGGGGAGGCCAGAGATTCCGGTCATTGGGGCCGGAGACTCCGGCCAGGCCGGAGACTCCGGGCACCCTCCGGGGGAGCTCCGGACCCCTATCCAGAGGCGCACCACACAGAGCTGAAAAAAGCTGAGAAAAAAGAGGGCCGGAGATTCCGGGTCCTCGGGCCGGAGACTCCGGTGGGTCCGGAGACTCCGGTCCATCTCCGGGGTACCTCCGGACCCCTATACAGAAGCGCACCACAGCAAGGTCAACCGGCAGCGAAAACCAGGGACCGGAGACTCCGGTCATTTGGGCCGGAGACTCCGGTGTGGCCGGAAACTCCGGACCAACTCCGGGGTAGATCCAAAGGCAAATTCAAAGCCCCATAACTTTTGCAGATGAACTCCGTTTTCGATAATCTTGGACTCGTTGGAATCGTCACAATGAGCACAAAAAGATTATGCAGAGAAACATCATAGTTCAACAAGATATTATAAAACCAAATGGGGAAGTTTAACAACTCTTTTTCGCAAACCGACAAACCGTTTCTTTTGCAATTGAGGTCCGAAAAAAAGTAAAACCAATTTTGTTGGAAAGAGGACGACAAAAGCAACCTTTGTAAAAAGGCAAACAAGCAATGGAGATTTTGCAACGAGATGGAAGAAATACATCTTCCGCACGGATGAATCCGGCAAAGTCTCCAATACCGAAAACACAAGAGAAGACGCAAATGCAAACCGTTTTCGGTGACCTTGGCTTTGTCATGACAAGCATGACAAGCACCAAGACCACACCACGATAAGATCCAAAATAAGAACCAATAAAGATGATTGCATGGATGCAAAGGTTTGAGCTCTCCACGAACGATACGATCACGATACTCGGTCGAGAGCCCCTCTTGATAGTACGGCTATCTATCCTATAACCCGGTCTCTCAACTAACATCATGAGACCGGTGAAATAAAAGCCCTACCAAGATCATACCTTTGCCTTGCGCATTAATCCACTTGAGGTCGATGAAGACGATCTTCATCTCCTCAAGACGAACCACCTTTCTTGGTTGTGCTTCGCTTGGTGAAGAATCACATGACGCTCCCCCATACACCAAGATGGGGAGAGCACTCTTCGGCATATCTTCACTTGAACTTGAGAGTTGATCAACCCGCACAAAGCCTTGATCAACCCAACACTTTTCTTCCCTTGAGCTTGACTCCAACAAATGGAGATCAAGCAAAGCACCTTGATCAACCCGCACAAAGCCTTGATCAACCCAACACTTTTCTTCCCTTGAGCTTGACTCCAACAAATGGAGATCAAGCAAAGCACCTTGACTCCAACACATGGAGACAAGCTTGGCCTTGATCAACAAATGATCTTCTTCCCTTAACCTTGACTCCAACACATGGAGAACAAGAAAGACCTTGACTCCAACACATGGAGACAAGCAAGCAAATGGACACCTACAAATATAGCTCAATGCAAATATTAGTCCATAGAGATTGTCATTAATTACCAAAACCATGCATGGGGGCAACCATGCACTTTCAATCTCCCCCATTTTGGTAATTGATGACAATCCCGTTTAAGAGGGTTTATATAAAGAATGAAGCAACCTTGCACGACAAACAAGCAAGGTCTTGCAAAAGCATAAAACCCAAATTCCCTTAAACCCTCTAAACTTCTCCCCCATTGGCATCGATTGCCGAAATGGGAAGAAAAATTTAGAGAGCCAATATAATAAGAGTTCCTCCATAAAGGTGTGCATTTCTCAAGATATGAGTGAAATCAAATGCACTTATTCATTGACGAATAATTAGAGGAAATCAAACTATATTGAGGATCCAAAGATTGCAAAAAGATGAAATCATTTTAAACATCTCCACAAAGGAGCAAAGCAATCGAAAGGATCCATAGCAAGAGTTCCAAATAAAAATGGAGAAGCTCCCCAATGTTTATGCACAAAATGAAGAGTGCACAAATATGGTATCCTCACTCCCCGAAAATCATCTAGAACACGCAACAAGTGCAATAGTGCATAATGCAATAGCAAATCATAGCACTTGCACCAAAGATGTGGTGGAGCCATGAGGAGATGTCAAATTTCAAAAAATTCATCATAAGATAGGCCCAACCTAGATAAAAAGATCTTTTAAAGAAATATGTTCACAAGCTTAGGGATACCAATTGGAAACTAAAACCAATTGAAAATGCCCAAAGCTAGTGAGAGCATTTAGCCAATGAAAAATCAACATGCTCACCATGGTAAGCATGAAGTAAAAGATCTTCAACAAATACATGAGTGAGTAAAGATATCAATAAACAATAAGACAAGCACTCATGAGACAAATTTGGAACCACCAAAGAATTATAGATGAAAAACAAGGTGGCTCAAAAGAATTAGGATACCAACTAAAAGGTGACCTCTCTCATATGTATAGGTTTCTAATTGGACAAACCATTGAAGATATACATCCGCAAAGAAACATATACATACGAAATGGTTTGGAAAAAAAGAACAAGGTATCCAAAAGGAAGTCATAAACATACAAATGAGATTGTTGCTTAAAAGCATAGCACATAGCTCAAATTTATCTCATTGTATATAAATGAACTTCAAATATATCAAATGCATCACGCATATCACTAAGGGAACAAGAGATAGTATAGATGCTTTGAAATAGGCAACAAGTATCACGAGGAAATAATATCAATTGAAGAAAAGGTTTTTGCAAATTCATCACACATCACAAAGATATTTTAAGTGAAGAAAAAGGCCAAAACCACAACAATTGCATATAAGAGCATTCATGCCAAGAGGTAACCTACACAAGGTTGGAACTAGAAAAGTATGCATGGGATAGATACTTGTTACCGGGATGCATTGATGATGAGAGTTTGTTTGTCATCAAAGCTTGACTCCGACAATCACACGGTGAGAACACCTTCCTTATGAATGAGGCAAGCATCCAATGCATCTCCATTGTACCTAAAACACAATTAGAGTACAAAATGGTTCCCAAACTCATTGGGTCCCATAGTAGTTAGATAAACTACAATATATAGGAAACACTCCACATAAATATGTGCATATAGATATGAAATTGAATTTCATGCACATCTTAGCCGATTTAGGATTCGGTGGAGTATCCCCTATATATTGGATCAAGAAAGACTGGCATGCCATATAAACTATATATTAGTAAATATGCATACATAGACTTACAAGAACCAAACAAGATACAATTCGGAAAAGACACCAAGTCAACCAAGAAGAGAGCACACCAAGGTGTGACACAAAAGGTTGTCCAAATTATATCAAAATCTAAATCAACACATGATTGAGGAAAAAAAAATCAACAAATGATTGATTCCAAAACACATCAACACATGAAGTGTGATATCAAAAGGAATCAAATCAACACAACAAATGATCTATAAGACACCAATTGAAGATAAGATACCAATTAAAACAAAAAACAAAAAAAATATCAACTAGGAGAAAAGATACCAAGAAGAGGATGATACTTGACCGAAATCAAGTAAAGTAAAATAAGGCAAAAAGGTATCAAGACTCCCACAAAAAATATCAATTGGAACAAATATCTATGATGGAGATATTAAATTCCAATTAATACCAATTGAAGGTACCAAACATAAGATAAAGAATCAAATGCCAATTGAGAGGATCAAAAATTGATAGATAGAATAGTGTTCTAAATAAAAAGGAATGCTCCCCCAAGATTAATGCATTATCTTAGATATTTGCATTTGAATACAAAATGCATGCACAAGGGATCATTACTCTCCATATTTTATCTAAACACTAAACACTACCGATTGAAAGATAGGATCCTTGCAAGAGGCAAAGAGGGCAATAAATAGAGCAATTTAAAAGCAAGTGCCAATGTGAAGATGATCTACAAAATCCACCACAATTACTAGAATCAGTTGTCATGAACAAGGAGTATATGGAGAAATTTCTCGGTGGTATATAGGAATGATGATCAAGACCAACTTCACAACAAATAAGCATATGGCAAAGGATAAGAATTAAAGACGCCAAATTTTGAAAAAGGTTTGTTGGTAGTTTCAACTATTCGAACCAACCGGCAAAGCCATGGTTAAGATAAGATGAAACAAATGGTTTCTCCAAAAATATATAGGAATGCATATTAGAGAAAAACCACACCAAGCAAACACACCCAAACAAGAGCCAAAAGATAACCAAAAGGAAATTGGAATTGTTCGAGCAAACATGCCACATAGGAAAGATAAATTATAATATCAAATCTAAGTGGCAAACCTCAAATGTTCACATTTTATGGGATTGTAATATGCACATAGCTTATTACTCCCCCATAATGTGATAATTCATTTTATTTTTAAACAAGAGGCAAATAAAACCAACTAGAGAAATTAATGGACATTATAGAATTTGAATTTCTCATGAATATGACATACCACATAGTAGCTAGATAATATTGAAATATCAATACTAGATGGTGTGCCTCATGTACACACATTTTTAGGTTTGTGAGGTGCACAAAGCACATCACTCCCCCAAAATGGGATAGTCCATTAATATCTCAGAAAGCCAAATGAAAACCACACAAGATTCAATAAAGCTCAACACACAAATAACACATACATGATATACAACTATCATACACAACCTTGAATAACAAGACAAGTAGGAAAGTAGCATATCACATATAAGCACATATTAGGAACAAAACTAACACATGCAAGGGAGCAAGCAACTTTCAATGAATATATGAGTTAAATACAAGTTACCGCAAGGAGGAAGCATTGGATATGAGATAGAGCAATATATTCCAATTGACTTGGCTTGAGAAATAAACCATGAAGATCCCTCAATTCTTCAAAAGTAGCCAAGTCACCAATGTCCTCCACTATCACCTATTGATCAAGTTGAATCTTGTTGGTCCCCAACCAAGTTGGGTCCTAAGAGGTTAGTAACAATAGGCTTGGGAACCCAAATGGTGCTTTTCTTGACACCACTTTGAGCTCCCACATATTTGGCAAACACATTGCCAACTCTATCCTTCCCAAGAGAGTAAACATCATCAATTATGATAGGGTTGGATGAGGTACCGTTAGTGTATGAAGAAGCAAAATGACCTTTGCCACGGCAAAGGTAGAAACACCGACTCTTCTCTTTCTTCTTCCTAGGCTCCTTAACTTGAGGAGCATTGGCTTGAGTCTTCTTAGGAGGTGGTCGTTGTTCAACTCGTGGTTGAGCATGAGATTGAACAAGAGGCCGCTTCCCTAGTTGCTTCTCACTAAGAGACATCTTCTTCTTCATTGGGCAATCCCGGACATGGTGCCCTTCTAGCTTGCACTTGAAGCAAGTGATCTTGGCCGGATTCTTGACTTGAACTTGGCCCTTCTTCTTCTCAACCTTGGACTTGTTCTTGATGTTGGAGTTGAATCCAAGTCCACTCTTGTCATTTGGGGATTGCTGCACACTCAACATGTTGTCAAGTGCCATCTTCCCCTCATGACGCTTTTCCAAACCTTTCTTCAAAGAAGTGGCTTGGGCCTTGAGCTCTCCTCTCTTCTCTGCATGGTTAGTGACAACACAAGTACTAGAGGAGGTAGATGCATCATTGTTAGATCAACAAGGCAAAGCAAGTAATTCATCACATGATGTACCAACATTTTTAGTGGATGAACTACTAGGACTAGCACATGGCAATATAGCATTTTTAATTAAAGTTGTGCTAATATCCACATGAGGCTCACTTGATGTTACCTTTGTAGTGATGGCCTCATGAGCTAACTTAAGACAAGCATAGGATGCTAGAAGATCATCATTGGAGCTAGATAGCTTTTTATGATTTTCTTCCAACTCCCTATACTTGCTAGTTAGCAACTCAAGTTGAGCCCTTAGCTCAACATTCTCCTTCAAAGTGGATGCTTCACAAGAAATTGAGTTAGTAGCACAAGCATCATTGACATTAGGGATGGAAGAAGAAATCTTAGCAAGCTCTTCATTTAATTTAGCATTTTCATTTTTCGTGACCTTATATTTAGCAATGGCATGGTCACGTTCTTTAATGATTTTAGCAATTATTTCATTATGAGACTCCTCGATAGAATCTAGTTTCTCCTCAAGAGAAGCACGAGTCTCTTGCTCTTCCTCAAGAGCATCTTCTAATGATGCTTTCTCCATAACATCATCTCTTTCGATCTTACCCTTTTCTTCAAGGCTTGCTTCCAAAGACTCAATAGTTTCCCCGCGCTCAATAAGCGTTTTCATAATTTCAAAGAGCATAGCTTGAGCATTTTTATTTTTAGGAAGGGCTTTAAGAATCATAAGACCGTTATTTTGAAGCCTAGCATTAACCTTTTCCACATCATCTTCTTCATCATTTTTATCATCATCATTATTATTATCATTGCTAGAAGAAGATTTGGCCATAAGGCAATGAGAGGTGGATGAAGATGAGCAATTAGTTTTTGAGCTACTTAAGTTCACATCTTGTTCCATAATTAATTGGGTTTCCTCTACATTGACATTCATGTAAGAGTTAGAGGGAACACAAGCATTTTTATCATTGGAACAAGATAAAGCAAGCATCTCATAGAGAGATTTATCCAAGCAACTTTTAGATGATATGCAAGGACTATCAACACTAGCATGTGAATCATTTATAGTACTATGTGTGTTTAGGTCTAAAGATGAATCATTGCAACTAGATAGAGGTGGAGAATCATCAATAATGAGCTCACTATCCAAATTGCAAAAACCATCACTACTCACCATCACATTGGATTGTGGCTTACCACATTTTGGTGAAGTAGACGAAGACAAGAACTCGTCACGGCCGGAGGTGGAGGGAGAACAATCATCCTCAATAATGTTGGACACTCCATATTTGTCTTGAAGCTTGGTCCAAAGATCATGAGCATCCCGGAGAGGCATGATTGACTCGAAAATTACTACACTCACAAACTTGCAAAACTCATTAGAGGCTAGAGCATCTAGATATAAGTTTTTCTCGTCCTCTAAAGTCGTACTTTCGTAGTCCTTTGGAGGAGAAAAATCTATATCTAAGATACGCTCAATATCGGGGTCCAAGACCCGTAAGTGACTAAGCATATGAGTTTTCCAAACATTAAAATTTGCGCCATTAAATATAAACAAGGAATTGTGCACTAAATCACTAGACGAGATCTTTACTCTCTAGGCGGTAAAGCCAAACAAGAGAGACGAGGCTCTGATACCAATTGAAAGAACAAACTATGCCCTAGATGTCGCCTAGAGGGGGGTGAATAGGCGATTAAAACTTTTTCTAATTAGGGGCTTGATAATTGCGGAATAAAACTATGTGTTTAAATCAACAAGCCAACAACCTAATTACTAGGCTCACCTATGTGCACCAACAACTTATGCTAAGCAATTCAAGCAACAAGGTGATAGCAAGATAAGAACTTCAAGCACGAAGGCTATCACAATGTAAATTGCATAAGTAGAAGCTCGGGTATAGAAATAACCGAGGCACGCGGAGACGAGGATGTATTCCCGAGTTTCTCCTTGTTAAGGGAGTATGTCTTGTTGGAGGGGTGTGAGCTCGCCACAAAAGGCTTACTCAAGATGCCACAAAGGCCTCACCCTATTCTCCGATGAACCTCACCCAAGGGATTGGTTCACCTTCCACTATCGGAATCCTTCGAGGCGGATTCCGGAGCCCTTTACAACTTCTCTTGGGGCACACACCCACAACTCAATTGGGGGCTCCCAAATTCGTGCCGAAGCTTCACAACTCGAAGTCTTCGCGGCACCTCCAACCGTCTAGGGTACACGATGCACCCAAGAGGCAACAAGCTCTTGGGAACACAATGCACCCAAGAGTAACAAGCTTCTCAACCTTCGACTTCACGTATCACCGTGGAGAGAGCAACCCGATGCAACAAATGCAAAAAGGCAAGAGCACACAAAGTGCTCAAATCCTTCACTCCCAAATTCCAACCAAAGCAACTAATGCTATGCAGGGAATAAGAGAGGAAGAACAAAGGGGATGAACACAAAGCAACTCCAAATCTAGATCCACAAGGTTCCCCTCACTTAGAGGAGAATTTGATTGGTGGAATGGTAGATCTAGATCTCCTCTCTTGAAACCCTATATTTGGGCAAGAATCATTGGAGGGGAAGAGAGGAATCAAGCTCACAAGGATTAGAGCAAAGGGGAAGAGCAAGAAAAAGTGAGCAAGGTGTGTGACCAGGTTTTGGGGGGGAAGGAGGCTTTTTATAGCCTCCCCCAAAAACTAGCCGTTGGAGCCTGTCCAGGCCGGAGACTCCGGAGTAAGTGACCGGAGACTCCGGCCTGCTGGGTCATCGGGGAGGCCGGAGATTCCGGTCATTGGGGCCGGAGACTCCGGCCAGGCCGGAGACTCCGGGCACCCTCTGGGGGAGCTCCGGACCCCTATCCAGAGGTGCACCACACAGAGCTGAAAAAAGCTGAGAAAAAAGAGGGCCGGAGATTCCGGGTCCTCGGGCCGGAGACTCCGGTGGGCCGAAGACTCCGGTCCATCTCCGGGGTACCTCCGGACCCCTATACAGAAGCGCACCACAGCAAGGTCAACCGGCAGTGAAAACCAGGGACCGGAGACTCCGGTCATTTGGGCCGGAGACTCCGGTGTGGCCGGAAACTCCGGACCAACTCCGGGGTAGATCCAAAGGCAAATTCAAAGCCCCATAACTTTTGCATATGAACTCCGTTTTCGATAATCTTGGACTCGTTGGAATCGTCACAATGAGCACAACAAGATTATGCAGAGAAACATCATAGTTCAACGAGATATTATAAAACCAAATGGGGAAGTTTAACAACTCTTTTTCACAAACCGACAAACCGTTCCTTTTGCAATTGAGGTCCGAAAAAAAGTAAAACCAATTTTGTTGGAAAGAGGACGACAAAAGCAACCTTTGTAAAAAGGCAAACAAGCAATGGAGATTTTGCAACGAGATGGAAGAAATACATCTTCCGCACGGATGAATCTGGCAAAGTCTCCAATACCGAAAACACAAGAGAAGACGCAAATGCAAACCGTTTTCGGTGACCTTGGCTTTGTCATGACAAGCATGACAAGCACCAAGACCACACCACGATAAGATCCAAAATAAGAACCAATAAAGATGATTGCATGGATGCAAAGGTTTGAGCTCTCCACGAACGATACGATCACGATACTCGGTCGAGAGCCCCTCTTGATAGTACGGCTATCTATCCTATAACCCGGTCTCTCAACTAACATCATGAGACCGGTGAAATAAAAGCCCTACCAAGATCATACCTTTGCCTTGCGCATTAATCCACTTGAGGTCGATGAAGACGATCTTCATCTCCTCAAAACGAACCACCTTTCTTGATTGCGCTTCGCTTGGTGAAGAATCACATGACGCTCCCCCATACACCAAGATGGGGAGAGCACTCTTCGGCATATCTTCACTTGAACTTGAGAGTTGATCAACCCGCACAAAGCCTTGATCAACCCAACACTTTTCTTCCCTTGAGCTTGACTCCAACAAATGGAGATCAAGCAAAGCACCTTGATCAACCCGCACAAAGCCTTGATCAACCCAACACTTTTCTTCCCTTGAGCTTGACTCCAACAAATGGAGATCAAGCAAAGCACCTTGACTCCAACACATGGAGACAAGCTTGGCCTTGATCAACAAATGATCTTCTTCCCTTAACCTTGACTCCAACACATGGAGAACAAGCAAGACCTTGACTCCAACACATGGAGACAAGCAAGCAAATGGACACCTACAAATATAGCTCAATGCAAATATTAGTCCATAGAGATTGTCACTAATTACCAAAACCATGCATGGGGGCAACCATGCACTTTCACGCTCTCTGGCTCCGAATCTGGTGCTCCGTGCGGCTGTGCGTGCTGCCTTGATGGAGGTTGGCGACACCGGGACAAGCGTGGCCGATTTCGCCTTCGCCGGTGGCGACGCGAGTATTGTTCTAAAGCAGGTTACTTTCCTCATCTTCTGCTCTTATATTAGGTGAATGGTTGTTCCTCATGCTTTTTATTGCAATTCGCACTAATTATTCCTATGGAAACCCACTTTCAATGTTTCAGTACAAGAATCTCATTTCCTCTATTTCATATATGCCATATTTCCTTTGTATTTTAATAATCTCTGTAATAAGGTTGTGCTAAGCCTTCTCTTGGCTCTCTGTGAATGCTCGAAGTCCATATGAGCTTCCTTTATATTAAAAGAAAGACGGTATGTACTGCACATTTGTAAAAGTTTAGATACCTCTGTCGTGTGGTTAATGCTATCCATTATCCTTGTTGATGTTTTGCAGGATCTTCTGACTTTAGTATTTGTGCATCTTAATTCCAAACATAATGTTCTCCAGTTCATTTTGAATGTCATTGTAGCCTCTTATTTGCAATCACGGTTCTTACAATATTTATCCATTTGGCATGTGGCTATAATATCTATTTGTCTTGGGCAGGGCTCACTGCTGGAAGCACTCTCTTGGTGTAGTATTACATATTTATATTGCGCAAGAATCAAGAATATTTCATCAAGAGGAAACTGTGTATGTGCTTGGAGTGGTATGAATGATGACATGCTCAGCCACCAGACTTCAAGTTGTCCCGGTCCGAACTCAGATTACACCTAATTACCTAAATGAAAAAGGAGTTCTGTATGTACTGTGGATCAATTACCTTTACTGCTTGCATGACTGGTTTCTTTTCTTGATATTCTAGCCACTAGGTGTAGATTAGTGGTGTTGTGTGAACTGTCAACTGTAAGTTGGATGTTGGCCTATCATTGTAGTTAGTTGCTTGGCTATTTGAAATAAAATACGGAGTACATGATATGAAATAATCCATGTCTTGGTTCGTATTTTTATTTCTACGCCTTTATTTTGGCATTGCCACTCATAAATTATGTGAGGCCACATCGCTATCCCCACACCCCACTGCATTCAGGCCGATAAAACACCAAGTAGGCCCACATAATTACCAAGAAGGCCACCCATGCTGATCACATTATTTAACGTGTTGTCGGCAGCGCGGCAAAGCGCGCTGACCGTCTAGTTATCAGAATGGCTGCAGCAATACCTATAGGGCGTGTTTGGTAGCCCGCGAGGTAGAGGAACGCACTGTTCTTTTTTTCGCGGGCCCGCATGCGCACGAATCTTAAAGCACTCAGGGCCAGGCCCGAGAGGAACAGTCGAATCGGCCATTTTTCCAGAGCCACCCTCCCGAAAGGCAAAATCGGGATCCTGGAGCCGAGCTCGTGTAGGCGGGGGAGATGGCGCGCCCGAAAATGGTGGCGGGAGAAATTGGGCTCACCGCCCTGGATTTGCCTCTCCTACTTCACCCCTCTCCTCTCACCGCTGAAACTCCCGCCACCATTTCCCCCTTTTCGAGCTTCATCGACGACAAGCAGGTAAGCGGCGGCACGTTCTACTCCGGTCGGCGGTGGTCAACGGTCGGCGGCGGGGAGCTTCTTCATCGATCTGGGCTAGCAGAAAGTGGCAGTCGACGCTACGATGCCTGTAAGCACACTACAACCCTAGTAGGTCTTTTGCTTCGATCTGTGCTCAGGGTTTGGTCTTCTAGCTTAGATCTGTGCTCAGGGTTTGCTGTTCTAGCTTAGATCCGTGCTTACGAGTTGTTGTTCTAGCTTAGATCCGTGCTTATGAGTTGCTGTTCTAGGTTACATCCGTGCATATGAATAGGATCGTACCGTAGATCAGTTGTGGTCAAATCCCTTAGTCCTCTGATCCTTGTGTTGGTCCTGACCTGTGTAGGACATGACGATCGAGGAATTTAGCCAGTCTCTGCTCGAGGGGGAGAGCCAGCTTGCTCTATCTCTTGTCCTGGACTCTCAGCCGGAGGAGCTGCTAGGTACGCAAGATTTAGACATTTTCATGGTGCCTAAGATGGCTTCAGAGATGGCCCTACTGCCTGGTCTCGTGACGGAGAATGCTATAAGGAGAGCAGGTGGTAAGGACAAGAAGAACAAGATGGGGACGCAAATGAAGTGGCCTGCATTTCTCTCCACCTTCGTACTAAACAAGATGTGCGAGCTCATCGGCTCCGGGGTGAGGACTGACAAGGGGTTCAAGGAGGTGCATCTCAACACAGTTGCGAAGCTGGTTTTTGAGTTCTCCAGCCAGGAGGTCACCTCTACTCAGGTCTATAACCACCTGAGGAGGTGGAGGGTGAGGTGGATCAAGGTGTCAAAGCTGAAGGAACTCAGTGGTGCACATTGGGATGAGGACACTAGCAGCATCATCTTGGAGTTGGAGCATTTGAGAGGCCACATTATGGTTAGCATTGTCCTCGCTGTTTAACTTTCTGCACTTCCTAACTGTCAACACAATCCGTCTAACTTTTGTTCGTCCGTAGGATCACCCCAAGGACGCTGAGTTCCTTAACAAGCCCATCCAAAACTACCAGTAGATGCAGACCATCTTCTCCTTCGGTTTGGCCATTGGAAGGCATGCCATGTGGTCCTCTGAGCCTCTAGGTACGCCTGATGATCTTGACACGCAGGAGTCGAACACCATCATCCTTGATGGTCCGACAGAGACCCGAGGCGCCAAACCTGTTGATCCTGCATCGAAGCCAGCTGAGGGCTGGGAGAAGAAGAGGAAGAGGGGTGCGTTGGTGGATGAGGAGGTGCTCGTGTTCACCAGCATGACCGAGGCCGTGAGGGAGGTGGCAACCGCCATCAGGGACAGCGTTCCTGTGGACGTGCACCCAGGCCTCTACGACGCTGTCATGACCGCGAAGGGCACGTTCAGTGACTCAGCCAAGATGGTGGCTCTTAGCCACCTCCTCAACAACAAGGCGCAAGGCATCGACTTCGTTCTCATGGCCGAGGACCGCCGTCTGCTCTGGCTTCAGACCTTCCTGACCACCGTCTCATGACTACTACAAGTAGTGCTTGTATGTTGGAGGTGGCGGTGGTGCAAGCATGCTTGATGATGATGATGATGATATGATGTATATTTTGAGTGGCTAGGACAACAAAACTTCTTATGGCCTGTATATTTTGGGTGCTTGAGGTGATACATATGCTAACCCCTCACACGACGAACTTGCGGTGGTAGTATTACACCCTCTTTTGATGTGGTGCTAGGTTGACACCATACTAGCTAGGCAGCGAACACTTGAGCTGCTTGTAGTGCTGTTGGGCGGTTTGTGATGATCAATGCATGCTTTGCTTATGTTGCTATTCCATCTTGTGATCATGTGTTGCTTGCTTTGCAAGTTCTAATGGTGTTGTTCTTTGTTGTAGTGGTATGTGGTGTTCAGAGGGAGGACTCCTGGGATCTACACAACCTGGAACGCTTGCTCGGCTCAGGTGGAGAATTACCCCAACAATTGTTGCAAGAGGTTCGACACTCTCAAGGAGGCAGAGCAAGCCTACTACATGTCCAAGGTAGAAGAGATCCCTCTCCAAGCCGGAGCAAGCAAATATGATGAGGCCAAAGGTGGAGGACTGAGAGCTTGTGTCGGCATCAAAGACGTCATTATCGTGGTCCTGATTGTGATCGTTGTCTATTTGTGCTTGTTCTAAGTATGCATGTTCTTAAGACCCTAAACACTTGTAGGCATGTAAGCTCACCACTTGGCGTACAAGGTTAGCAGAACAACCATGATATAGGCAACCAAACACGGTGGTTTATGTCCTAAACCCGAAATCTAGGCATCCAAACACGGGTATTTTGGTTTTCTGCTTCCACGGTACTTTGGTTTTCTGCTTCCACGCAAACGGGCCAGGCTAGGAGATTGTGGGCAACTAAACGGGCTACAGAAGATGACTCCGGCCTCGTTTTTACAGGGCCATGGATGCAAGAAGGCCCAAAAAGGGCACATGAACCAAACACGCCCATAGTCCCTTTTGTGGTGAACCTTTGTATTCTTTTTTGCCCCTTTTGCTTTTGCACGGGTCAAAAAATATAAAAAAACACGTGAAGAAGTAAAACCAACCGAAGCTCAACGTCAGCTGAAAACTAGGATTGATTGCCTATACAAGTATACCTCAAACCAATGATGTACAAAACCTTTTGGCCACCCCAACATCTCAAATATCTTCCCTATTTATGCTACATTTGCTATGACGCTAACCTGTAATCCTACGCTAACTCTTGATACAGCTAACCTCTCCACTACCACCCTACTAATTCCCAACTCTGGTGAAGTTACAGAACATCCTGTTCCCCCCCTTCCTCCTACTAATTCCCAACTCTGGTGAAGTTACAGAACATCCTGTTCCCCCGCTTCCTCGTTGAGGCAACAAAATAGCAAGACATGCACGTTCTCTTAACAACTCACTGAAGTCAATCCATTTCTACTCAAAACCAGACAGCTACACTCAGCCCTTTGGTGCAGGGTCAGTCCATTTGTAAGACCTTAATGTTTCCACTGGAATTAGCAGAAAGAAGTGTTGAAGACTGCCCTCTCCAACACACACATGAGATGAACTGTGATTGATCGTCGAGCTCTTGACCTGATATTGGGTCTGTGACGTTGAACTTGTACGCCAAGACTGGCATCGGAAATGCTTTGTGGTAGACAAAAACCTGATGTATAGTGTGATAGAAGGGAAAGTTAGGCATTTTAATCGATAAATGCTCAAGAGGAAGGAACAACTGTAAACATGTATGACATTGTCCAAAAAAATAAAAAATAAAACTAATGCCATTACTAGGATTTCCACTTGAACTTCATTTTCAGGCATGTTAATCTCCTCTATAATTAGTGTATAGGGAGCAAAGGTACCTTCTCCCCCAGTTCAACAAAAAGTGTTTTAGAATATGAACATTTTTTTTGTAAACTGCAAATGCAGCTTAACTTAGCAAGGATCTTATTTCCCATCAGCCGCAGTGCAATCGCTGTATGTATTAGCATTTCATCTTAAACTTTGATTTCCTTTTGTCTCACATAAACTGATTAGTAACTAAAAAGTCTAGAATTACTCAACCCAATGAATGCCGCTGGTAGAAGAGGCTGGGGGTAATAAAACTTCCATTATCTAGGAACAAGATAGGCTGGTAGAACTGTAAATGAAATAGAGAGATGTGACAGAGGAGGACCAAACCCAGGCCAGCTAGGAGCATATAGCGCCCTGGCTTGATTCCTTGTACAACTGTATCTTCAGAATGCAGAAAAAATAGTTGGTGCCACCTTAGAATGCATACCTCATTTGTTTCTGAACCAGTAGCAATGTACCCATCAGAAATGGAAAGGCCAACAAAATTCTGGTCAACAAGAATAAGTAAATTAGTCATCAAGCAAAAATATTGTTTCGTTTAAGCGACAACACAATTCAAAAGTATTTAAAGAAGGAAATAAGGTAAATTAATCTCAAAAATCAAACAATATTACTACATAAAACAAAATAATTGTTTGTTTGAAGCAAAGCCATGATGACATGTTGAAACTTACCTTACTACTAAATTTGCTGACTAACCTATGGGTAAGTGAAAGAGAACTAATTTAAACAGCAGACTAATCTAACAAAAGAACGCGCTATGCTGAGGAAATACAGTTCTCACTTAAACATGTAGGGACTTAGGCCACAGTAAGGGCATCAAACAAAGAAAAATTAAGAATGATTGCTGAACTTGATAATAACCATTTCTAGAACAATACCATGAGAAGAAAAGTACATGCAGGAACAGTCGCAAAGAGAAAAGGAATTTAAAAACTATGCAGGACATCTAACCTTTGTATTTGTATGCCCTGTAAATGTCTGAATCGGATTGTCAATTACCCTTGCTTGATTCATAGACAAGTCCCAAAGCTTCAACGAGTTGTCAGTGGAACCAGATACTATGGTTGATGCATCTAAATACTTAACATAGCTCACAGTTTTTGTGTGTCCAACTAGTGTACAGTAAGGGGCTCGTATGTTGCGAAGATCATAGCAGTAAATTTTGTGATCTGCTGAGCCAATTGCAATGGAGCGAGCGGAATCAGGTTGAAATTGCACAGAGCAGACGTTAGCCCTTGTTCTGATAGTGCCAACACTCCCAGCCTGCAGAGTTCATGGGAAAATGTTACGGTAATGTAGAGCAAGACAATTACTTTCACATACAAGCTCGATAAACACATTATCGTAATTCAAAAGCTGACATACAGCAGGTGGAAGAATAAAATTGCCTGATTCATACTCCACAGCTTCACTGAACCATCATCACTCCCACTAACCAATTTGGTTGGGTCTGCAAGTGCGAAATCTACTGACCACACACGCCTCTCGTGCTCCCTCATTTCAGTAAAAACTTGGCTCCTAGTAACGTCCCAAACCTGAAAAGGGAATGGGGTATACCTCATAATGTGGTTCATATTACGATAATATTCAAATGCAAAACTGAAAGAAAACCAATCCTCAAAGGAACGTACCTGTACAAGACCATCAAAGTCACTAGATGCAATATGACTTTTCATGTAACTGTTCCAGCAAATACTACTTAGTTTTGATCTATTAGACATCTCAACCACAGGATAATGAATGTCACGGTGTTCATTTACAATCATATTATATTCAAACACTTTTATCTTCTTATTTACACCAGCAGTTGCAAAAAACTCATTATCTCGGTCAAAGCCTACAGAGCATACTAAATTTGAAGAGTTCAGCAGATCGCACTGCTTCAGTTCAGCCCGAACTTTCAACTGACTGAACGATAGGTACCTGCACAATCCTTCAAGAAAAGAGTTCATCCAACCTCTTTGCCTTCTTCCAGAATGCCCTTCCAAAGAAAAATCATCTATTGAACTACCCTCAGTCCCAACAGCTGACCCAGTGGCCCTCTTGACAACTTGATCACTAGTAATTGGATTGCCAACTTGCCTTGACAACTTTGATCTTGTTGCAAAATATGCTGTTTCAAGTTTTTTGAAGTTTTTCATTAACCTGGAGCTTTTTGACAACACACTTTCTTGGATTAGCACAGATGACGGCACTGTTCTGGAACATTCTTCCAGACTACGACTGTGTTCCTCCATATCAACAGCAAGCAGTTCAGGTCTAAAACGCTTTCTGGATCCACAGTCGCTCTGATCCTCAACAGTTCCAGAGGACACTTCTTTATCAAACTCAATCGAGAAGTTTCCACACTGCCCAAGAGCTGACTGCTGGTGGAGTACCTCATTAATGTCAGAAGAGAGGAAGGCAACAGTGTCCTGCAAATTATCTGCTATATCCTGCTTTCTTTTCTGCAATTGTAGAAGAAAATCCAACAGCAGTTCTTGCTCTTCTATCTCTTCACGTAACCGAAGTGCTGCCTCATGCTCTTCCAGACTATTCCTTGATTGATTAAGGAACTCACTTCGTAGCACCTCACTGCCAAATAAAAGGAAAAAAGAAAAAACAGGTCATCAACAGTCAAAAAGGTGCAACCTCATTGGGGAAAGGAACAGGGAAAAGATTTTAGTGAGTTATAAGTTTGACCTATAGTTATATATAGCTTTACAAACGATTTTGGATCCCATGTGGGCGCGCTCAAATTAGTTTGAAAAATGCATCAATCATATCATATGCATATACTGTGCAAAAAATATATATGCAATAGCAAAATTTTGTGCCAAAATCGCGCATCCATGATCTGTGCAAGAGACAAGATATGAATCACTGATACGGCAAGTAGAAAGTGCTTAAATTTTCTTGTAGTAACATAATTTTTCACGATGTAGATGTACAAATATTCTCACAAATTCTGAAAATAAGCAAGCGCCGTTTCCATCTGTCATCCGTGAGTTGCATGCACAGTGCACTTATGACCACCTCGTATTTCTACATACTTTCACAGTCTACTATATCTCCAAAGTTAAAAGGTGTTACATGTCAAAAATGGAAAAAAGGATGATCAACTACCATCGTAACAGCATGCAAGCATGACAATTTTTTATGTGAATCTACTTACTGCAGCAATTGTATCGTATGTATTGAATTTATTTTTATTTTTGAGAACAACTCCATACAACAGTTATACGTAAAGACCATCATCAGAGAAGAAAACACCCATCCCCACAAAAGAGAGAGGAGAAAACAACCAGCGCCTTCGTTGAGTTCAGTTTCATGGGACCAATGTTAGACTACAAATTGCACAATGAGTGACATTGTTTCAAGTAATATGCACCATGCAGATCTCTAATAAGATGTAGTAACAAACAAAGCAGCACCAAAGGCCTATCGATGGAAGTGCACTAGTTAAGTGCTAGTTGTTCCTACACTCAATTCAAAAGATGAAACTTCAATAAGTATTGTACAATCGAGACAAAATCTAGTGTTAGTGGGTCGTGTATGTTACAACATTTTCCTTAGGTGAGGCACTTCTCTAGCTGATATCTTTCCCTAAACTCGTTGCTATCAACAGTCAGTAATTTATGTCAATCAAAATTGAAACCCATGTGCAAGGAACAAAATGCAGTGACAATAACTACTAAAATACTTGTGCGTTGCCCAATGTGAAACAAGCAACCCTGTTCTCGTACCTCATCTTTGGTCGGGTGTCTGGTACAGGATGCATCATCAGCTGGCAGAAGGAGGCCTCCTTGGGCCACTTGAGCAGCAGCTGCGGCGGCAGGACACGGTAGCGCAGGTTGGCCATCGCCTGCATCTTCTCCTCCAAGGTTTCGAAGCTGCAAAACAACTGCAGACACGGCCGTAGCAGCAGAATATCAGCAATGGCAATCATCCCCGAAAACACAAGACAGAGAGGATCCATCTGAACTCTGAAGTCTGAAGTCTGAAGCACCGCGCGCACCTCGAACAGGAGCACCCCTAATCTGTACACGTCGGAGGCGAAGGTGGCGCCGCCGCCGCCGTCCTCGGCCTCCTCGGGGCTGGTGTACCAGTTGAGCTCCATCGCGAGCACGCCCTTGAGCGGGAACCCCTTGTGGTTCTGGGCGGCGCGCTCCCCCTGTGGTCCCGCCGCGCCAGCGCCGGCGCCGTCGGCTCGTCGTCGCGACGAGGGAGGCTCGGCGTCGTGGTCGGCGCCGTCCTCGGATGCGTCGGAGCCGGAGGCGTCGGAGCCCGAGGCGGACTCGATGAAGGCGACGCGGGAGAAGGGCGGGGAGACGACGAAGCATGAGGGGGCGCGCGCTGCCGACGGCCACGCCCTGCGCGTGCGCGACGGAGACCGCCTCGGCCACCTGGCGGAACACGTGCAGGCACTCGGCCGCCTCGACGGCCCGCCCCGGCCGGTCCAGCCACTCCCGCAGGCTCACCTCTCCACCCTCCTCCTCCTCCTGCCCTCTCCGAGCTTCTACATCATCGCCCCACGGCCGTCCAGCGGCAGCAGCAGCAGCGCGGGAGCCCTCCATGCCCGCCCGCGGCAGTCTACCCCATGTGACTCCGGACGGATCAGCTCGGATTCGCTGCGGCCACCCGCTGCTCCCCAGCAGACCCCATCCACGCACGCACGCACCGAATGCCCCCAGCGCAGCGCAGCAAAGGAGATAAGGATCTGGAATCCGCCGCGACCACCAAAGCCGAGCGTGTGACTGTGCTTGAGGAGCAGAGGAGAGGCGAGCAGCGAGCCACATAAACAAACGCGCTTTTAAATGGAGGAAGGGCACCTCCTCCTCCTCCTCCTCGCTGCTTTTACTTCCTCCCCCGCGCCAGCCTCCCAGCCACACCTTGCCGCGCCTCGAACTGCCCACCACAGTACAGTACAGTACAGTACAGTGCCCCTGCACTAGACACCAGAGCGAGCGAGAGACCGAACGGAAAGAAAGATATGCTACGTGCTCCCTGCTCCCATCGGCCGGAGCGGCGTGCGCCGTACCAGACCACGCATCAACTAATCCGATTCTTCCGAGAATGATCTTCTGCGTCGATCGCGCCGCGGGGAGGCACGAGAGACAGACCGGAAGTGGATTAATTAGCCAAAGCGCCTTGGGTTTCCGAAAGGAGCCCGAACGAGTAGCATTAAAAAAACAGTAGGAGCGCATGGGCGGATTAGTCTATTGGGTGTCGCGTCGCCGTCGTCATACATTCCGCCAGTCAGAGACCACCTGCGCTTTACGGGACCGACGTGGCGCCACCACGGCCGCGCGTACTCGACCATGTTTATTATGCGGGGGCCACGCACGCATCCGTCCGTCCGTCACCGCAGTCAGTCGCCGCCTCGCTCTCGCCGGGTACACGGTCGCACGCAGACGCAGCCTCGCTCTGGATTTACTACTGTACTTTGTTTAATTGCGATCTGGACGGAAAGGGAGTACGATCATCAGCTATAAGTGGTAACCTTGCAGGGTTGGGTTAGCATAATCCGAGTTCCAGTTTTGTCCACTTGCTTGAGTTGAGATAGTCGAGATGATGAGTGGACGGCACAATTATTGTATCGTACTAGCAAACGTGACCGTGCGTTGCAACGGAAGGAAAAAAGACATACAACATTCTTTAATTCAATACAACGTCCGCTCGAATGTATTCTTTAAGATTGAGAAATATTAATTCCTAAAAAATCACCTAAAAGTTATCAAAAAGGGAAACGTTGTTATCAGATTGTACATACAAATCTTATGTATTCGCGTTTCACACTTAAAAAGAAGATCAAGTACTTACTCACCCAATTATCACGGGCAGACAAAGTTCTGGCGAGCTCGGCAGTGCAGGGCACGATGATGTCAAGCATGAGGGCTTGCAATCTGATTGAGATGGGTTGCAGTCGAGATGCTCGCAGAATTTTAATAGCAATTCAGGCGGAGTCCGTGTTTCACAACCCCCTTGATAGCAAATGGGCACCCCCTTGACAACAAATGGGCACGTGCGTTGCAACATGAGAGTAATAAATTTGTGTATATATCTTTACCCTGGGCATAGTTACACCATCGGTGTCGGGCACATCGGCCACGTGAAATTCGTAACGTGTGTGAGCGTTTATATTCCGCATAGCCGCTCTTCGAGCCGCCAGCAACTGCCTCGGTCTTTGGATTGCCATGGTCTTTCACCTCATGGTCGCAACACAGGAGCAGACATGCCTCACTTCTCGCGACGGCTCTGTGCAATAGTTTGGATGAATCGGACAAAGGGTTCATGCTAGAATCTAGATGGTAAGTATTAATACTACTCCCTCCGATCCGGTTAAAGTGTCGTAAGAATAAAACGTATCAAGTATATAACTCACACGTAAACTTCCGACAATTTTTCTGGATCAGAGGAATATATTATTATGACCGTATTATTATATCTCCATGTAATTTCAGCTGGAGTAAATAATCGGATTGAACTTTGGCTAATATCATCCACGGGTTTGCTTCTCATCCAGCACCAACACATGTGCCCGTTCGATTTTCTTTGGCCGGGCAGTACTGGTAGTATGGCATCCGGCTACTAGAACTTACAGCAGCGATAGCATCCGGGATGGGATAGGCGCGTACCTACGGAGATTCCAGGGGGCGGTGGGAGTGCGCACGCGTTTGAGGGAGAGACTTGCGGTGCTTCATGGCGGGGAGCGGGCACCTCCTTGCGGTGCTTCATGGTGGCCGACGGCTACCTGCGCCAGCACCACGAGCCAAGGGTGTGTCGCTGACGGATCAGTGACCGAGAGGAGGTTCCGAGGAAGGAGCTTGGCCTCCATCTTTTGGGCACATGCTTCACGGTGGCCGGTGGCGGCCTGCGCCGCCAACCCGAGCAAAGGGTGCTGGGATGATGGATCGGTGATCGAGTGGAGATTCCAAGGAAGAGCTTAGCCTACATTTTCTGGGCACGTGCTTTGCAGCAATGGTGAGCGGCCGCGGATCATCTCAGGCGGCAGGCGATGGCGAGCGGAGGCGAGGAACTCGAGGTCGGGAGGGCGCCGAGTCTCGTAACCGGTGGTTTTTTTCATATCGAAACGTTTTTCTGACTTAAGCGTGGCATAGTGGGTAATTATGTACAACTTTAGGGCTAAATCCAATGACGTACCAAACCAAATCGCGGAAGACTTAACGCTTTTATTATTAGGTATAGATTCTCCGAGACAGGTGGGCCCGTCGTTGTGGTCAGTTGGTCTCGCAAGTCAAAGGAAGTGGTGGAGGACCTCCTCGGAAAATAAATTAACTCAAGTATCGCAAGAAGCGGGCCGCAGCCAGTCCAGGCTGATACGACTCGCAATAATTTCACGTCTTCTCTTGGTAGTAGGCCACGTAATGCAAGGTGGTAGGGAGTTGTTAGAAAAATAAACCAAACTTTTTTACAAAGCATCAAGGTAGTAAGTTAAGTACTCCATTCGATCCATAAAAATTGTCGCCCATTTAGTATAAAGTTTGTACTAACTTAGTACAAAATGAGCTGACACTTTTTATGAATCGGAGGGAGTATTTATTTTGTATAACTAAACGCTAGTCCAGCCGCATCACAATACATCACCAAAATGTTAAAAAAAGGAAAAAAAAACTTCTCTAAGACGTGCTTACGAGCTTAACCAAACCAAGCATGTCCATCCAGTTTCATGTTGCTCACTCCTCGACCATGATCTTCCGCTTCTCGAAAATTTGATTCGTTGCGCTTCGATCTTTTTTATTTCAGTCTTTGTTGCTTCGAATCTAAGCTTCCCGTTTTGCACGTTCTCAAAGAAGGTTCTGGACCTGCCGATGTTTCGAAACCAGCTAGTGAATTTGTATGTAGGTAAGACATGTGACCACGATACGATGGGCTAACAACCTCAAGCACACGAAGATGTATACAGGTTCGTCGTCGGTGACATCCCTACTCCTATGTGGATGGATGTATTTTGGTGTGTAAGGTGCTTAAAGTACAAGGGAGGTCCGGCTGGCAGTGCAGCCGGCTCGGCTATTCTCCTTCATGAAGAAGAAGAAAATGTGTTTGTGCGCAAATGTGTGTGAGTAGTGATCAACCCCCCCCCCCCCCCCCCTCTTGTGGAGGGGGCGTACCCCTTATATAGGGGTGTGCCATGCCCTCACAGACATAGGGGGATGGCACTACTGAAAGAACAAACGATGCCTTGATGTCTCCTAGAGGGGGGGTGAATAGGTGATTAAAACTTTTTTCTAATTAAGGCTTGATAATTGCGGAATAAAACTATGTGTTTAAATTAACAAGCCAACAACTTAATCATACTAGGTTCACCTATGTGCACCAACAACTTATGCTAAGCAAGGCAAGCAACAAGGTGATAGCAAGATATAAACTTCAAGCACGATGGCTATCACAATGTAAATTGCATAAGTAAAATCTCGGGTATAGAAATAACCGAGGCACGCGGAGACGAGGATGTATTCCCGAGTTCCTCCTTGTTAAGGGAGTACGTCTCGTTGGAGGGGTGTGAGCTCGCCACAAGAGGCCTACTCAAGATGCCACAAAGGCCTCACCCTATTCTCCGATGAACCGCACCCAAGGGTTTGGTTCACCTTCCACTATCGGAATCCTTCGAGGCGGAATCCGGAGCCTTTACACCACTAAGCTTGGGGCACGCATCCACAACCGAATTGGAGGCTCCCAAGAATCACCACAACACCGTCTAGGGTCCAATGACCCAAGAGTAACAAGCTCCCAACCTTCAATCCCACGAATCACCGTGGGAAGCACAACCCGATGCACCTAATGCAAAAGGTAAGAACACACCAAGTGGTCAAATCCTTCTCCCCAAAATACAACCAAAGCAACTAATGCTATGGAGGGATTTAGGAGGAAGAACAAAGGAGAAACACCAAGAACTCCAAAATCTAGATCCAACGAGTTCCCCTCACTTAGAGGAGATTTTGTTTGGTGGAGTAGTGGATCTAGATCTCCTCTCTTGTTTCCCTAAATTTGGACAAGAATCATCGAAGGGAAGTGGAGGAATCGAGCTCTCAAAGATTGCAACAATGGTGGGGAGAGAGAAAAAGAGCTCTAAAAAAACGTTGGGGAAGAAGGCCCCTTTTTATAGGGGCCACAAAATGTGGCCGTTGGGGGAAAAAACGCGTGCAGCCCGACACCCCGGCCTGGGGCCGGCCTGCACCCCGGCCGGGCCGGGAAAGAATCTCCCGCATCGAACAACAGGCAGCGAGGCGCTGGGAGGCCGGCCTTCCCGCCCCGGCCTGGGCCGGCTGCGCATGCGGGTGGGCCGGCCACGCACCCGAGGGCGCCGGCCTGGACCCCGGCCTGGGCCGGCCAGCCAGCACGCGGGTGGGCCGGGGAGGCTCCCGAACCAGCCGGCCTGCCCGCCCCGGCCTGGGCCGGCCGCGCACGTGGGTGGGCCGGGCGAGCTCCCGAACCAGCCGGCCTGGGGCCGGCCTCGGTCCCGGCCTGGCCGGCAAAACTTTTTTTTTTCATTTCTAAAAGATTTTCTGTCTAAAAACTTTCCGATAATAAAACCGCAATAACTTTCGCCCACGAACTCCGATAATCTTGGACTCGTTGGAATCGTCACAACGAGCACAAAAAGAATATGCAGAGAAACATCCTAGTCCAAGAATATATTATAAAAATAAATGGAGAAAGGTAAAAACTCTTATTTGCAAATCGGAAAACCATAACTATTGCAAATGAAGTCCGAATTGCGTGAAACCAATTTTGTTGGAAAGAGGACAACAAATGCAACCTTTGAAAATGGCAAACAGGCAATGGAGATTTTGCAAAGAAATGGAAGAGATAAATCTTCCGCACGGATGAACCGGCAAAATCTCCAATACCGAAAACGCAATAGGGAACGCATATGAAAACCGTTTTCGGTGAAATTAGCCTTGTCATGACAAGCACGACAAGCACCAAGACCACACCACCATAAGAGACAAATAAGAACCAATAAAGATGATTGCATGGATGCAAAGGTTTGTGCTCTCTACGACGATACGATCAAGATATTCGGTCGAGAGCCCCTCTTGATAGTACGGCTATCTATCCTATAACCCGGTCTCTCACTAAACATCATGAGACCGGTAAAATAAAAACCCTATCAAGATCATACCTTTGCCTTGCGCATTAATCCACTTGAGGTCGATGAAGACGAACTTCATCTCCTCAAGACGCACCACCTTTCTTGATTACGCTTCGCTTGGTGAAGAAACACATGACGCTCCCCCATACACCAAGATGGGGAAAGCACTCTTCGGAACATCTTCACTTGGACTTGAGTGTTGATCAACACGCACTTAGCCTTGATCAACACAAACTTTTCTTCCCTTAGCCTTGATTCCAACAAATGGAGATCAAGCAATGCAAATGGACACACCTACAAATATAGCTCAATACAAACATTAGTCCATAGAGATTGTCGTTAATTACCAAAACCACACATGGGGGCAACCATGCACTTTCAATCTCCCCCATTTTGGTAATTGATGACAATCCCTTATAAGAGGGTTTATATAATGAATAAAGCATCCTTGCAAGACAAACAAGCAAGTATGCAAGCGCATTAAAGGCAAATGCAACAAAAGCATAAAACCAAATTCCCTAAACCCTCTAAACTTCTCCCCCATTGGCATCGATTGCCGAAATGGGAAGAAAAATTTAGAGAGCCAATATAATATGAGTTCCTCTATAAAGTGTGCATTTCTCAAGATATGAGTGCAATCAAATGCACTTATTCATTGACGAATAATGAGAGGAAATCAAACTATATTAAGGATCCAAAGATTGCAAAAGGATGAAGTCATTATAAACACCTCCAGAAAGGAGAAAAGCAATCGAAAAGATCCAAAGCGAGAGTTCTAAATAAAATTGGAGAAGCTCCCCAATGTTCATGCACAATTTAGGAGTGCACAAATATGGAATCCCCGCTCCCCCAAAATCATCTAGAACACGCAACACGTGCAAGAGTGCATAAAGCAAAAGCAAATCATAGCACTTGAACCAAAGATATGGTTGAGCCATAAGGAGATACCAATTTTCAAATATTCAACATAAGATAGGCCCAACCGAGATAGAGGAAGATCTTTAAAAGAAATATGTTCACATGCTTAGGGATACCAATTGGAAACTAAAACCAATTGAAAATGCCAAAATCTAGTGAGATCATTTAGCCAATAAATTTTAACATGCTCACCATGGTAAGCATGAGGTAAAAGATCCTCAACAAAACCATGAGTGTGTAAAGATACCAATAAAAATAAGACAAGCACTCATGAGACAAATTTGGAGCCACCAAAGAATTATAGATGAAAACAAGGTGGCTCGAAAGAAATAGGATACCAACTAAAAGGTGACCTCTCCCATATGTATAGGTTTCTAAGTAGACAAATCATTGACAATATACATCCACAAAGAAACTTGCACATATGAAATGGTTCGGGAAAAGAGAACAAGGTATCCAAAAGGAAGTCATAAATATACAAACGAGATTGTTGCTTAAAAACATAGCACATAGCTCAAATTTAACTCATTGTATATAAATGAACTTCAAAAATATCAAATGCATCACACATATCACAAAGGGAACAAGAGATAGTGAAGATGCATTGAGATAGGCAACAAGTATCACAAACAAATAATACCAATTGAAAAAAAAAGGTTTTTGCAAATTTATCACAAATATCACAAAGATATACCACGTGAAGGAAATAAGCCAAAACCACAACAATTGCACATAAAAGCTAACATGCCAAGAAGCTACCTACACAAGGTTGAGACTAGAAAGGTATGCATGAGGTAGATACTTGTTACCGAGATGCATTGGTGATGACGAAGATGATCCTTTGTTAGTCATCATAGCTTGACTCCTAAGATCACATGGTGAGAACACCTTCATTATGAGTGAGGCAAGCATCCAACACTTCTCAATTGTACCTAAAACACATTAGAGTACAAGATGGTTCCCAAACTCATTGGGTTCCATAGTAGTTAGATAAACTACAATATATAGGAAACACTCCACATAAATATGTGCATATAGATATGAAATTGAATTTCATGCACATCTTAGCCGATTTAGGATTTGGTGGAGTATCCCCTATATATTGGAACTAGAAAGACAAACATGCCATAGAATATATATACTAGTAAATATGCATGAATAGACTTACAAGAACCAAACGAGATACAATTTGGACAAAACACCAAGTCGACCAAGAAGAAAGCACACCAAAGTGTGACACAAAAAGGTTGTCCAAATTATATCAAAATCCAAATCAACACATGATTGAGGAAAAATCAAATCAACAAATGATTGATTCCAAAACACATCAACACATGAAGTGTGATATCAAAAGGAATCAAATCAAACAACACATGAGAGATAAGACACCAATTGAAAATAAGATACCACTAGGAGAAAAGATACCAAGAAGAGGATAATACTTGACCGGAATAAAGTAAAGTAAAATAAAGCAAAAAGGTATCAAGACTACCACAATAAATATCAATTGGAACAAATATCTATGAAAGAGATATTAAATTCCAATTAATACCAATTGAAGGTACCAAAACATAAGATAAAGAATCAAATGCCAATTGAAAGGATCAAATATTGATAGATAGAATAGTGTTCTACATAAAAAGGAATGCTCCCCCAAGATTAATGCATTATCTTAGATATTTGCATTTGAATACAAAATGCACACACACGGGATCATTACTCTCCATATTTTATCTATAAAACTACACACTACCGATTGAAAAAAAAAGGTTCCTTGCAAGAGGCAAAGAAGGCAATAAATAGGGCAATTTAATGCAAGAGCCAATGTGAAGATGATCTACAAAATCCACCACAATTACTAGAATCACTTGTCATGGACAAGGAGTATATGGAGATATTTCTCGGTGGTATATAGGAATGATGTTCAAGACCAACTTCACAACAAATAAGCATATGGCAAGAGATAAGAATTAAAACGTCATATTTTGAAAAGGTTTTTTGGTAGTTTCAACTATTCAAACCAACCGGCAAAGCCATGGTTAAAATAAGGTGAAACAAATGGTTTCTCACATAATATATGGAAATGGATATTAGAGAAAAACCACACCAAGCAAACTCACACAAACAAGAGCCAAAGGATAACCAAAGGAAAAAAATGGAACTTGTTCGAGCAAACATGCCACATAGGAAAGATAATTTAATATATCAAATCTAAGTGGCAAACCTCAAATGTTCACATTTTGTGGGATTGTAATATGCACATAGCTTATTACTCCCCCATAATGTGATAATTCGTTTATTTTTAAACAAGAGGCAAATAAAACCAACTAGAGAAATTAATGGACATTGTAGAATTTGAATTTCTCATGAATATGACATACCACATAGTAGCTAGATAATATTGAAATATCAATACTAGGTGGTGTGCCTCATGTACACACATTTTTAGGTTTGTGAGGTGCACAAAGCACATCACTCCCCCAAAATGGGATAGTCCATTAATATCTCAAACAGCCAATTGAAATCAACACAAGATCCAAATAGCTCAACACAAAGTTACACATACATGATACACAACTATCATACACAACCTTGAATAACAAGACAAGTAAGAAAGTAGAATATCATATACAAGCACATGCTAGGAACAAAACTAACACATGCAAGGGAGCAAGCAACTTTCAATGTATATATGAATTAAATACATGTTATCGCAAGGAGGAAGCATTGGATATGAGATAGATATGTGATCCTCCAATTGACTTGGCTTGGGAAATAAAACCATGAAGATTCCTTAATTCTTCAAAAATAGCCAAGTCACCAATGTCCTCCACTAACACCTATTGATCAAGTTGAAGCTTGTTGGTCCCCAACCAAGTTGGGTCCTAAGAGGTTAGTGACAATAGGTTTGGGAACCCAAATGGTGCTTTTCTTGACACCACTTTGAGCTCCCATATACTTGGCAAACACATTGCCAACTCTATCCTTCCTAAGAGAATATACATCATCAATTATGATAGGAGAGGAAGAGGTACCGTTAGTGCATGAAGAAGCAAAATGACCTTTGCCACGGCAAAGGTAGCAACACCGACTCTTCTTCTTCTTAATAGGCTCCTCAACTTGAGGAGCAATAACTTGAGTCTTCTTAGGAGGTGGTCTTTGTTAAACTCGTGGTGCACCACGAGATTGAGCAAGAGGCCGCTTCCCTAGTTGCTTCTCACTAAGAGGATTCTTCTTCATTGGGCAATCCCGAACGTGGTGCCCTTTAACCTTGCATTTGAAGCAAGTGATCTTGGCCGGATTCTTGACTTGAACTTGGCCCTTCTCCTTCTTCTCAACCTTGGACTTGTTCTTGTTGTTGGAGTTGAATCCAAGTCCACTCTTGTCATTGGGGGATTGTTGCGCACTCAACATGTTGTCAAGTGCACTCTTCCCTTCATGACACTTTTCCAAGCCTTTCTTCATAGAAGTAGCTTGGGCCTTGAGCTCTCCTCTTTTCTCTACATGGTTGGTGACAACACAAGTACTAGAGGAGGTAGATGAATCATTGTTAGAGAAACAAGGCAAAGCAAGTAATTCATCACATGATGTACCAACATTTTTAGTGGATGAACTACTAGGACTAGCACATGGCAATATAGCATTTTAGTTACGGTTGTGCTATTATCCACATGAGGCTCACTAGATGTTATCTTTGTAGTGATGGCCTCATGAGCTAACTTTAGACTAGCATAGGATGCTAGAAGATCATCATTAGAGCTAGATAGCTTTTATGACTTTCTTCCAACTTTCTATACTTGCTTGTTAGCAACTCAAGTTGAGCCCTTAGCTCAACATTCTCCTTTGACATAGATGCTTCACAAGAAATAGAGTTAGTAGCACAAGCATCATTGACATTAGGAATAGAGGAAGACAACTTGGCAAGCTCATCATTTAATCTAGCATTTTCATTTTTCGTGACTTTATATTTAGCATGAGCATGGTCACGTTCTTTAATGATTTTAGCAATTATTTCATTATGAGACTCCTCAATAGATTCTAGTTTCTTCTCAAGAGAAGCCCGAGTCTCTTGCTCTTCCTCAAGAGCATCTTCTAACGAAGCTTTTTCCATAGCATCATCTCTCTCGATCTTACCCTTTTATTCAAGGCTTGTTTCCAAAGCCTCAATAGTTTCCCCGCGCTCAATTAGCGTTTCCATAATTTCAAAGAGGATAGCTTGAGCATTTTTATTTTTAGGAAGGACTTTAAGAATCATTAGACCTTTATTTTGAAGGAGAGCATTAACCTTTTCCACATCATCTTCTTCATCATTATTATCATTAGCATCACTAGAAGAAGATTTAGCCATAAGGCAATGAGAGGTGGATGAAGATGAACAATTCATTTTTGAACTACTCAAGTTCACATCTTGTTGCATAGCAAATTGGGTTTCCTCTACATTATTATTCATGCAAGAGTTAGAGGGAACACAAGCATTTTTATCATGGCAACAAGATAAAGCAAACATATCATCAAGAGATTTATCTAAGCAATTTTTGGATGATATGCAAGGACTATCAACACTAGCATGTACGACATTTATAGTGCTATGTGTGTTTAGGTCCAAAGATGAGGCATTGCAACAAGATAGAGATAAAAGATCATCAAAAATGAGATCACTATCAATATTGCAACACCTATCACCTCACCATCACATTAGTTTGTGTCTTACCACATTTTGGTGAAGTAGACGAAGAAGAGAGCTTGTCACGGCCGGAGGTGGAGGGAGAACAATCATCCTCAATAGAGTTGGACACTCCATATTTTTCTTGAAGCTTTGTCCATAATTCATGAGCGTCCCGGAGAGGCATGATTGACTCGAAAACTACAACACTCACAAATTTGCAAAACTCATTAGAAGCTAGAGCATCTAGATATAAGTTTTTCTCATCCTCTAAAGTCATACTTTCGTAATCCTTTGGAGGAGAAAAACCTATATCTAAGATACGCTCAATATTGGGGTCCAAGACCCGTAAGTGATTAAGCATATGAGTTTTCCAAACATTAACATTTGTGCCATCGAATATAAACATGTGATCGTGCACTAATCCCCTAAACGACATCTTTACTCTCTAGGAGGTAAAGCCAAACAAGAGAGACGAGGCTCTTATACCAATTGAAAGAACAAACGATGCCTTGATGTTGCCTAGAGGGGGGGGGGTGAATAGGCGATTAAAACCTTTTCTAATTAAGGCTTGATAATTGCGGAATAGAACTATGTGTTTAAATTAACAAGCCAACAACCTAATCATACTAGGTTCACCTATGTGCACCAACAACTTATGCTAAGCAAGGCAAGCAACAAGGTGATAGCAAGATATAAACTTCAAGCATGATGGCTATCACAATGTAAATTGCATAAGTAAAAGCTCGGGTATAGAAATAACTGAGGCACGTGGAGACGAGAATGTATTCCCGAGTTCCTCCTTGTTAAGGGAGTACGTCTCGTTGGAGGGGTGTGAGCTCGCCACAAGAGGCCTACTCAAGATGCCACAAAGACCTCACCCTATTCTACGATGAACCGCACCCAAGGGTTTGGTTCACCTTCCACTATCGGAATCCTTCGAGGCGGAATCCGTTGCCTTTACACCACTAAGCTTGGGGCACGCATCCACAACCGAATTGGAGGCTCATAAGAATCACCACAACACCGTCTAGGGTCCAATGACCCAAGAGTAACAAGCTCCCAACCTCCAATCCCACGAATCACCGTGGGGAGCACAACCCGATGCACCTAATGCAAAAGGCAAGAACACACCAAGTGGTCAAATCCTTCTCCCCAAAATCCAACCAAAGCAACTAATGCTATGGAGGGATTTAGAAGGAAGAACAAAGGAGAAACACCAAGAACACCAAAATCTAGATCCAACGAGTTCCCCTCACTTAGAGGAGATTTTGTTTGGTGGAGTAGTGGATCTAGATCTCCTCTCTTGTTTCCCTAAATTTGGACAAGAATCATCGGAGGGAAGTGGAGGAATCGAGCTCTCAAAGATTGCAACAATGGTGGGGAGAGAGAAAAGAGCTCTAAAAACGTTGGGGAAGAAGGCCCCTATAAATCGAGCTCTCAAAGATTGCAACAATGGTGGGGAGAGAGAAAAATAGCTCTAAAAACGTTGGGGAAGAAGGCCCCTTTTTATAGGGGCAGCAAAATGTGGCCGTTGGGGGAAAAAACGCGTGCCGCCCGACACCCCGGCCGGGCCGGGAAAGAATCTCCCGCATCGAACAACAGGCAGCGAGGCGCTGGGAGGCCGGCCTGCCCGCCCCGGCCTGGGCCGGCTGCGCATGCGGGTGGGCCGGCCACGCACCCGAGGGCGCCGGCCTGGACCCCGGCCTGGGCCGGTCAGCCAGCACGCGGGTGGGCCGGGGAGGCTCCCGAACCAGCCGGCCTACCCGCCCCGGCCTGGGCCGGCCGCGCACGCGGGTGGGCCGGGCGAGCTCCCAAACCAGACGGCCTGGGGCCGACCTCAGTCCCGGCCTGGCCGGCAAAACTGTTTTTTTATTTCTAAAAGATTTTCTGTCTAAAAACTTTCCGATAATAAAACCGCAATAACTTTCGCCCACGAACTCCGTTTTCGATAATCTTGGACTCGTTGGAATCGTCACAATGAGCACAACAAGAATATGCAGAGAAACATCATAGTCCAAGAATATATTATAAAAATAAATGGGGAAAGGTAAAAACTCTTATTTGCAAATCAGAAAACCATAACTATTGCAAATGAAGTCCGAATTGCGTGAAACCAATTTTGTTGGAAAGAGGACAACAAATGCAACATTTGAAAATGGAAAACAAGCAATGGAGATTTTGCAAAGAAATGGAAGAGAGAAATCTTCTGCACGGATGAACCGGCAATATCTCCAATACCGAAAACGCAATAGGGAACGCATATGAAAACCGTTTTCGGTGAACTTAGACTTGTCATGACAAGCACAACAAGCACCAAGACCACACCATGATAAGAGAAAAATAAGAACCAATAAAGATGATTGCATGGATGCAAAGGTCTGTGCTCTCTACGACGATATGATCAAGATATTCGGTCGAGAGCCCCTCTTGATAGTACGGCTATCTATCCTATAACCCGGTCTCTCACTAAACATCATGAGACCGGTAAAATAAAAACCCTATCAAGATCATACCTTTGCCTTGCGCATTAATCCACTTGAGGTCGATGAAGACGAACTTCATCTCCTCAAGACGCACCAACTTTCTTGATTGCGCTTCGCTTGGTGAAGAAACACATGACGCTCCCCCATACACCAAGATGGGGAAAGCACTTTTCGGCACATCTTCACTTGGACTTGAGTGTTGATCAACATGCACTTAGCCTTGATCAACACAAGCTTTTCTTCCCTTAGCCTTGATTCCAACAAATGGAGATCAAGCAATGCAAATGGACACACCTACAAATATAGCTCAATACAAACATTAGTCCATAGAGATTGTCATTAATTACCTAAAACACACATGGGGGCAACCATGCACTTTCAACTACCGGCCTTAGTACCAGCTACAAAGGGTCTGAAGCTATTCTAGGTCATTGTGGCTGCTGTCGGGTTGGTAGCCCCGTACCAGGAGCGGGGAGGGCCATAGTTTGATCAGTCTATGATGACTTTAGATATGTCCTGGTGCTGACACCAGAGTCAGACCCAATTGCTCGAGAATCGAGATGGGACATGGCTAAGAATGTTGTGTGAGCAAATTTCCCTTTGGCTATGTTCGCCGAGCGGGGCGTCCGTACAGGAAGTAGCCTTTGCCTTGCTGGTTGCCCCTACAGGATCAACCCCCCCCCCTGTGTAGGGGGTGCACCCCTTATATACCTTATAGGGGTGTTAAAAGAGCATGGTGCCCTCATGTTGGTTTCGGTAATTAATGACAATATCTATGGACTAATGTTTGTGTTGAGTTATATTTGTAGGGTTGGTGATTGAATACCATATGTCAGTTTCAAGGTTGAAAAAGGAAAATTATGTGATGACCATGGTGCTACTTAAGGGTTTATCCGAAGAATGTTCATGGTGACGTTGAGCTTATAGGAATCATGCCTTGAAGAAAATGATTGTGTGGGCATTCATGTCTTTCTTAAAAACATCATCATTTTGAATAGTGAAGACAAGATTCAAGGTTGTGAGGTGCATGTTCAAGACGATCATCATGAAGATATAATCTTACCACTCATTTAGAGATAATGGCCAAGTGAAGATATGCCGAAGAGTGCCTCTCCCATATTTGTGTACGGGGGAGCCAATATGCGAGTCTTCACCAAGCGGAGCGCAATCAAGAAAGGTAGTCCAACTTGAGAAGGTCAATATCGTCATCATCTAGCTCAAGTGGACTATGCACAAGGCAAATGTATGATATTGATAGGTTTTCTATTTTACCGGTTTCATGATGTTAGCTAAGAGACCGGGTTATAGGATAGATAACCGTACTATCAAGAGGGGCTCTCGAGCGAGTATCTTGATCGTATCATTCGTATAGAGCTCTAATTGTTGCATCATTGGCATCATAGCTTTTATCCATGTGAGGTTTTGGGATCTTGTCATGATAAGACAAACTCAAGTTCATCAAAAACAGATTTCGTAAGAAAAATTTATTGCGTTTTTTTTTCAAACGAGGCAAAAACTTTGCCTTTTATATTGATATAGAAGAAGCAAACATAGAACGGCCGAAGCCAAAAAATAAAAAAAAGGCCATTCAGGCCATAAAATAAGGCTTAAGAGATAACTTGCGCCTGGTGCCTAGCGCCTTCCAGGATCCATTCCTTGGTTTCGTCTCTGATCTTCTGAAAAAGGGCCATCGGATTGGTGTACTTGTTGTTGAAAACACGTGCCTTTCTTTCCTTCCAAATCTCCCAAGTGATCATAACCATGGCCGATTTGAGTCCTTTTGGGTGTGCCGTGGGGGTCCTTGCAACCGCCTGCCAGTAATGTAGAACCGTGGGTCGCCCCGAACCCAGGCTGAGCAAAAGGTCCGGGCAAGACAACCAAGTTGCAGCAGCGAGCCAAATGCATTTGGAGAAACAACACTCGAAAAGGATATGCCTCGCAGCCTTCAGCTGACATTAACAGAGCTGACATAGGGGGTTATGGGGCCAACCCCTGATGGTAAGGCGATCCGAGGTCCATAGCCTGTTCTGGACAGCAAGCCACGTAAAGAAACGGCACTTCAGAGGTGCCGAAGTTTTCCAGACGATATTTGTGAAAGAACATGGAGTGGAGCCCAGAAACTACGCCTCATACGCGGAGCTCGCCGAGTAGCATCCGTTGGGGGACAAACACCAAGAGATGGAGTCGTTGGCGCCAGGGTCTAGGGTAATGTCCTGAAGGAGTTCCCAGAGTTGGATGAACTGAACAAAATGCTCCACGGTGAAAGCGGCGATGTTGATATCTGCCACCCAAGAGAGGTTATGGAGGGCACCATGCACGCTTCGCTTCTTACGCTTGGAGGCCTCGAAAATGCGCGGCGTGATGGACTTCGGGGAGACCCCATTCAACCAAGATGAGTTCCAAAAAGATGCCGTAAGGCCATTGCCAATTGACACCTTGGTTGCTGCATTGAACAGGTCCCTATCCGTCCGATCATTTGGTGTTTCCATGCCAACCCAAGACTTATCCGGAGTCGCCCACTCGTTCCAGAGCCACCGAAGGCGCAGTGCTATAGAAAACTTGTCGAGATCCAGGATCCCCAGGCCCCCAAATTTTTTTGGCCGGCAGAACTTGGCCCAGGCGACCTTGCATTTGCCGCCACTAACCGAAGCGCTACACTCCCATAGCATTATGCGACGAATCTTATCGAAGGCTTTTATAGTTGTCTTGTCAACCTTGATGGTCGTGAGAAGGAAGATTGGCATGGAGGTGAGTACCGACTTTACGAGCTCAGTGCACCCAGCGCGGTTAAGAAATTTAGCCTTCCACAGCGTGAGCTTGGATGCGGCTTTGTCAATGTAGGGTTGCAGATGAACACGCCGGAGTCTCCCGAGCAAGAACGGGAGACCCAGGTACTTTATCCTCATTTCTTTTATAGAGAGGCCTAACGTTTCCCCATTTGGCTTTATCCTCATTTCTTGATATTTGTTGTTTCTCTGTATGAAGATCTAGGACTTGTTAGCTATGCTCACTGGAACATGTACAAAACCGCTTACCAAAACTGCTTAAGAGGGGTTATGGGGTTGTCTATCCGGTTTTGGATAGTCTAGGGGGTTAGGTGTGCTATAGTTTAGGGGTGCCACGTCCAAACCGTAATACTTAAGGGGGGCATATGGACTTCTTTCCTCATAAAATGGTCAGGTAAGTGATCATGACTGATAAGTGATGTCAAATAATTTGACTACCCGTGGTGCAGCTAAAGTTTATATATGTCTTGGTGCTGACGCCAGAGTCAGCCCGGATTGCTCGAGATGGGACATGGCTAAGAATGTTGTGTGAGCAAGTTTCCCTTTGGCTATGTTCGCCGAGCGGGGCGTCCGTACAGGAAGTAGCCTTTGTTTTTCCCGTTGCCCCTACAAGATCACCCCCCCTATTGTGTACGGGGTGTACCCCTTAGATAGGGGTGTTCAAAGAGCATGGTGTCCTCACGTGTGATTTTGGTAATTAATGACAATCTCTATGGACTAATGTTTGTGTTGAGTTATATTTGTAGGGTTGGTGATTGAATACCATATGTTGATTAAGTTTGAAAAAATAAAATTATGTGATGACCATGATGCTACTTAAGGGGTTATCTGAAGAATGGTCATGGCAATGTTGAGCTTATAGGAAGCATGTCTTGAAGAAAGTGATTGTGTGGGCATTCATGTCTTTCTTAAAAACATAATCATTTTGAGTAGTGAATACAAGATTCAAGGTTGTGAGGTGCACGTTCAAGATGATCATCATGAAGATATAATCTTGCCACCCATTTGAAGATAATGGCCAAGTGAAGATATGTAGAAGAGTGTCTCTCTCATATTTGTGTATGGGGGAGGCAATATGTGAGTCTTCACCGAGCGTAGCGCAGTAAAGAAAGGTAGTCCAACTTGAGAAGGTCAAGATCGTCATCATCTAGCTCAAGTAGACTATGCACAAGGCAAACGTATGGTCCTGATAGGTTTTCTTTTTTACCGATTTCATAGTGTTAATTAAGAGACCAGGTTATATAATAGATAACCGTACTATCAAGAGAGGCTCTCGAGCGAGTATCTTGATTGTATCGTTCGTAGAGATCTCAAATCGTTATATCATTGGCATCATCTTTCTTGGTTCTTATTTGACTTTTATTCATGTGAGGTTTTGGGATCTTGTCATGATTTTCGAGACAAGCTTAAGTTCATCAAAAATAAATTTCGTAGAAAAAATTTATTGCATTTTTTATTTTGGAGGTTTATCGGTTATTATTTTATAGAGAGGCCTACATTTCCCCATTTGGATTTATCCTCATTTCTTGATATTTGTTGTTTCTCTGTGTGAAGATCTAGGACTTGTTATCTATGCTCACATGAACGTGTACAAAACCGATCACCAAAACTGCTTAAGAGGGGTTAAGACCCTAGGCTCAAGATGAGCCCGGCTTTAAATTAATGAATCCAACATCACAACAGAGTTCGTACACACCGGAAACCGGCAAACCAAGGCGCGTAGGCCTGAAATGAAAAGCGCCAAGCGCCAGAGTAGCACAAGTAGAAAGCAACCACGACTACTGAAAACTAAGCAGGAGTAGAAGTCCACCTAGACTCTACTACAATGCTCAGCGGCTCCTAGATAGGGGATACAAGCAGGGGGTCAGGAGGATCAGCCTGGGTCCTCCCGCACCTGGGTGTAGAGCAGACGGATCCTGCTAATCGTCTGCCCTAAGGCCTCACGATCCTGTCTCCTAGCCACTGGCTTCCACACCTGCAGATACATAGAAAGTTTGCATAGGTTGTCAGCCGATTGGGAGGGGAAGACACCCTCAATAGTAAACATGTTTCATGTCGTCCACAAGGACCAGACTAGCGCCATGCAACAAGACCACATAATCCGTTTTGATTGGCCCACATATCTACGCAGTTCTCGGTAGACATCTGAGAAGCAAGCAGGCTTCCAATTGCATTGGAGAAGCTCCCGCACAACGCTCCACATGAACTTGGCAAGAGGGCATGTGAAGAAGATGTGGTCTGTGTCCTCAAACTCCCCACATAAGGCACACCAGCCATTGGAAGGGCCGTGTCTATGTCAGATATTGTCATTCAATGGCAATCTCTTCCTAATCAGTTGCCAAAGGAAAACCTTTATTTTCTGGGGGCCACAACCCTCCAGATCTCGTAGAATTGCTTACGAGGGGTACCCTCACAGAGTTTGTGGTAGAGTGAGCTGACAGAGAACCTCCCCGAAGGTTCTAAGGCCCAAACCATCCGATCAGGTCCTTGAGAAGTACTAGCCGACTCAAGGTCCCTCAGCAAGCTAATCCACTGGGCCTGCTCGGCCAGGCCAAAAGCCCGTCTACAAGGGATGGCCCACCGCCCCTGACAGAAGGCCTGGGCCACCGTCATCTCCGGCTCGCGGGTAATTTCAAAAATCTCCGGGTGCCTCTCCCGAAGCGGTCTCGGGCCGGTCCACCAGTCGGACCAGAATCTGGTGGAGGTCCCATCGCCAACCTGATGTTTGGCCCCCAAGCGAAACACCTCCTTCACTTTCTGGAGGGCTTTCCAGAATTGTGAGCCCTGGGGATGATCGTCAACTAACAAATCCTTATCCCGGAGGTACTTGTTACGGAGAATGTCGGCCCACAAGCCTTCTTCCCCAGCATAGATCTTCGAGATCCATTTGGCAATCGGACACTTGTTCATAAGTTTGGTGTCCATGATCCTGAGCCCCCCCCAAGGACTTGGGCATGCAAACGTCTGCCCACCTCACCCAGTGGTACTTTCGCTTGTTGTCTTTCTCACCCCAGAAGAAGCGGTCACGGTGTTTGTTCATGGCCGCATGAACGCCATCCCCTAACATACACATCCCCATGGCATGTAGCGGAAGGCTCGAGAGGCAGGCATTGACCAAAGTCAGTTTAGATGCTGACGATATGAGGTTCCCCATCCAAGGGTCAGCCCGCTTGCCCACCTTCACAGGCAGGGGACCCCAATCCCCGGTCGTTAAGGCCTTGTCACTAATTAGCAAGCCTAAATAAGTGAATGGGAAAGATCCCAATTTGCAGTTTCGCATATTCGCAATCCTCTGCTGTTCAGGGTTAGGGCTCCCCAAAACCATAACCTCGCTCTTGTGGAAATTAATCCTGAGCTCGGACATGCTTTCAAAGCATAAGAGGATGAACTTAAGGTTCGCAATCACCAAGTCGTCTGGTTGGATCATAATGATTGTGTCATCCGCATACTGCAGATGTGATACCCCCCAGGTATCAGGTGCGGGACAAGGCCACACAAATGTCCCGCGTCTTTCGCAGCATCCAGAATGACCGCCAGCGCCTCCACCACATAATCAAAGAGTATGGGTGAGAGGGGGTCGCCCTGGCGAACCCCCCTACCATTACGGAAGAAGTTGCCAACTTCTCCTTTAATGGTGATGGCAGTTTGGCCCCCCGAGACCAACCCCATGGCGCGATGAACCCAGCCCGGGTCAAAACCTTTGCTTACCAAGACCTCGCGAAGGAAGGGCCACTTCACTCGGTCGTACGCCTTTTCAAAGTCCAGTTTAAGGAAAACTCCCCCAAGTTTCTTGGACTTTACTTCATGCACGATCTCTTGTAGGGAAACAATACCCTCGTGAATGTGTCTCCCCCTGATAAACGCGGATTGGGTCCTACTAATCGTACGGTGGGCGATGGGGGACAGACGTAGCGCGTAAGCTTTGGCGACAAATTTGAAGATCACATTAATGAGCGTGATGGGTCTGAATTGCCGAATGTCTTCCGCCCCGGGTACTTTGGGGATAAGAGTGAGAACCTCGAAGTTGAGTCTCGATAAGTCCACTCTCCCAAGAGCGAACCCATTTGCAATAGCCAAGATAGTTGGTTTTGCAAGAGACCATAACTTCTTGAAGAAAACTACCGGCAGGCCGTCTGGCCCCGGAGCCGTATCTACCTTCATGCTTTCCTGGACCACGTCCATCTCCTCCGGAGTGAAGGTGAGCATGGGGCCATGGTTTTCCTCCTCCGAGACACGCCGCTGCGTATCCCAGAGGGAATTGGTGAGAGAGAAGAGCCCCAACTCCCCCTCGTCGTCCAACAACTCACGGTAAAAACCGTATATATGTTCCTAGATACCCCTAGGGTCCGAGATGGTCCCCTGATCCGATACCAAGCGCGAGATAGGACACTTCCATCTCCGTCCATTAGCCATCGCATGGAAGAAGGCTGTGTTAGCATCGCCCTTCAGAAGCCAGTTAACGCGACTCCTTTGCCGCCAATACTCCTCCTCCATCTTGGAGAGATGGGTAAGTTGGTCCTCCAGATGATATCTGAGAGCCCAGCCCTCGTCATCAGGCCCGAGGAGTCAGCTCATGCATCTAGCCCCTGAATCTGGGCGAGAATATCCGCCTTCCGATCTCGGTCCTCCCTCCCGATATTGGCCCCCAGCCTTTCAGGAATTGTTGAAGTCCCGCGGAGATCCTATTCCACGTGGTAATGGGATCATCCGCAGGGCCCCCCAGGCCCCGCGAGGTCCCGCCATTTCGCGCGCACCAGGTCCTCAAACTCTATCGTTCGAGCCACGCTTTCTCGAACAAGAAGCGGGAGCTCCTCTTTTTAAGTTCCTCCTCGGAACTAAGAACCAAGGCAGCATGATCTGAGCCAATGATGGTTTCGGCCGTCACGGAGCATAGTGGGAAAAGCATTTCCCACTCGCTGGTCATTAGGACCCGGTCCAGAACCGACCTCACCGGATTGAGTTGCCTATTAGTCTGGAGCCGCCCCTACGGATCTCCCGGAGTGCAAGGTTAGCAATAAAATCATTAAACTTGTGCACCCGGGGCCAGTTGATGTTGTCGTTATTCTTGTCCTCTGATCCCCTGATCAGGTTGAAATCCCCGCCCACCATAAGAGGCAGGGAGCAGGCCGTGATGGCCGTAGACAGTTCCGACAGGAATTCATCCGTGTGGCGATGGTCCGCAGGGCCATAAACCACAAAGCACGCCCAATGCTCGGATGTATCCAACTGAAGAACATCCGCTCGGATGAAGAAGGAGCCACTACTCTAGTTCTTCACCTCAAAGGAGTCCTCATTTACTCCCAGTAACATCCCGCCAGAATGGCGTTAGCTGGGGTGGAGTGCCACACAAAGTGACCCCCCGGGTCGATACTCCGCAACTCCGCGGGAGTGAAGCTAGCTTTTATGGTCTCTTGGAGACCCACAAAATCCAGCCGTTCTCGGGAGATAAAATCACGAATCTGTGTTTGGCGTCTCGGCCGCCCGAAACCCCGGATGTTGTAGAAGCCCGCGCGCATTACGCACCAGCGGTCTTCCTCCGTCCACGACGGGCTACCAACTTAGTTTTGGCCGTACCCCTTCCCTTGGCTCTGGTCGTAGCAGGGGTATCCCCTGGCTCTTGCGCCAGGTCCACGGTGGTCCCAACCACCATGTCCGGCTCGCTCAGGCTCGCTTAAGAGGGGTTAGGGGGTTGTCTATCCGGTTTTGGATAGTCTAGGAGGTTAAGTGTGCTATAGTTTAGGGGGTGCCGCGTCCAAAACGTAATATCTATGGAGGGTATATGGACTTGTTTCCTCATAAAATGATCAGGTAAGTGATCATGACTGATAAGTGATATCAAATAATTTGACTACATCGTGGTACAGCTAAAGTTGAAAGCAATGGGTGTAGTTAACAGGTTTACACAGAGAGCTTATTGCAATTTTAATACATAAGTTTGATACTGTACAGTAGAAATATATTTTATAACATCGAATCATCTAACTCCGGGACCTCGCTAGGTTTGCCTCCCAGCAGAGAGTGAAACAATGCATTCTTGGACCATCTGTTGGACTTTTCTTTTCAGAAGCTTCTCCTTCACACCAGAAAGCATGCTACGGTAAAACATCTCCAAGCGAGCAAGTTCATCAGTATCTGACGAATCCAAGATATTCTCAAATTCCTTTCTGATATCGAAGACAGCAGACTCTTGAAGTGAACGCGGAAGCGTCCGTTCGTCCATCGGCTTGCGAAATATTGAAATGTGAAGTATGTTAGCATACCTCTCCATGAGTGTCAGTTTTGACCTAAGGAACTGCAGTTCCTCTGAGGCAACAGATAACTTCTGCTCCAACTCGGTGTTAGTGCGGTCACTTACTCTTGATGTCGATGCCTGCGCTTGGTCCCCATGAATTTCTTGGAAGTTCTCATCAAGAGGAGGCCACATCACAACGCATGGAGTGTAGCTGTCAGTAGTCTGGTCTCTCCCAAGCACACCACTCCGGCCTCGGCCCCATGCCCACATCCTATACCCTTCACCGGCAACAAGAACAGTGTGGGCAGCTCCGCAGGCAATCTGCACTGGACCCAGAAACTTGAGCCCATTTGTCTCAGGAGACTGAACTCTTATGGGATATAGAGCATCCCCTGTGTCAGCTCCTGAAAAGCTAGCATCTGGGCACAATCCGAGACCCCTCTCCATTCCCCAGCACCACACCTCGCCATCAGAAGAGACTACTGCTGTGTGGAACAATCCACAATCAAGAGAGATAAGGAAGGAACCAGTGGGTAAGCCATCCACAGGCTGCGGGGAGCAAATGGTGGCAGTTGTTCCATGGCCAAGCTGCCCATTGTCACCAATCCCAAATGTCCAGCACCGAGATTCAAGATCTTGATCAAAAGATTTCTTATTGGTGAGCACAGCAGTGTGCCAAGCTCCGCATGCAATTTCATACACCTCCCAAGAAGAGCCTTCACTAAATTCTGAGATAAGCACAGGACGAGACCTACTTTCCTTGTCACCTAGACCCAACTGGCCATGCTTGTTGTTGCCCCAGGAATAACAAGCCAGGTCACCTTCTGTATAGGTTTCTCCAGCACTAACTGCAGCTACAACATGTTCATTACCGCAGGCAACCTTAACTACAGTGCGACCATGGAAATCCCAGACAGGCAGTGGGACTGAGCTAGCTGCTATGCAGAACTCTCCATCATCAGTCTGTTGCGGGCAATTTCCCCACATCCACAGGGAACCAAGACTGTCTATGGCGAATGACATCATGCCCCCAGCTTTCACAGAAGACAACTGTAACAAAACATACAACAGGATTAATTAAGCAGAAACTTCTCAAGCTTAGAGTCAAAAGGGTGTTTCGTATATACCTTCAAAGGAGACTGTGCACGAGTGTGCTGTGCTTCATCCTGCAGTGTTTCAGGAGAACCCAAATCTTGAAAACCCTCAACCAAGCATGGAAAAACGGAATTCTCTTCCCCATAGCCAAGCTGACCATCCGTTAGATAGTCAAGAAAGTAAATTACCCAGTACTGACAAGGATATTAGCAGAGTGACTTCAAGATAACAAAGCTCAAAATTATACAAGCAGTATAAAGGATACAGATGTTGTAGCCCCATGACCAGAGTGACCCTTCATCTGCATTGTTGGATATTATTCAGAACCAATGACATTTGAATCTCAACCTTCAATTTTTTTTAATTGCTTTCGCTAATATTGAGGCTGAGAAACCATGTACAGTTAAGACTATTAGACCTCCTAAATAGGCACCACAAATGGAATATAATTTTACTTACATGCACCAAGAAACCTAGACAAACAAGGGATGTTCTTACTCTCACTGAACATGCATCCACACATTGCTTGAAAGCGATATACCACCTGCTTGCGAAATCAAGTGCAGGCACTCATGGCCTGGACCATGGGCATCATTCAACACTTACAAACTACATCACCGGCAAAATCAAACTGCCAGGTTGGTTGACAGCTTTAACGGAATCAGGCCATTCTATCACTAGTATCTCAAAGTTTTGATCGTAGGATTAATTCCAATTCTCAGGCTAGTGTATCTACCACTACTCTAGTGTGCAATTCGCTCTCACTATCACGAAGAAAAGTAGTAGTACTAGAAGACAACGGGGTAGAGGCACAGAGCACCAACCGTCCAGCGCGAGGCTGTGGTATGCGCCGGTGGCGACGGCGGCGAACCTGGGACGCTGTCTCCCGCCGCCAACAGCGACGGCGGGCACGACAGCGGTGGGCACGTGCTCGTCCGCCTCGCGGCCGGTGCCGAGGCGGCCGAACGTCCCCCGTCCCCATGAGTACACCTCCCCGTTACCTGCAAACCCAGCAAACCGCACAGAAAAAGCACACCTCAGATCCCAAATTCCGGCGATGTCCCGAAGAATTCTGCGGAAAAGCGGCAGGTGTGGTTACATGTGAGGGCGAGCGTGTGGGCCTCGCCGGCGGCGACAGCGGACACCTTGGGCGGCATCTGCGGGAAGTGGCGTCGGAGTGGAGGAGATGGCAGATGAGGAGCAGGAGGACGCGAGTACAGGTGGAAGCAGTACCGCGAGAGGAAGATGCAGTTAAAAAGGTTGTAGAAAGGACTCGAGTGAAGCAAACAGCAAGGCTAGCTCACTGCTCACGGGCCGACGCTGTCGTCTTCTTTGCTTTTTCTCCGGAGCTATCCTGACATATCGGTTAAAAAAAAAAAAGACATATCGGTCTGGTCTGGGAGTGTCGCGCGCGGCGTCACTGGAGATATGGCTATGATACCGTGCTTGGAATTTTGGTACAGGTAGGTGACTGGCTGACTGCTGATTGGGGAGTGTGATGTAAACAAGTGATGTGGACATTGTTAGATACCTCTACCAACTAACTATCGTAAAAGACCGATCTGATGGAAAGTGGTGGTATAATATACTTAACACACTTCACAACACCCCTATCAGATCGATCTTTTGGGATAGTTGGTTGGTAGAGGTATCTAACATGGTATCAGAGCCTCAGGTCTTGAGTTCGAGTCCTGGTTTGGGCAATTTAATAAAAATTGCGGGTAGCCCCCCTTGTGTCCAAGTATGAGCCTGTTGCGCCATACCTCTGAGACCTACGCGCCGTCGGGGCGGCTGCGGTTGCACGTGTGGCCTCTTCCTCCCCGAGTCACACGTGAGAGGGGGTGTTACAGTATATATGTATTGCACTAGTCTTTCCATCAGTTCGGACTTTTGGGATAGTTGGCTAGTGCAGGATACATGACAGACATGTGTCTGTACAAAAATACAGACAGTCAGACAGGTGTCAATGTTTTTTTTAACTGTAAGTCGTTTCCGGGCGGGAGGAAATACGGACCTACCTTGGTCCGTATATTTTACTCTGCAGGGCCGGTAAAATATTACGGAGGGTAAAAAAATCCTGCATTCCAAGCGGGGTCTGAACCTTTTTATTACTTTTTATGGAACCGAGTTTGGGTTACGTGGCTTTACACGAGGGGGAAGCAAGGATACATGGAGAGAGGCGGCTCAAACTGAAGGCACCAAGCGGTAAGAAGAGTAGCTACATGAGGCGATTTGCAGCGGTACGTCCTCGATGCACCTAGACCGAGCAAGCAGCAGCGGCTCATCAATCCCGTTGAAGACTTTGGCGTTGTGTCTCTTCCATATTGTCCATCCAACGGTGGTGCAGATAGTAGACTCCGCATAGCTGCCACACCGAGCATTCCAAAGGTCTTGGACTGTAGAGATTTGTTGCGTGTTGTTTGGGTAGAATTGATCCCACACCTCCCTAGCTTTGAAGCAGCCAACGAGGAGGTGATCAACGTCTTCCACCTGGGGGCAGAATGGGCAGCTAGGAGACGCGCCGAGCTGGTGTCGAAAGCGTCTGTCGTTGGTGGGAAGACGGTGGCGACGGGCTAGCCAGTTGAAGATCCTGCATTTAAGAGGTGCTGCATTCTTCCAAACTTTCACAGCCAGATCATCAGATGAAACATGCCTAAAGAAATTAGCGTAGAAATCTCTGTTCGTGAAGGGTTTTTGTGAATGACGGCAAACTCGAGTGTCGGCTTCCTGTTGGTTTAGGGTAATGGTTTGGAGGTCATTTATCAGAGCAGCCAACTCAAAGGTGGCTGTCGAGGAGAGGCGAGGGACGAGGGTGTGGGAGACAACAGGATCTAGGACGGCAGCAACCTAGGCATGCGGTCGGGTGGTATGCGAGAAGAAGGCGGGGTATCAGAGACTAAGGGGGGTGTCTCCGAACCAGCAGTCGAGCCAGAATGTCGTGTGGCAGCCGTTGGCAAGAGAGGTAGAGGAGTGGAGCCAAAAGGAGGCAAGGCCAGCGACAATGCACTTCCACATGGGGGTGTCGAGGTGGTGGGGACCCTAGGTGGTGGGGGTGTCAATGTTTTACTAACCGAAGATGCCTGAACTTCAGATTCTGAGTCATCATCGTGAAAGAAGCAGAACTTTATTTGAAATACATAAACTTGCAACACTGTACATCAACACCCGGATCCAGTAGATGCAGTGCATTTGCATCCAGATGAATCCGATTTGTACAAGCAGAGTACATCACTCACAAGCTTAGAACATTTACGGGTTCAGATTTCATCCACCATCTTAAAGGAACAGCACCCTGAAAGTTGAGCTCCTTGGAAATGAGTACTAGTTAGTACGAGTAAGCTACCATCTCACACTCTCAGATTTGACAGCCAGATAACATCGATTATGGCGGATGTCGCAAAGAGGATGCAACTGACAAAGGCACAAACGATGGAGGCTGCTGAGAGGTTGCAGAAGCGTGGCAAGGGCTTGCAGAAGCTGGGAAGTGCTGTGTGCCGGATGCCCGTGCGGTTCAAATTTGACACCGATGCTGCCGCTGATCCTGCGCTCATCATCGCGTACGCAAAGACCTGCCAGGAGGTGCCAGCAATGTTATTATTAAGTTTTGTTGCAATCTAGTAGAATTACTGAACGTGCAAAAAAAAAGGGTCATGAACTACTCTTTTTTTTTAAGGTTGCTTACCACAATTACCATGTGGAAAGGGTCATGAACTACTGAAGGTGCAACTGCCAAATTAGATTATGACTTGTAACGATGAGTTAGTCTAAAGTCACCTGGGGAACAAGCTTTGGAAGTGAACAAAAGCGTAAGGACAAACGTCATAAAGAAAGCTTGCATCAGGTCCTGATCTCCTGGATTTTCCACTGATAAGGATACTGGAATAAATGTTTCTTGATCGTTCTTTTAGATTTCTTCAATCACTTCAATGTGACTTGCCAAATGGCATAGAGATAATGTATCAATGCTTTTTTGAAACTAGGCAAAAGATTTGCCATTTCATTAAATAAGCGAGGAGTTTTAGAGAGTGTTACAGGCCTAGCCTTGACCCAAGGTCAAGACCCAAATTAAGTCTACTCTCGCGGCATTAGATTACACAACGCTTTGGCCCCGGCGAGGCACCACCTATTTGCCTCCGCCTTGATCTTGGCAATGACTATGGTAGCCGTGGTCGAATTATTCCGAAAGACCTGGGCGTTCCTTTCCATCCACACCTCCCAAGAGACCATCATCGCAAGCGAGACCACGGCCTTCCTCTCACCACCTCTTTTGTGAATCGCCACGCTCCACCACTCTTTGACGGTGCCAAAGGCTTGCCATTCCGTCGGGTCTAGATCATGGAGCCCGATCCAACTTTTCAACGAAGACCAAATTCTCAAGGTGAAGCGACATTTGAAGAGAAGATGCGCCGCCGTTTCTTGTTCTTGATTGCAAAGCTTGCAGAGGCCACAATTTGGCCAACCCCTCCTCTCAAGCCTATCCGCCGTATGTATCAATGCTCAAAATAAAAGATAAATGATCTTTTCAGCAGCATTATTTTGATTGGGAGGAGTGCACAGATATGCAAGATGCTACCATGGATTCCGTAACGAAGTACTTGGTAGTTTTTGTGCTGAGTTCTAATTTGATAAATCGTTCTTCATCTCATTAAAAAAATGAAATGTACCGAAGTACCCATGACAGCATGAGAAACCCAAACGTTTAATTAAACATCAATGTCAAAAAGCGAAGATGTGCGTTTACCCTGTAACTGCTCAGATGGCTGTACATTTTTTAGATAATAGGGTGCGGATCAGATGGCCGTACATACCAACTACTAAGTGACAAAAAAAAAATTCAAAACAAGTTTTTTTGTACAAGAATTAGCTTCCTCAAATATGATTTGCATTTGCTCTTCATCTAGTCGCTTGCCACTATGGACTTGAACTCTCTTTTTGAAGAAAAACAAACAAATGTTGGCACTTACGGTTACAGATCTTTATTGTATATTTAGCAGTTAACATAACCGAATCCCCATATGGTCGTGCATGAAGGTATATATGATTTTCCAATTTCCCGTGCATATTCCTATCATACTTATCTAAAATAAGTTCATGAAGTGATCACACAGTGTATTTCTCGCACACAAGGTTAGACGTTCAGCAGTAAAGGGCAGAATAGGCTGGGGGGTTTTAACCTTATTTCGAAAAGAAAAGAAAAAACAGTCCACACTCACATGCAAAATAATCAGAATAAATTCCAACGGTAAGCTTAGCAAAAGGAAGCATTTCCGATCGTCTTTTATGTCTAGGGAGCAGCATTTCATCTAAATAGAGTAAATAAACTGTTTTTATGTAGCCAAAAATAAACATGGCAAGTTAATGACAACGAAGCCTAAATAAATTCTACTAAGGTCCACTTGCTAGCATGATATTTGTCCAATCGTAACTTAGAACTAACCCAACCAATACCGCCTATACTTGTACTGGCTACTGACAGCTTATACATTACATAGGGGAAACCGGCAGTGCTATGCAGACACGCAAACAGTAAAACAAGGTATTAAACACCATGAAAAAAGTATGCAATCTAAGCGTTAGAGCACAGATAACCGCAATAATGAATAGACATTGCAAAATCAGATCAAAATGGCCAAGAATTGACAGACCTGATCACCAGCTAACAGTATCCAGGCATAGCGCCTGGACGGAACCACAGGGACTTTCTTCAAGGCCTTGTGTGCAATCGACAGAAGTTGTGCCAGAGAGTAGGCAGCTGACGCTGCAGACATCCCAACCAAGAATCTGAAGTAACGAACAACACCATCAGAACTCAGTATTCTCTATGAGCTTATTTACATTTTTCAAACTAGAGTTTAGACACTTACTCCAGGGAATCAGATAAGGACCAGTTGGCATAGAGTGGAATTTCAATGCCAAAGATGATGAGACTACCCCTTTGCTTGGCAGAGATCATTAGCGACATCGAGAGCAGCGCCATCAAGAGAGCTGCAGCTCTGGTTACCACCATAGCCATGTCCAACCGTGGACATCTTGGTGCTACTGATTTGGTAGACTCCAGAACTGTGTTGCTCCCCATGGCTGGCATCTGGATGCCAAGCTCCGAACCATTCAGGCCAATACCATGGGAACCCATCGCCGTCGGTGTTGCTTCTGGTTGTGGTTTTCTGTTCCTAGAAGTCTACCGCTAGCAGAGGTTTTGGCTATGCTGTTTTCCCCTTTAGCATGGTGCTGCAACTGAAGGGGGAGGATTCTAGTGAAGTTAAAAGATGTGTCTGGATGAGGACCCATGTTATATGCATATAAGATGCACCCGTGAGTGCTATGTGTACTTTGTGTCTCCATGCTTTGACAAAAGCAGCACGACTTCCGAGCTACACGAGACCTGCAAGTTGTTATTGTTGTTACTAGCCTACTGCTAGTGAGGATTCTCTGACAACTGCAGTTATCACCACGTGTCACGAGAATGTGTAATTTGCGCATTAAGAAGAATAGTGCTAAGTGCTAACTATAGCTACAGTTGTTACATCAATATAAGAATCGCGGGAATCTTTTTCCTTTTTTCGAAAGATGCGGGGGAATCTGTGTATTCTACCCAATGCAACGGGCTGAGAGGAGAGGCAAGAAACAGTGAGACGAAAAATTTACAGTCACATGCCTTTATCTGGGATAAAATATGGTTGCCCAAATTTTAAGGCAAGCGTACCTTAAGACTGATTTGGAGTATGGTTCGTTAAGGCACGAGTGTCAGTTTTCACTAGAGTTGTATATTTTACAAAGGTTTAATATCTCGCTCAAAGCACTTATAATCACTAGAAAATACATCTCTAGCATTGGATAAAACCATCAGCGAACTGGACAAAATAAGTATTGAATGTTGGCAGAATTGTAACAGTACGATATAGCCTGTCATATACAACCAGATTTGAAGAACTGCCAGCAATTAGTCAAGTCAACTGAGGATACTGATAGCTAGTACTGTTTAAAGCTTTATCACAGAATGGGACTTGAATAACTTCTCAACGTAGTTGACATGTTATTATCAACTTAATTATTCTTCACTCGCTACAAAAGAAATGTCTCTCAACAAAGAGATCATTTACATAATTAATCCATGAACATAACATGCTGCAAGCTTACCTGGTCTGCTGATCATAGTTTACCTAATCAGATAATCAGGCTGTGGTAATTTTGATTTGCCATCCATCAGATCTGTCGGGCATCATAACAACAAAAGGCAGGATGGTTAGAAAAGGTAAACCAAATGAAATTTTATCATGATTTTTAGAACAAGATTTGAAAACTTTGTATTGCACAAGTATCAGTGAAGCAGAGAGCAAACCTTTTAATCTTTCAATGATGGCTGTATTGCAGAGCTATAGGCTGAAACCCGGGAACTTTGTAACTTTCCTCTCTGACATCATCATCCTCACCATCTCTACCTCACCCCCAAATTCCAGCAGCAGCATACATGTTGTACAACACCACATAAACCCCGTCGTTCCATGGCTCAGCCTCTAGTAGTCGCACCGCCGTCCACTTGCCAACGCTCACATTGCCGTGCTTCTCGCATGCACTAAGCAGTGTTCCCCATATCACCACATTTGCTTCCATCGGCATTCTGTGTTCCACCATCTTCCGCCATCCCAACTCTACCGAGCATATCCACCACACACCCATAGTGTTCAATGGTTGGTTGTTCCTTAATCTCTCCATCTTCCATTTGTTTCAGCAAACCCACCCCAGTATCCACCAGCAAACCCACCCGGCCACCCCAGTATCCACCACACACTGCACACCCTGAGCGCGAGCATGCACTTGTGTAGCTGCTCCACCAAGCGAATCTCTAGCATCACAGCAAGCCGACACGAGACTTATCATGGTCAGAGTAAAAACTAGTGTTTAGGGTTTTCGTGGATAGATCAATCGATCCCCACCTCTTCTATTTATATACATGGCAGGTTACAATACATTGTACAATGCATACGCATACACGTATACAGACCGTTTTCTAACACTCCCCCTCAATCTAAACTACGATTACATACAAGGTTTAGATTGGTTCTAAAACGGTCTAACATCTGCCGAGTCGCTGGCTTAGTAAATATGTCAGCCAGCTGATCATTAGAAGAGATAAACCTTACCACCAGAGCGCCATCAGCCACCTGCTCTCGCACAAAATGGAAATCGATCTCAATGTGCTTGGTTCTAGCATGGAAGACTGGATTCGCCGTTAGGTAGGTAGCACCCAAATTATCACACCATAGGACCGGAGCTTGCCGCGGAGTAACACCGAGTTCTCTAAGCAAAGAACTAACCCACATAGCTTCGGCTGCTCCATTTGCAAGAGCCTTATACTCTGCTTCAGTGCTGGATCTGGAAACCGTAGGCTTTTCTTCGAACTCCAAGACACGAGGTTCGAACCCACAAACACAGCAAAACCACTCGTAGAGCGTCGATCATCAACATCTCCGGCCCAATCTGCATCAGTAAATATACTAACATGCTGCTGCAAAGATCTCCTAATGCGAAGGCCGGTATCCAAGGTCCCTTTAACATATCGCAGAATGCGTTTCACTGCCTCCCAATGCACCTCTGTAGGTTGAGACAAAAACTGACAAACCTTGTTGACAGCAAAGGATATATCCGGACGTGTGAGAGTCAAATACTGCAAACTGCCGACCACACTCCGATATCTGAAAGAATCCTCTGGACCAAGAAGAGCACCAGTATCTCGAGCAAGCCGCTCGGTGGGGACCATAGGAGTGGAAGTGGGGTTACAATTCTCCATGTTCACCCGAAGCAATAAATCCTGCGCATACTTGCGTTGTATAAGAGTCATCCCCCCTGAATTGTACGACGCTTCCAATCCAAGGAAGTATTGCAGCACACCAAGATCCTTGATAGGAAAAGTGGCAGAGAGAGAGCGAACAAGGCCCTCAACAATAGCAGCAGTGGAACCAGCAATAACAATATCATCGACATATACCAACATAAACACCTGAACGTCACGGTGGTTGTAGATGAACAGAGAGGTGTCGGCTCTGGAAGGAACAAACCCCAGCTGAAAAAGTCGAGCGCTCAAGCGAGCATACCAGGCACGAGGAGACTGTTTCAGGCCATAGATAGCACGCTGCAATTTGCACACATGAGAGGGATAACGAGGATCCTCAAAACCCGGAGGCTGCTGCATATAGACATCTTCCGTCAAGAAACCGTGGAGAAAAGCATTACTCACGTCCACCTGACGAAGTGTCCAGCCTCGGGAAACAGCAAGAGAGAGAACCAAACGAATAGTGGCTGGTTTGACGACCGGGCTAAATGTGTCACCGTAATCAATGCCATGTTGCTGAGTAAATCCCCTGGCCACAAGACGAGCTTTGTGTTTCTCAACTGAACCATCCGGACGATGCTTGGTTTTGAACACCCACTTACTGCCAACAATGTTAGTGCCAGGCGGGCGAGGAACCAAGGTCCAGGTGCAGGTCTGAGAGAGAGCTGAGAACTCATCAGACATCGCTGCACGCCATGCCGGTTCGCGGAGAGCATCCTGATGAGACACGGGAGCTGCAAATAGAGCACGGCGACGCGGATCATATCGCACATGTCCGTCGGTGTAGATCTTCTCACGACGGGTGTTGTCACGCAAACGAGTGACCATACCATGACCCGGCTGAGGCGAAGATGAAGCCGGGGCAGATGATGCATCAGCAGAGGGGCTGACAGACGGCGAAGACGCCGGTGTAGGCGGCCCATCGGGCTGGACAGGCGACGGACCAGCCGGCGATGGAGGAGCCGCACACGGAGCCACGCGCGAGCCGGGCGCACGGGATCCAGGGGTCGCGCAAGGAGCAGCGAC
>QRDG01002070.1:0-214588 GCA_012064385.1 Puccinellia tenuiflora | reverse complement strand
TTTAATTAAGCTCCTTGTTTACTCTTAACCTGTCAGCCTGTGCCAAGTGCGATGTCTGAAAACTCCTTCTCAGCCTGGGTTCTGACTCCCTCTCAGCTTGCCCTGCCGTGCATAGCATACCTATCTGATCTGCCCTTTTTTTTTGTTTTTATGCCTGAGCGTGCTGCCCGCATTCTGAACTACGCCTTAAATTCCACGGCCAGAGCTTTGGCAGCGTTTCCTTGTCATTCATATATATTCCCTGGGAAAGTCGTGCATCCATCCCTGCCATCGACTTTTCTCTATTTCATAAAAACAAATCGACTTTTCTGGCGAGAGAGAAAAAGAATTATGCAGAAGCGCCACCAATATGAATGATGCATCAACGCATGTGTGCTCGTCAACGAACACCCAAAATGGTACAGCCAGCCATATGGCAACCTGTAGCTAGCAAAGAGTAGAAGAAATCGGAGGAGGTTGTGTCCAGCCAGCACAGAGAAGACGCAAGTTGTGAACCATAGTATATACCGCTAATACTACTGTATTATTATGCAAAGCTAGCTTTGCCAGATTAGATCCGTTAATGCGTGGGCTGGAACATTTTTTCTTTGTTAGTATATATAAAGCATTTCCTTATAACCACGAACAACATCGCGTTAACCGTCCAAGCGCTACGTCCACATCATATTTTGTCTAAAAGTCGAATCACCCTTCCATCCGTTGAAAATACGAGTATGGTGGAGTGGGTTATCTGAAGAAAAGCCTCCAATTGGATTGGAGGGGGAGAAGAGATGGATGCTAAATTAATAATCCAGCCCACTAGCACATATATAGTTACTAGCACCATTCGCCGCCCCAAGTCACATGCTTCACTCTGTCGCTTCCCCTTTATCCATTGTGGTACTATCGCACTTGTGTTTTGAATTAAACAAAGGTTTGTCCAGATAGATTCATGCAGAGGAACTGGGATGATGTTGTAAGAATGACAAGAACTTGGGAAGAGCATCTCCAATAGCATTGCTATATTTTGGATTGCTAAACTGGATGTAGGAGGAGGAGAGAGAAGGTTTAGCAATTCAAAAATCTTTTTTTCTTTTTTACTTTGCAAGCCTTTCAAAAAGAGAAATCCTAAAATCGTTTAATTTTTCCTAGTTTTTTTAACTTGTACTTGTCACACCCATTCTAGCCAAAACCGCCTCTCAAAAATATTTCTAGGAAGTATTATAATACAATTTCAAAAAAAAAAAATACACAATAAATAGTTCATCACCAAATACTAAAATGCAACATTGTTCTGACATGACAAATAGCTAAAATGGTTGTAACCATACATAGTTCAAACTTAACAAATAGATAAATATTAAACATAGTTCTAGAACTCCTCGCCATCATTCTCCTCGTCAAGAAGCTCACACTTCCATGCCACATTCGAGTTGAGTATCTCCTTCTGCATGTCCTGTCGAATTTCTCCTCCGTGGTCGGAATCGCGACAACGACAACACGTGAACTACATGCTTCGACGTCGTTAGCCATGCATCTAAACCCGACAGAGTTGGGGACGGGCGACACGGGCGACGGGTGGGGAGGCTGGCTGCATGCCGCCACACGTGACCAGCATTGGATGAGACACGTGGGCAAGGTGACGGCGAAGACGAAGCGGTGGGGGCGGGTGAGTGAGGGGAAGACTCCGAAAGTGGCCGCTGACCCTTGTACGTCGATTTTTGTAGTTATAGGAAGTGGCCACCGGGTTGCTAAATTTGACTACCCACCACTTAGATATAGGAGACTTTTACCAATGCTTTTGGAACAAGATTTTTTACTCCATGTCCTAAAAAACAGTTTATATGGATGGGGCCCGAAAAAGCATTGCTCTTGGAGATGCTATAATTCTCGATATCTGTGTGTAATGTGGCGAGCACAAATGGAAGATATGTATACCATAAATAGGTGTACCTATTCTGTTTGTCTTTATACTAGGTATTCTGATTTTCTTTAAGTCATCGAGAAAACTGAATACTAGCAAGTAGCAAGAACGACAAATGACGTTTCATCACTTTACAGAGTCATCAAATAGGTAAGGTTCCTTGCCAGCATGTACCCACATCGGATCCACGTCATGTCGTCCGATGGGCTTGTTTTTAATCCAAAATCGTAAGTTTGAAAAAAAAAAAAAGTCGATTGGAACCCCCAAAAATACAGCACATCATCAATGCAGAGGCATTCGTAAATCAAAACAGCGTTTGGAATGTAGCAATTCCACCGGTGATTCCGTAGGTTTTTCACACGCCAAAAAAGACCCGGCCCGGAGAATGCGACCGAGACCGATTTAAGACCGAGATCGATCAGCAAGAAAGGAAGGGAAAGGAAAGGAAGAAAACAACAGGGACGCCTAGGAAACGAAGACCACAAGGTACAAAGCCAGCCAGCGGGTGGAAGAACTCCCAAGAAGTAGAACCACCCCCAATCCCAAGCTCGTTCCCCTCGTCTGTCCGTCTCCCCGCGCCCCCTCGAACCCTCCGCCGTCCGGGCCTGGAGTCCGCAGACCCGCCACCCCCCTGCCGCGCGCGCGTGCAGGAGGACAAGGCCGATTCTTCTCGCCGGCACCGGCACCGGCACCGGTCCGTCCTCGCGCCGCGGAGAAGGTGACGAGATTCCGATTCGCACGCTTCCTTCCTTTTCTCTTACCTTCCCTTTGCGGGCCGGCCGGGATCGATCCGTGCTTCCCCGGCGGGGGAACGAATGTCACAGTGATTTGCCATTTCTGCTCTTCTTCCCCCCCACCGTAGGCGTGTTCCTGTTTGAATGGAACAGTTCACGGGCGGCGCGGCATGCCTCGTTTTTTTGGGGGCTCTGTTTTCTTCCGAGTTTTGGATCGTTTTGCTTTGCGCCGCGCCAGATTTTCATCGAGATCGAAGCGCCGCTCAACGCCAAAAATTTCGCACGCTTATTTCAGGAAAATTTCGGTTCTTTTTGTTTGTCATTTTTTGAAACGGAAAGAGCTTTGCTCCTTTTTCACATAATAGTACCAGTGCCATTTCGCGATCAGATTGTTCCCGTGAAGGGGCGCCGTGTATTCTGGATCACTCTGGCAACCAGACGATCCGTTTTCATTCACACCGCATTTACTACGCCTTCCAGATTTTCCTACTACCAGAAACGCTTCGAATCCGTATAAGTAAAATCCATCTCCGATTCCGGATCATTTTCGAGAGAAAGGGTGAGGAAGAGTCAGAAAATTATTTCTATTAATTCACAAGAACCAAAAAAAAAAGAAGCTGTCCTTCTCTACAAATTCTGTGGGAAATCTGTTATTTCTGACCAAAACAGTACTAGATCGCTCCTCCATCTTTCACACTTTGATGATGCCGGGTAGCATAAAGACGCGGGCTTTAATGGCCAACCACGCGCCTACGCCTGTACCTTTCTCCCGCCGTCGGCGTAGAGGCGCTAGAACCGCAACGGAGTAGGAGTTAATAGAGTAGCCGGCGCTCGGCGGCGTGGCACGTCGCTGGGGCCCGTGCTTCTCCCATGGCGTCGCACGCGGCAGCCACAGTACGCTACCTACACGGTGTAGCGGCAGGACATGAGCAGCTGTTTTTATTTACGGTGCCGTCCTCCTACTATGCAATTGATCAAACGAGAGTACTACTCCCCATCTTTTACTTTTTAGCCGTTCTGCGCTGTTCCTAGCTGTTTCCTCGGGATCTGCGCGGCTGCGCCATGCTGCCTTTGGTGCTTCCGCCGCCCGCCCGTGTGGGTTGGTCGCCTGCTTCCTCTGCCGGCCGGCGGGGCGCCCAACGTGGGTACGGTTTGGCGGCGCTGTGTTGGCGAGTTGTTGCCTTGTTGGTGAGCAGGGCGCAGGGTGTCATGCCAATGCCATTGGGGGGTCGTCAGACTAGTTTTAGGAGCCCTGCGATTGATTTAGAGACGGGGTCAGAGAGAGAGAGAGAGAGCCTGTGCGGCTGTGTTTGCCTTCTCTTCTGTTTGAGTCTGTTATCAGTCTTGTTTGTGGAACTGGTAAGCTGTCTCTTTCTTGATGGAAATACCAGTTGACTGACTCAATGGTCCTTGCTGATTGTTCAGTTCGTTTGTCTTGAGCTCGTCTTGAAGCCGCTGTGGTTGCTGTTGTTTCTTCGGTTTATCATGTGTGCTTTTTGCTCTACAGTTGATTGACTGATTAGTGTAAAAAAGAGTGCGATTTTGGGTGAGAATAGAACTGATTAAGTTGGTCAATAATCGAGATGGATAGTCACTTGCCATATCTGGCACGCACTCCTCTCTCTTGCGTCCCATTCATGTTCATTGTACTCCTTCGTGTTTTTCTGCTGTTGTCGGCTTTGTGCTATAGTCCCCTATATCATGAGCCTGACGTTTGCGTTGTCGTTGCAGATGACATTTTGACGACTACTCAGCCTTCACAGAAGTTCAGAAGACCTCTCTGACGATTGTTTTTCTCAGCCTAGAAGTAAATATGCCAAGATCCGACTCAGATAGGGATGATATTTTCTTTGATGCATTTGATGATGTTAGATCAGCCGGGGAGCCTTCATCTTCAGATGATTGTAGCACGAGTGGTGAAGGATTAGCACCAAGGACAGTGGAGTATGAGATTTGGGCTAGTGAACCTATGAGTGTTCAAGAAAGGCGACAAAAATTCCTGCAGGGAATGGGATTTGATGACTTGGGTGACACTAAAGTGAATCTTCCTCAATGTCAGGAAGAAATAACAGCCATCGACTCTCGTGCTGACTTGCAGGAAAGGACTATCGGCAACATCTCTACTTTGGATTCATCTCTTCCTGAGAGTGAATCAGCATTTGATGCCGCCTGCTGCATAAGGGATCTGGATAGTGGAAAGAGATATGTAGTTCATAATGGTGGGCATGATGGACTAACTAGCTTTCTGAAGGAGGTTGCAACCGATAAGGTGTTGTCTCTTCTGGAGTTTGAAAGCTTGGTTGGTGTTTCTCGGACTGTTCAAAAATTGCTACGAAGGGCATGTTCTCACAGTCCTGCAGGAGAGACAAAAGGGGCAATTGGAAGTAAGAAAAAGGATATCAAAAGCTTGTGTAGAAACTTCATGAAGAAGAGGAGTTTTGGTGGAATGTGCAAGTCTGATGTCCATGTAAAAAGCTCCACAACAAGTGTACCGTCCAGAACAAGAGTTCAGCACCGGAAGAAAAAGAATGCTGAATTCTCTGCTGTCTATATGGGTCAAGAAATCCGAGCTCACGATGGTTTAATTAGAGTGATGAAGTTTAGTCCGTCTGGCTGGTATTTAGCAACTGGGGGCGAGGACTGTGTTGTTAGAATTTGGAAGATTACAGAAGTGGATGCATATTCTAAAATGTATGGTGGAGACAACCTCCCTCATGAGTATGTGGAGAAAATTAAAATCCTTAAACCGAAGCAAGCAGAGGGACAGAGCCATACACTTGCAATAATGCCCAATAAGGGTTTCCACATTACCGAGAGCCCATTACATGAATTCCATGGCCATACAGGTGATGTCCTGGATATGACATGGTCAAAATCTGATGTAAGTTCCTTTCTTGATTCTCTAAAGCTGTCATATTTCTCATGTTCATACTCAATCTACTCTCCGAATACTCAATCTACTCTCCGAATTGTCATGATTATCTATTAACATGTTTTCATGTATCATGAACATACAACCAGATTTGCTTATCTTCGTTGAATTGGTTTCACTGCAGTGTCTGTTGACCTCATCAAAAGATAAAACAGTCCGCTTATGGAAAGTTGGCTCTGAGGGTTGTCTTGGAGTATTTAAGCACAAAGACTATGGTAAGCAGAGATATCGTAAATCAACTATTATGTGTGGTTTGATGCCCCGATGCCTTTCTCGCTGTTGATTTCTTACTTTATCCTATTAGTCATGTTGCCTTAGTGGCAAAGATTACTTGTGATATTGTCCAAACTTTGAGCCATTGCAGTTTCAGTGTTTTCGGGATGAGAACTTTGACTTTTCTTTGAAATTGTGTCAACAGTGACGTGTGTTCAATTCAGTCCTACGGACGAGAGATACTTCATCAGTGGTTCAATAGATGGTAAAGTCCGCATTTGGGATGTCTTAGACCAGCGGGTAGTCAACTGGGCTGATACGCGGAATATCATCACTGCTGTTAGTTACCAATCAGATGGAAAGGTATGGATCTGCTCAAAATGCTTTTGCAGATTATTTTGCATCATTCGTTGCTAATTCATGATTTTGTAACTCAGGGTTTTGTTGTTGGCACGACTGGAGGAGTATGCCGCTTCTATGATCAATCAGGTACATAGGGAACATCCTTACCAGCCATGTGGTTTCTCTTACTTCGAAGGTCTCGAAATCTATTGTGTATTATTACCCTCTTTAACTTTGCAGCTCGTTTTTGTAGGTGAAGACATCCAACTAGACAAAGAATTGTTTATGCAAGGGAAGAAAAAGTCTTCCGCCAGTCGGATCAAGAATCTGCAGGTATGATTTCTGCCTTGGTGATTTAGCGTTTCTCTACTAGGGCTTTCAGAAACAGTTGTACGTATGTGCTAATTTGTGATTGCTACTCTGCAGTTATGTACAAGTGATTCTCCCAGATTTCTAGTTACGTCCACAGATTCTAAGATTCGAGTTGCTGATGGTGTTGATATCGTCCAAAAGTTTAGAGGTGCATATCTTTGCAGAACTTTCCATTCTTCATTTTCTTATAAAGCTATCACCATTTTTCATGTCTTACATCCGTGACCTTTGCAATGCAGGTCCTTGGAAGTCAAAGACTCTGTCATCAGCGTCTCTAACATCAGATGGCAGGTATCTTATATCCACCGGCAGGGATTCCAATGTCTACATCTGGAACTTTGAATCATCAAGCAACAAATTACGAAAAAGCGAATCCAAATCGGTTCGTTCATGTGAAATGTTCTTCTCCAAGGACGTGACGACCGCTGTACCATGGCCGGGAGTGTGCCGAGACAGGCACGCCAAGCCGTCCTGCTTAATCGAGAAATCACCCAATTCAGGGCGTCGTGGAGAAAGCCGTTCCCCGGGAGCAAGGTTCTTCACCGACGGCATGAGGGGCACCGTGACGTGGCCGGAGGACAAGCTCTCTTCTGCGAAGCCTGTGAATGGCCCCCGGTTGGCTGATTGTCTCTCCGCGATATCGGCTGCTTGGAACATGGTTATCGTGACGGCGAGCCACGGTGGAGTCATCCGGTCCTTCCACAACTACGGCCTGCCTGTGACGTTGTGAATTTCCTACCGAAGATGCTATATGAAATGCTAACTTGGTTATTATTATTAGCTCTACTAACGAACGACCTTGAGGTTTTTTTTGTCAATAGTGTTAGGAGTGTGGTGGAAGAGGGGGTTGGTATAGCACCATCAAAAATGTACTTGGGGGTCCTGAACTTGTGAAAAGGAGATTAATCATTACTGATGATTTGTCTATAAGCTTACAATTTTTCTTTTGTATGCCACTTGTTATCCCTGTGTATGTTTCGTTCTTGCTTCCACGGAGACCAGACCATCCAGGTCCTTAGGTTTTGGCTGCACTTTGGTCTAGTTCAAGTCAGTCAAGATGGTGAAGGCCTGAAGGGGAACTCCCATCAGTTGCTTCTGGTCATGATCAGGTGGCTACGCGCGTTCGGTATGTAGAAAGCGCTACTACTGGAACGGGCGGCCTCCAGATCCAGCTTGGGGAGTTGGTGGCAGAGAAGGCTCCAGTTGAACGCAGGGGGCGCCGCACGTTTGGATCCTGGTGGCGTCACCCGCAGCCCGTCACTCGGCTCTTGCAAGTTGCAAGTCCCTGACGTCGACGTTCAGAAATCTCGGGATCCACGCGTACACCTCGGGGGGTTGATGATTTTCCCAATTTTCTTCTAGTATACTAGTACAAATCATGGCGCTAATAATTCGCTGTTTGATCGAGACTTGGGGAACAGTAACACGAGCGCTCCACGTTGACGAGATTAAATGCTGCAACCATTTACGCTACAATGTGCGAACATGCCTAAATCTCTCCTACTCACATGTTGCACCCTTTAGAGCATCTCCACCGGGTGTCTAAATGTGTCCGCCATCGTTGGCCCAATTGCGGGGTGCCGGACACATGTCCGGCGTTTTTTTTTTTTTTTTGCGCCTCCCACACCGGCACCCCCTAAACGGCCGGACACCAAACACAATTCAAAAAATTAAATTTGAAAGACGACTTAAATTTCATTCAAATTTCGTAATATATTACAATATTTGAACGAAATTTAATCTAAACCTAACTAACCTAAATCTAGTCGGACGGGGACAGATTGTCTCAGTCGAAGCCGTCGCTCTCCTCCTCGTCGGTGTCGAGGACGATGATGTTTGGCAACGACGAGCCGGCGCGGGAGGTAGAGGCGCCGTCGTGCTGCGCATAGGAGGCGCCAGCGCGGGAGGTAGAGGCGCCGGCCGAGGTGGAGGCCGAGGCCGCCATTGCCGCCGACGTCTCGAGAGCCTGCATTAGCCCGGGGGTGTCCCTCTCGAGCTCAACGGCCGACGACGTCAAGGCCTAGGAAAGCACGGAGATGTCGCCGTCGTGGACGTCGTCCTGCAGCTCCGGTGGCACCTCGAAGCCCGGCGGAGCCACCACGGGCTTGACGTCCTCCGGCTCCTCCTTGACACGCCGTGTCCGCTACTGCTCCCGCCGCCGCGAGCGCAGAGGGACAGCCAGCCGCACCGAGGCCGCTTCGGTGGCGGCGAGGGTACTCGCCGCGGGGGAACCGGCACCAGCCTCAACGGGATTTGGCTCCCCGTTGCGGAGTGGCGGCGGGCGGCCTCGATGGCGCTGGACACGGTGTGCTGGGTGGCACCCCACCACTTGTCGCGCCCGGCCGCGTTCCACTTCGCCGGCTTCCCCCAGCGTGTGCGGTCGTACGCCGCCAACTCCTCGTCGCGCTCCCGGTGGAGGCGGACGAGCCAGGCGCCCACGTTGTCGGCGGCGTTCTCCGGCTTGTTCCGCTCCGCCTCCGTCATCCTATCCCGCCGCTCGAGGATGGCGAGGCGGAGGCCTTCATCGCTGGCGGGGATCGGCGGCACGGCGAGGCCCCCGGCAGAAATGGCCCACTTCTTGGGGAGACGGCAGTCCGGCGGGCAGAGGAGCCCGTAATGGTGGAAGATCTTCGCCTCCGGGACGTGCAGGGTGGCGCCCCGAGCGGGGATGTGGTTTGGATCGTTGTTGTTCATGGTGGAGATCGCGAGCGGGCGGCGATGGAAGATGAGAGGGAAGGAGATCACGAGCCGGCGGAGATGGGGTGTGGATCGCCATCTCCACCCCTCGGCCTTTATTTATTCACGGGCGGAGGGCGAGCGGGGCGGCGAGGTGTCCGAGGGGGAAGGCGTGCAGACCGATGGGCTGACCGCCGCGCGGGCGCGTGGTCTGGCGGGTGGGCTGGCGCCGCGTAGCCGTCCAGTCCCGTCGCCTGCATGCTGCACCGGCGTGGCGTGGGAAAGCGGCGACATTTACGCCCGCATACGTACCGGTTTCCTACCACGGCGCCATTAATCCGGAGAAGAAACCTCTTCGTGTGGCTGACGGGCAGGCCATATCTGTCGGAGGCTCGGGCCGGACAGTGTCCGGCACCGCGAAGGAAGCCCCCAACTTTGGAGGCCCTGTTGGCGGTGCCGGACAGGTTTTGGGCTGGACAAAGGCTTTGCGACCCCCCGGTGTGGCCTGTTTTTCTGTCCGGGGCCCTAATGGAGCTTTAGGGGCCCTATTGCGACCCCCCGGTGGAGATGCTCTTAATTTCAAACACAAATTACATGTTTGTCCATTTCAGATTCAGGTTGACCTTCTCCCAATGCAACAAGTTCAGCTTCGAGTGCATCCTCTATGTGGAATAAAATAGAGCAAGGATTAGGGCAACTCCAACGCGCCGATCCAAACGGACCTCTTTTTGGTCCGTTTTTCATCCGTTTGGGTCGGGTGATGAACAGCAAATCTCCGGCGGCGTCCGGCCCGCGCGCAGTGCACCCAACGCGGCCGACCCATTTCTTTTTTTTTCCATCCTTAGCAGGCCAGTAAAAGGCCCTTTTTCATTCATAGATAGGGGAATGGGCCACATACTGCCCGTTTACACATAACGAAAATAAAAAAAATAGACCGCCCTAGCTACTACCCTAGCTACCGCCGGCCTACTCCTCCTCGTCGTCGTCGTCAATGAGGCCGATGAACGATGGCGGGGCCCAAAGATGGGCCGGTGGCACACTCGCCCTCGCCGGGGGCGTCGGCGGCTGCTCCTGCGGCTACTCCGGAAGCTCGGGGAGCGGGCTGGTCCAGCTCCATTTCACACCGATTAACCCCTCGGGTAGAGGGGGAACCAGCGGCAGCTCCATGGCCATCCGCTCGTACCACGGCGGTGGCGGCAGCGGATGCTGGGCCTCCTCGGCGGACCGGCGCAGCACGATCTCCAAAGAGGCCTCCACGGAGCTCCGGAGGAGCTCCTCCACTGCGTGGGTGCGCAGCGAGTCCTCCTTCACCCGCTTGAGGAGTTCCTCCTCCTCGACGTCGTGCGGGGGCAGCTGCTCCTCCTCATCCTCCTCCTCCTCCTTCACCCACGCCGGCACCGGCGGCAACGGACCAGGGCGGCGTCGGGGCCGTGGCTGCACCTCCATGAAGGCAGTCCGGCGGCGGGCGTCATGCTCGTCGCGAAACCACGTGTCCCAGTAGGGACTGGACTCCGCGAAGGTCGGGTCGTTGAGGAGTTCCGGCGGAAGCCTGGCTCGCCGACGCCGGATCTCCTCCAAGCGTGCTCGTCCCGACGCCATGACTGCCGGCACCGGAATCCTATCGGGATTCAAGTGCCAGTTGTTGGGCAGCTTGATGTCCGACCAGGGCACGGGGACGGCGTGGTCCCAGTACCACTGGCACCGCTTCTTGCCGAGGTACTTCCTCTGCCGGCGCCGCGGCCCGCTGGCCGCCACCGGAGGGGCGAGCTGGAACAGGCCCGCCGCCGGAGGGGCGAGCTGCCCCGACGAGGACTCGGCCTCGGTGTCATGCGCTCCTTTGCCGTTCTTCTTGAAGAACCCCATTGGGCACTTGGGCGGTGGGGCCGTGGGCTAGGGTTTGGTGCCGGCGGCGAGGGAGTAGTACTGGCGACAAGTGGGGATGAAGACGGGGTCCCCGCACGCGTAGATAAAAAGAAGGACCGGCGTGTCGGTTGGGTCGCTGCCAGGTGGGGACGCATCGGGAGGTGGGAGGATATTCCAGCCCATACTCGATTTGTCTGCAAGGATCATGGACGGTTGCATTTGCCTGCATATAGTGGAAAAATATAAATGAAAAAGACCAGTATCTCTATGGGGATGCATTTTATCTTTCCAAATTATGAGACCTTTTTATGCTTAAATAGACTACGAAAATATTTTATACACCGGAGGTAGTATGTCTTAGACTAGGATTGATTAGCAAATAATTAAACGAAAAGTGGTCTTTAGCTCTTGAGCTCCTGTGCTCTCCACGTTTTAGAATTTTCAAAATTCATTTTACAAGTTGCAGAAAACTGAAAATAATTCTAAACATAGTCAATGTTGTAGCCCACATGCATGCAAAATCCCGAAGTCAAACGCATTGGTAAGAATTATTAGAGATTTGAAAAATATGCGTAGTCAGATCCGCGTTTTTGTCATTTTTTGTGTAGATCAGAATACAAAGTACTCCCTCTATCCCATGAAACATGTCTTTGATTTATCTAAATTTTGATGTATGTAGACACTAAATATTGTTTAAATACATTCAAATTTTGACAAAGTTAAGACATCTTCCATGAGGCGGAAGGAGTATTTAAAATTGATATTCCGCATATTTGTGGGATACTTTATTGGCAATATTTAGATGTTTCTCTCAATAAAAAAAAACTTGTTAATGTGATTTTTGAACTTCTAAAATAACAGGGTCACAGAGCTCGGGAGCCAAAAATCTTCACTCGGTAAAAGACCAATTTACCCTTGTAAAAGGTATGCCGACCACTAATCAGGTGTTAATCAAGTGGACAGGGATAGCGGAGGAGTCGGCTACCTAGGAAGACAAGAATGAGCTCAAGGCGAAGCACCCGCTAGCTCCGGCTTGGGGGAGGGCCGCCGGTAAAGAAGGGGAGGATGTTATGACCCTGGATCAAGACACTGACAAGGAAGAGAGGCCAGCTGAAACAAAAGGAAATAGGCCGAATCAAACCAGGCCCAGGAAGCGGAGATGGACCAAGCGAGGCACAGGAGGTCAAAAAGGGCCCGACAATCATCTACATGTGTCACTCGCAAGGAATGGACAAAGTAACGTCAAGTACGGACGAGCAAGCCTGGATACGGCATCGAACTGAACGGTGAAAACAAAATTCTCCTTCTGAAATACTTGCTCTGTTCCTCATCCGGTGACGAGGGATAACGAAATTAGGAAGAGAATACCCGGTACCTTTCTCGAGCAGATGGAAAAACCAACACCGATGTTAAGATCAGTCTGCTTTCTTTAACAAATTCGGGGGTCGTATCCCGCACCTCCCTTGATTCCGTGTGAAATCCATCCTAAAAAGCACGAGTTGGATCAGCGTAAAGAACAAGAAGTGGCATGCTATCCCTGGTTGTCTAGATGATTATTTAGTAGAGATTCTAGGGAGGATAAATAAAAATATAGATCATGGTCTTAGCAGCAGCTTGTTGGGGTTTGTGGCTTATCTGCAACAATATGGTGTTTAATAACAAGCAAGAGAATCACAAGTCATGTTGCAGTGCATAAACCCCCTTGCTTCTTCTACGCATACTCATCTCCAGTTCTCTTGTATTTCTTGTAATCGGCGTAGTTGAACTCGGATCAGAACTGGTGTTTGTGTGATTTGATACATAGAGCAAAGTGGGAACATAACAGACCACTGCGTCGGTGGCCTCCGCTTGATGGCGGTTTAAGGGCACCGCTTGTGCCTCGGGGGGCCACACATGGAAGGTGGCACCATCGCGCTGGCGGGCGCTTGCATCTGCCATGCGTTCGCTGCGCCGGTGGAGGTTGGCCTCAACATCCACACGGTTTCCTTCACGGCACCCGTCGGGACTCATGTCCACGATGCCACCGAGGGGCGCGGAAGCCTCCTCTCCTCGTCTTGCCAATCAGGGCGCACGTCGTCCGCGTCTCTCCAGCGGCCCACCTCGCCGCCCCCATCGGCAAGAGCGAGCAGGTCATTCGCACTCACAACCCACCTCCCATCCATTAGATCGATATTGCCCCTCCTCTAATGCTCGAATGCACGATTTGATCATGATTCTCGTACTTCCTCACTAGTATGTTATGCACTACACTAATCAAAATTAATTACAGTAACAATAATGAGTTACAAACTATTTATTTTTAATTATAGCCATGAAAATGCATATGTTGTATATTTTAATCATATTTGCAACACAAGTTGCTTGTCACAGTAAGAAATCATGCCCAAGAGGTAAGAAAAATGGACTCTCCGATGTCAACAAGTGCACTTTCTTGTGTTGCTATAAACACGAGGCACCCATAATTGTTTACCCTAGACCCCGGTTAATCAAAACCCACTCTAGCTTTACCCATACTTATCTATCCAAGTTTCGCAAAACTTGACCATCCTATGCGGGCAACACTATCCGGGAGACCCTATCACACCCTTATTGCTCGTTAGATAAATCGTAGTTCAATATATTTATTTCCCCAGCGATCATAGTCTACTTCAGAAAAGAGTATGTTCTTATTATCGTGCAATACTAGTATTTTTTTTCTCCCATCTTACTCACTCACATGTTTTGGCCTACACTTAGCAAAATTAATTACATAATAATAATGAGTTACAAATGTTTTCTAATATAGCAATCAAAATGCATATGCTATGTATTTTAATCTTATTTGCAAAACAAGTTGCTTGTCACCATACACTACAAACAAAGTTGCCTTCCGGGACGGACCTAAAACGTCCCGTAAGGGCCATTTTTCATGGCTAAACACTCTACCGGGACGATACGGGTAGTGTGGCGGATATCGCGTGCCGTATGGCTTAGCCACGTTTTTTTTGATCTGTGGCGAAAGGGGGGTCTTCAGCCACGAAAAAGGGCACCGTGCCGCATGGGTTTCGGGAGGCCGTTGACTGCTATCGTCATGCCGTCTGCCACGTGGCAAACGCCGTTAACTCGCCGGTACCGCTGTTAACAGCCTCAAAAACTGTGGTAGAAGACAGGCCCATACAAGGCCTGCCACAGGTTAAGTGGGCCGGCCCAACTAAGGCCCATTGGACTTTAACAAGGCCGGCCCACTTATGGACCTCGAGGACTTAACGGGCCGGGCCGGTGAATGTCTACCTGGGCCACGTTGACCAGATGGGCCGACCCATCTTAGGCCCATCAGGCTCTAAACGGGCCGGCCCACCTAAAGCCTGGGCTTTAGGTGGGCCGGCCCACTTCAGAACCTAGACGCCTTCATGGGCCTGGCCTTGCACGGCCCACCTGTGGCCTGCTATATGTAAACGGGCCGGCCCATCTAGAGCCTACTTGCTGTTAGCAGACCGGCACATGTCGGCCCATTGAGCCAAAACGGGCCGGCCCATATATTTAGATGTTTCTCTCAATAAAAAAAACTTGTTAATGTGATTTTTGAACTTCTAAAATAACAGGGTCACAGAGCTCGGGAGCCAAAAATCTTCACTCAGGTAAAAGACCAATTTACCCTTGTAAAAGGTATGCCGACCACTAATCAGGTGTTAATCAAGTGGACAGGGATAGCGGAGGAGTCGGCTACCTAGGAAGACAAGAATGAGCTCAAGGCGAAGCACCCGCTAGCTCCGGCTTGGGGGAGGGCCGCCGGTAAAGAAGGGGAGGATGTTATGACCCTGGATCAAGACACTGACAAGGAAGAGAGGCCAGCTGAAACAAAAGGAAATAGGCCGAATCAAACCAGGCCCAGGAAGCGGAGATGGACCAAGCGAGGCACAGGAGGTCAAAAAGGGCCCGACAATCATCTACATGTGTCACTCGCAAGGAATGGACAAAGTAACGTCAAGTACGGACGAGCAAGCCTGGATACGGCATCGAACTGAACGGTGAAAACAAAATTCTCCTTCTGAAATACTTGCTCTGTTCCTCATCCGGTGACGAGGGATAACGAAATTAGGAAGAGAATACCCGGTACCTTTCTCGAGCAGATGGAAAAACCAACACCGATGTTAAGATCAGTCTGCTTTCTTTAACAAATTCGGGGGTCGTATCCCGCACCTCCCTTGATTCCGTGTGAAATCCATCCTAAAAAGCACGAGTTGGATCAGCGTAAAGAACAAGAAGTGGCATGCTATCCCTGGTTGTCTAGATGATTATTTAGTAGAGATTCTAGGGAGGATAAATAAAAATATAGATCATGGTCTTAGCAGCAGCTTGTTGGGGTTTGTGGCTTATCTGCAACGATATGGTGTTTAATAACAAGCAAGAGAATCACAAGTCATGTTGCAGTGCATAAACCCCCTTGCTTCTTCTACGCATACTCATCTCCAGTTCTCTTGTATTTCTTGTAATCGGCGTAGTTGAACTCGGATCAGAACTGGTGTTTGTGTGATTTGATACATAGAGCAAAGTGGGAACATAACAGACCACTGCGTCGGTGGCCTCCGCTTGATGGCGGTTTAAGGGCACCGCTTGTGCCTCGGGGGGCCACACATGGAAGGTGGCACCACCGCGCTGGCGGGCGCTTGCATCTGCCATGCGTTCGCTGCGCCGGTGGAGGTTGGCCTCAACATCCACACGGTTTCCTTCACGGCACCCGTCGGGACTCATGTCCACGATGCCACCGAGGGGCGCGGAAGCCTCCTCTCCTCGTCTTGCCAATCAGGGCGCACGTCGTCCGCGTCTCTCCAGCGGCCCACCTCGCCGCCCCCATCGGCAAGAGCGAGCAGGTCATTCGCACTCACAACCCACCTCCCATCCATTAGATCGATATCGCCCCTCCTCTAATGCTCGAATGCACGATTTGATCATGATTCTCGTACTTCCTCACTAGTATGTTATGCACTACACTAATCAAAATTAATTACGTAACAATAATGAGTTACAAACTATTTATTTTTAATTATAGCCATGAAAATGCATATGTTGTATATTTTAATCATATTTGCAACACAAGTTGCTTGTCACAGTAAGAAATCATGCCCAAGAGGTAAGAAAAATGGACTCTCCGATGTCAACAAGTGCACTTTCTTGTGTTGCTATAAACACGAGGCACCCATAATTATTTACCCTAGACCCCGGTTAATCAAAACCCACTCTAGCTTTACCCATACTTATCTATCCAAGTTTCGCAAAACTTGACCATCCTATGCGGGCAACACTATCCGGGAGACCCTATCACACCCTTATTGCTCGTTAGATAAATCGTAGTTCAATATATTTATTTCCCCAGCGATCATAGTCTACTTCAGAAAAGAGTATGTTCTTATTATCGTCCAATACTAGTATTTTTTTCTCCCATCTTACTCACTCACATGTTTTGGCCTACACTTAGCAAAATTAATTACATAATAATAATGAGTTACAAATGTTTTCTAATATAGCAATCAAAATGCATATGCTATGTATTTTAATCTTATTTGCAAAACAAGTTGCTTGTCACCATACACTACAAACAAAGTTGCCTTCCGGGACGGACCTAAAATGTCCCGTAAGGGCCATTTGTCATGGCTAAACACTCTACCGGGACGATACGGGTAGTGTGGCGGATATCGCGTGCCGTATGGCTTAGCCACGTTTTTTTTGATCTGTGGCGAAAGGGGGGTCTTCAGCCACGAAAAAGGGCACCGTGCCGCATGGGTTTCGGGAGGCCGTTGACTGCTAACGTCATGCCGTCTGCCACGTGGAAAACGCCGTTAACTCGCCGGTACCGCCGTTAACAGCCTCAAAAACTGTGGTAGAAGACAGGCCCATACAAGGCCTGCCACAGGTTAAGTGGGCCGGCCCAACTAAGGCCCATTGGACTTTAACAAGGCCGGCCCACTTATGGACCTCGAGGACTTAACGGGCCGGGCCGGTGAATGTCTACCTGGGCCACGTTGACCAGATGGGCCGACCCATCTTAGGCCCATCAGGCTCTAAACGGGCCAGCCCACCTAAAGCCTGGGCTTTAGGTGGGCCGGCCCACTTCAGAACCTAGACGCCTTCATGGGCCTGGCCTTGCACGGCCCACCTGTGGCCTGCTATATGTAAACGGGCCGGCCCATCTAGAGCCTACTTGCTGTTAGCAGACCGGCACATGTAGGCCCATTGAGCCAAAACGGGCCGGCCCATATATGGCCTGCTAGATATAAATGGGTTGGCCCATCTAGATCCTACTGTCTGTTAGCAGGACGGCCCATACAGGCCCACAAGCCCGGCCCAACTAAACCATGGATGTCAATGGGCCAGCCTTTTACAAGCCCAGCTGAGCTTAACGGGCCGGCCTGCCAGAGCCCGTTACGGTTAAAGGGCCGGCCTTTCTAAGCCCATTAGGGCTCTTGGGCCGGCCCGCATAGTTATAACAAGGCCTTTAACCCTTGATGGGCTGGCCTTTTTTTCGTTTTGGCCCTTTCATGTTTGGAGCCCATTCGTGTTTCCCGGTTTAGCGGGCCGGATGATCCTATTAACCGCCAGTTGTTGTCACGCCCTAGCATTGTCTACCGAGTTGGCTCAGGACAAGCAGCAACGTGTGAATATTACGAAGAAGAAATAATGCGCAAACGATCCGTACAAACTAAATAAATATTACATCAGCTGCCAAGATTTGAAAAAATATTACAGAACCGCGAGAAATTGAACGATATTAAAACTTGTACTCCCTCCGTCTTATGGAATTTGTCTTGGACTTGTCAAAAAATTAGATGTATCTAGTAACTATTAAGTGGCTTGATACATCAACTTTTTTACAAATCTAAGACAAGTTCCATGGGATGGAGGGAGCAATAGACTTGCATCATCGAGATCAACTTGATGGACGAACAGATCCAGCAATCTTATATGCAGTTGGTGCGCCAGGTATGTCTGAAACTAAGACAAAACAAGTCAGGGGAGAAAGCAAGGCAAACACACTACAATGTTGATTAACAAAGAATTTGGAATTCATCATTTTCACAATATAACAAGATCAATTTAATGCAGACAGATAGTCACTACTAGGAAACTAGCTATAGGTGGATCATCATTCTGTGGCGCACCGATTTGCCGTGCGCCACAGAAATTTATCAGTGGCGCACATCAGGTGGTGCGCCACTAATATCTGTGGCGCATTACTGCGCCGTGCGCCACTGAATATGGCATTTCTGTGGCGCACTTTGTGCCATGCGCCACAGAAACACGATGGGCCCCACCACCCACGGTTGAACTCGAGGCCCACCACCAATATCTGTGGCGCGTGGATTCTGATGCGCCACAGAAACTAGAATATCTGTGGCGCATGTTTGTGGATGCGCCACAGATATATGCCTTTCTGTGGCGCATCCAGATACATGCGCCACAGATATTGAAGAGATGGACTTATAAGGCCTGCCCCCGCGCGCGCTGCCCTCTCTCTTTCTTCCCCAAATTCTCTCTATTTCGACGACCTCGATCCCCAGCACCACCCCTCGCCGCCGGCAGCCCACCACCTGCACTCGACGGCCTCCCTAGCCACCTGGCACGCCGCCCAAGCCACCACCGCCCCGTCACACCGCCACCCGGCCGCATCGGCGCCGTCGGCACGCGCCCGTGCTCGAGGAGCGCCCGACGGCACGCGCCCGTACGTGCTCGAGGACGACCTGCACCGCCACCCGCACTGGCGCCGCCCACCACGCGCCCGTGCCCCTCCACCATCCCCTCTCCCTCCTCTCCACCATCCCCTCCCCGAGGTACTGCTCCTTTCCTCCCCTCTCCCTCCCCTCCACACCTGCACACAAGGTGTTTGGTCAAATGCCAAACCCAGTTTTCTTACAGAATTTCTATGATTTGTTATTGATTGCTTGCTGCAAGTACTTGGTAATGCTTCTAGTTGGTGCTAGTGGTGTTAGGAAAATTTTGGAAACCAAAATTTTTTAAGTTTTTTGCTAAGTTAAATATGGTCACTGTTTAAACATGCCTACAAAATTCCTTCTATTAAGGTTCTCTCCCTCAATGTCATGGTTATTTGTGCTCCGACCATCGTGTCGTGGAGATGCCGGCCGAAGATGTACATTTTTATGAAATGATTGCAGGTACCCCGAGAGGCCCTTGAGATTGCCGGAATGTCGATTAACTTCCGTTCCGGCAAATTCGGGTACTCTCCATATATCCTTTTTTAGCAAAGGTCATGCCGAAATTTTTCGTAAATTTTGGCATGAATTTGCTAAAAAAGGGACATATGGGGTATCTTTATTGTGTTCATATTTCACAGTGGTGTTATCTTTATTGTGTTATGCATGCTTTATTTTTGTTTTGTCTTTTTTTCTAAAGCCGATGATTAAAATGTTGTGGCACACTATGTTAATCAGGTAGGTGCTTGCGGACCTTGTGATATGCACAAATAAACATCTTGTGCATACTTTTACTTGGTCCGCTTGCCCCGTACCTGATCAATGTGTGTTCAATCTAAATATGAGGCACAAATCTAAATATGAGGCATCCTACTTGGTTCGCTTGCTCCGTCTCTGAAATGTGTGTCCAATTTAAATATGTATGAGGCACAAATCCGAAATCATTTTGTTTTTTCTTTCTCTTTCCGAATGCCGATGATTAAAAATGTTGTGGCACTATGTGGTAACCCTGAAGGTCTGCCGAGCCTTGTGATATGCACAAGTACAAGTCTTGTGCATCCTACTTGGCTCGGCCGATCCTTCAGGGCTACTAATAATTGTGTGTCCGAACTAAGTATGAGGCGCAAAATCTAAGTCATTTTTATTTTGTTTTGTCTGTTTCTTCGAAAGCCGATGATTAAAATGTTGTGGCACTAAGTTGTAAGCCTGCAGGTCTTGTGAGCCTTGTGATATGCACAAGTACCAAGTCTTGTGCATCATACTTGGCTCACAAGATCCTGCAGGTCTACTTGAGTGTCCGACCTAAGTATGAGGCGCAAAATCTAAGTCATTTTATTTTGTTTTGTTTTTTTCTTCTAAGCCGATGATTAAAATGTTGTGACACTAGGCATTTTAGCCTCCCTGCAGTGAACGGCACACAACGAGCGTCTACCTTTGTCACCGAACCCAATGGCTGGATTTAGCCTACCTGCTGGCATGTTCCCTGGCATTATTGTTTTGTCTTTGTTCACCGGCCAGCCATTGGATCCACCTCCTGTAGGTCGGTGAATAAAGACAAAACAACGATGCTGTTGGAAACACAAGCCCTCAGGTAGGTTGAATCCAGCCACTGGATTTGGGTGACACAATGATGAATTGCCGAGGATCCTGCAGGTCTTCTTGTGTGTCCGACCTAAGTATGAGGCGCAAATTTAAGTCATTTTTATTTTGTTTTGTCTTTTTCTTCTAAGCCGATAATGTGTGTCCAATCTATGTATGAGGCATAAACTCGAATCTTTTTGTTTCTTCTCTATGAATTGACAAAGCCGATGATTTAAACTATGCCACGGTAAAGGCAAGGAGAGTGTCTACAATGCCTTGTAGTATATACAATTGGAGTGTTTATATTAATACATGGTCTTGTACACACTCTTTTTGCCTTGTTTTGCACGGCAATGATATATGAGGCTTTCCATTGTTAACTTCTCGCATTTCGTAAATTTTAATATTACTTTTGTAATAAAATTTTGACTTAAGCATTTTTTACTTAGGTGTTCTCGGTGACGATGTCCATGTTGGACCAGAGGGGCGATGTGCAGGACTGGGCTCCACCGGGCTGGCACTGGGAGGTGCTACCTTCCGGGACGCGCAGCTTGGTGAGGAATCCGGGTGACGTCGTCGAACCTGATCTTCTGTGGTGGCAGTCGTGTGGGCCACGCTCGGTGCAGAGGGAGCCGGCCCCCGAGGAGGAGGTACGTCGCCGTATTAGGGAGGAGGACGAGCACGTCCGTCGATACATGTATCTGCTGGTTAGGCAGTATGATGGTAGGTGGTCGTTTCTTCAGAGGGTTCCTGCTCACGTGAGCTATGACCCTGTGAGGGTTCCTTATCTTTGGATGCGTAGCGCCGCCGTCGACTCAGTACAGGTCGATGAATCAGAAGGTTCATGTTGAAATTAGCTAAGCTTCATGTATTAGCTACTGGATATGTAATAATATGATCGATGAACTATGATTGTGATCAACTTTGTGTAATAATATGATCGATGAACTATGATTGGAAATTATGTATTTGTATTGGTTTATCAAATATTTCTCTCTATATAATATTGGAATATGAATTTCCTGTAATGTGATATATCTGTATTTTCTATAATATACTAGTTTTTTTTTCCTGTAATGATATATCTGTATTTTCTATAATATACCAGTATTTGTACGGCAGCAGAAAAATGAAAATACGTATAATATATTCTGTGGCGCACCGTTCGTGGTTTCTGTGGCGCATGCATTTCTGTGGCGCACGGCAGAAACATGCGCCACAGAAATATTTCTGTGGCGCACCCAGAAAGGTGCGCCACAGAAATATATTTTAGTGGCGAGACTTCTGTGGCGCATCCTTCTGTTTCGCGGATGCGCCACAGAAAGTCCTAAAAGGTGCGCCACTAATGACCATTTCCCTAGTAGTGAGTCTACCAAAATAAGGCTAGTATAAGTTGGGTGACTTCATAACTGCCATGAACAACATAATAGTAGGCAGTTCCTTACGTAACAATGAATGAGGCACATAGAAGGTATAATAATGGCAACATTTATAGAGCAGGGGATGCAAACTAAATGTTCAGCTATAGAAAAAACAGAACATGCAGGGAGTAATAGAAAAGCGATAGGTTAAAGAGATGATTTCAGACAAAAAACCAATGAAAAAACATGTTCTTGTTAGGCTTCATGCACTAACCAACGCAACCAAAAGTCCGAACTGATGGAAAGGGCTAGTGCAATCCACATATACACTTCACAACAGTTCTTACTACCGATAGCTTGTTCATTTCAATGTTTTAATCATAGGAAAGCTCAGATGAAGCAAAGGACAAACAAGCAACTGAACCATTGTGTCTGTGTGCCTGATACATACTACCTTTATATTAAAAAGAGAAACTAAACAATGCGTGACTAATATACTAACAGATCATTCTCGAGAAGTAGTTGGAGGCAGGAAAAAGTAACACGTTATGCACCCTACAACTATTGCATCTCAAAGTGCCGAAGGTGGCATTTTCTAATCAACGGCTAAAGCAGAAAATGCATCAGAGAATTAAAACAAGTGAACCATTATTGTTCTAATCAGGTACAGCAGCTACCTAGGAAATGGATGAAGCAATTAAAGATTACGTGTCTCATGTTAACTACTTATCATTACTGCATGTGCCCAACAAACAAGCAACTAAATCCTTCCTCTTCGGTCATCTCAGATAGTGCCTCAGACAAACAAGCGACTTAACCAAGAACATCGCGCTAAAATCAAGAGACTTACGCTCGAACTTTGTAGAGTCTCACTCTTTGGAAGATTCGTCGAAGAAGTCCACTTCATGCTTGCTCATCGCATCTGCAAAACGTGACAGCAAGTCATGAACACAAACAGGTTCCCCCAACATTAAGCAAGAACTTGCAAGCAGCAATAGAAATGCGGCAGTAGAAGAGATGGGTGGGCTTCGTTATATGATTCGTAGACTCGTGCACGGCGGCGTCGGTGAAGCAGATCCGGTTCATGCACGGCGGCGCCGGTGAAGCGGTTCAGGTGCGCTGAACGAGGAAGTTGGTGAGCTAGATCCGGTGCGGTGGACGAAGGCGTCGGCAAAGCGGCTCCGGTGGGGTGGACGAGACCGCAGCTGAAGCGGCTCCGGAAAAGAGCGTTGGATGAGTGTATGATTTCGAGGTTCGGCGGGGATATTCCGATGCGATGGACGACGGCGCCGGTTGAGGAGGGTGTGGTCTCGAGGTACGTCGGGTAGGCCGCCGGAGAAATGCGGCGGTGATGTTCTGGTACGGTAGTCGTGGAGGTGAAAGAGAGGGGCTTCGGATGTTACGGTGGCTGGTCGGAAGTGAGACTGAGAGGATAGGGTTTTTTTTCGGTAGGTTTCAGGCGCTATATATGTAGTGAAGTGAAAAATGACAAGAAGAACCCCCCATCCACCGACTTAAAGATGGCCATACGAGGGTAGAAGAGGAATTTGGAGCGTGTTAAATATTTGAATTTGGTAGGCGGGAGTTTTGCCGCTGGTATGAGATTTTGAATTTGGTTACGCTCTAATTATATTAATACAAAAATGTTAGACCGTACATCTGTTCAAGTATTCAATGCAGAGGGTCACGTCGAGTCATAATCAGAAAGATAGTCGGCTACCAAGATAATACTAAAAAAATTGAGACTGTTCTAGAACTACCTGGAAGTACCTCTGTTTCAAATTTCAAATACTATGAGCGCTAAATATTTCGCGCGGAGGCACCCCCAAAATATTTCAGTTTCGACGCTCTACCCAAATTTTCAGCAATTAATGCATGCATGCCGTGTGATGTCAGCACGACGTGACTGCATGCGTGCATGCATCACCAGCCCAGCGATGAATTAAAATATTGCGATCACCAGATTATAATGCGTACAAGCTGTGTAATCAGCTGACTATCGTTATATACAGGCGGAAACAGTGCATAAAATAATGAAAATATACATAATAGCAGGCAGTATATTTGACTGCAAAATTTCGAATTGACTACAATAGTTCAAAGTTGTGGTGACTGCCACGACCAGCAAGGCCAACCTTAACCTCCAAGCTATAAATAATACTAGTACAATATTGTTCCAAATTTATAAAAAAATATAATTTCGATTTAAGATGGAACGCACATAATCCATTAAAATGTACACCTTTCATACGACGTTCTAGAACTACCTCTGTACAAAAATTGAATTTTCCAGAGTCACATCAAATCATCATCACAAAGTTAGTCGGTTTCCATGATAATGCTAAAAAAATGTGAGACCGTTCAGTACCTATCGTCAAGAATTCAATGCCGAGGGTCACATCACTAAAAGATTGTCTGACACCATGATCTTATCACAAAACCCAATTCAAAAACCCGTCTGAAGTATTGCGGCTTTGGCGGGGGTTTTGCCGCCGACTGAGAGATGACCATTTCAACACATAAAAAAAGTTACATCGTGTAAGAACATAACAACAGGAATCCAAAACGAACAGATATCAGACAGTGCCAACCTTTCAGCACCACCTACTAGCAGCTTACAGGGATTGAGCTGCAGCACAAACAAAGGTGCAGACACAGTTCAACCCCAACCAAACTTACAAATATCAGACCAAACAAAAGCTGTGCGACCACTTGTTGCCCCTCACCCGTACAACCAGCACGCCCTCAAATACGCAAAGTAACCTTACTATATATTTCCGATGATATATAAATAACACAACTATTAAGCGTCATGCACTAACCAATGCAACCAGAAGTCCAAACTCGTGGAAAGGGCTAGGCAATCCACTTATACATATCAACAATAATAAGATAGATACATATTACAGCACCACGATAAAAGCCTACGCAGAATCATAAAATTGCTCATCATCACTACAATCCCCATGTGCACCATGACATAGTTCCTGAAACGTTAAGACACGTGTTAAGGACAGTTTGAATTGTAGGATAGGAAATAAGTAGGAATAGAACAAATTTTACTGCATGTGCAACTTTTCCAATCATTGGCACTTGCCCAAAGTGGAAAACTTGCCTCAAATATGTACTGAAGCCCATCTCTATAATGTTACTGCATGTGCAACTTTTCCAATCATTGGCACTTGGCCAAAGTAGAAAACTTGCCTCAAATATGTACTGAAGCCCATCTCTACAATGTTACTGCATATGCAACTTTTCCAATCATTGGCACTTGGTCAAAGTAGAAAACTTGCATCAAATATGTACGAAGCCCATCTCTACAATGTTACTGCCTGTGCAACTTTTCCAATCATTGGCACTTGCCCAAAGTAGAAAACTTGCCTCAAATATGTCTATTTAGCAGTGTCACATACTGCATGTGGCAATGGACACAAACCAACTTCAGGGATGGAATAAGCGAACCAAGTGAGATGCACAAGCATAGAGGTTTGTACATAGCACCATGTTCGATTTCCCCACCTTGAAATCGAAAGTGGTCAAAACTATCACAGGCTGAGAACATAGAAGCAGAGAGGGTCTCATTCTGTCATAGAAAACATGACTCAATGATATAATTAAACCTTAAGCAAGTAACAGGAACAATCACGAGTGTTTTTGCTAGCAACATGATATATGCCATTATCCCTACCATATGTACATGCTGCCACGATATAATCATCTCTCAGAAAACAGCAACAAGTATTAAAGGCTCACACTATCTAGCACGAATGATTACAAGAATTGAAGGACTCATATGCTATAAATCTTAGGTCTACAATAGATACTCCACAAGGCATCAAACTGAACCAACATACTAGGCCTCATTTTTTATGTTGGACACACAATTTTCAGGGATGGAGTTGGTGAACCGAGTAAGTAGTAACAACAATGGTTAGCAGAATTGACATGGTTCACAAACCCCACCCTGAAAATCGTATGCGTCCTAGTTATAATCATCGGCCTACACTATACATACTGTCCAACTCATCCCAAAAAGACTTAACACAATTGGCCTCATATATTCAAGCTCGCTAGCTACCACGAATGATTCTGTCAATCCAAGTACTCCATCCATCCCCTGAAACATGTCTTAGCTTTGTCCAAGTTTGGATGTAGCTACGCACATAAAAATGTGAATACATCCAAATTTAGACAAAGGTAAGACATGATTGACGGGATGGATCGAGTAGTATGCACAATGCACATGGATTGATAGGACCACTGTGGCAGCAAATACGTGATACTATTTAGTCATTGGCCGTCTTCACAAATCGAAATGCATGACACTGAACAAACAAAGAATGCCTCATCTTTCAGATTGGACACACTATTCAGGGACGGAGTAAGTGAACCTAGCAAATGCTAAATATTGTTGTTAGCACAATTCACAGAGTTCACTAACCCGTCCCCGAACTTGATGTGTGTTCTACTTGTAATCATCGGCAAGGTACCAAACGAAAAAAAGCGGCCATCTAAAGTAAATCATGCGAATACATACTCTTCATATTTAACCAATCTCCCATGAATCGACTGTGCATGCGACCATTAAGTTTAGATCGAGGCACGGCAGTGCTGGATGAACAAGATCTGTAACCTCAAAATCCTGACAAAGCGAAAGAATGTGCACTACGACTGAAATCTAACCCTACCATATCGGTAAACCAAACAGATCTACTCCCTCCTTCATATCGAAATTGTCCAGAGATTTACCAAAAGTTGAATGTATCTAGTCACTCAATAATGATTAGATGCATCTAAATTTCGACAAATCTCCGACAACTTCGGTGGGACGGAGGGAGTACTTTGCATGTCATCGGAAACTCTTGCACTAACTACGTTCGTTCAGATCTTCAAAAAAAAGAGCATCGTAGGGGAGTGTTCAAGCGCTTACAACCGCCATTGGAGAATCGGGTTCTGCTCGAGGTAGAGGTCGACGTGCAGAACGTGGTGGCGCGGGTGGTGCAGGTTGCGGTCGCGCTCGTGGCCTCGTCCCCTCCTCCCGTTCTTCCTCGTCGCGGCCTTGCAGTGGATTCGAGCCGGCCACGTACGTTTGATGTGCCAGTTTTGCGGCGAGAGAGGAAGAGGGAGGGGGGATGGTGAGGGAGAGTGAGAGGAAGGAGGGGGGAAGGTAAGGGTATGCTGTCCCGAGTCCCGACTCCCGAGCCCCAGGCGTGCGACCGTACATCCAAATAAAGAAGTATCAGCTCGGCAGGGTTTTTAGTTACTACGTATATTTTTCAAACAAGAAGAAGGGAATCGAAGGACCTAGAGCTCCGCGGACCTAGAGCTGCTTATCCACAGATCTTGGGCTCTTCCTTCTTATCTAAGCTATCGCGCAATGATGATCTATACTAGTCCGATGGTACACATCACGTCAGCATCAATAGGCATGCTTGGACAAAGCTCCGGAGTTGGACACATTTGATGCACATTTCACAAGTTAGTTGCTTGTGAAATACCTATAGGCACCCATCTTTACCTTGGTCAAATGTTGGTCAAATTTCCAAATTTGAACTACAGCTCACTCATTGCAAGGCCAAGTTGGTACCTTAAAATGATTTTTACCGAATTCCTTGAGCAGTCCTATCACACACTCGTAGTCTAAATTGTCCATGCTTTCGGTAAATCAACATAAAGTCATTTAATGTGCGTAAATTAGCTAGCAGGCATGAAAATTAGTAAAAACTGGAACTGCCCGTAAAATCTGGTCTACTTCTCGTGAATATTTGGTCGGTACCATTTTGAGCCTAATGGTTTGTGCTTTCTTCATTAAAAACAAAATTTCTTGGCACTTGGTAAATAAAAGAATATATGCATCTATTTTGGACATTTAGTTTGGATTGTTTTTCTTGCCTACATGCACCCATCTACCGAATGTGAGCAAGTTATCATGATCTATGCAGAGAGAGAGAGATAGAGAGAAAGAGAGAGAGACTGCTACTTCATGGTAGTAGTACTAGTACTAGTACATTTATCTTTTCAGTCACAATGAAATATCGTGCATGTTCGAAGACCCCTTGTACAAGTTTTAAAAAAAATGAATTTCTTCATTGTCCTTGATTATTTTTCAAAACAGTGTCAAATTTGTTCGCATGAGCATTCATTTGTAGAATTAGAATATTTCAAAACTAACGGTCGATCTAGGATACAATGACTACTTGGGTACCTAAAAATGTTTTTGCATGATGCTAAAAGGGAATTTGGTAGATGCTTAACAAAATGGAACCCTAAATTTGAGTTTTTGCATATTTCTTTTGAAAATTTCAAACCAAATAGGCAGGGCGTGGTGCAAACATCATTTGGCATGTCACTGTGCACCCTTGTGCCAAATTTGAGGCCATCTGAACAATGCTAGGTGAATTAATGGTCCACATGTAGCAAATTAGGGTTGAGGGACACATGATCGACTCACCTACCCTTAACTATGAGAGTGGATTGGTAGAGAAACATTGTTTATTCACAAAATGGAACCCTAAATTTGAGTTTTTTCATGATTTTTTAAAATTTCAAACCAAATAGAGGCAAGCCATGGTGCAGACACGTTTTGGCATGTGACACCGTGCACCGAAATTTGTAGGCCATTTGAACAATGCTAGGTGAATTAATGGTCCACAAGTAGCTAATTGGGGTTGAGGGACATGATCGACTCACATCGTACCTCAACTATGAGAGTGGATTTGGTAGAGAAAGGTTGTTTATTCACATTATTTATATTTTTTCGTGGTCGGTACTTGACACACAAATATGTCATAATAAGAAGGTTTCAAAAGATTTTGAGCAATTTTTTATTAGTTTAGAATTTTGGAAGGTTTGGTCAAACTACTGTTGACCAGAGTTTTTGAATAGTGTGTATGAAACTTTTAGGTTGGTCTGAATAATGGTGTTTTGTGGTCACAATTGGGGTTGACGGACATGAGATCGACTCACATTGTACCTCAACTTTGAGAGTGGATTGGTAGAGAAAGATTGTTTCTTCATGTTTATTATTTTTAATGGACACTACTTGATTCAAGTATGCCATAAGTGAACGTTTCAAAAGATTTTGAGCAAATTTGAATTAGTTATGAATTTTGAAAGCTTTGGTCAAACTATGGTTTGACTAGAGTTGTTTGTGGATAGTGTATGAAACTTTTAGGTGGGGTCCAAATGGTGTTTTGTGGTCACAATGTGATGTACCATCACACCATCACGTGCTTCAACATGCATGATGATGCTAACGGCAATTTTGGTACGATCGATCGATGTTTCAATGTAACCCTTAAATTTGAGTTTTTGCATGAATTTTCCGAAAATTTCAAACCAAATTAATTGGCAGGGCATGATAATGCAAACATCATTTGGCATGTGACTGTGCACGCTTGTGCCAAATTTGAGGTCATTTGAACAACGCTAGGTTGATTAATTGTCCACAAGTAGCTAATTGGTGGGGTTGACAGACATGATCGACTCACATCGTACCTCACCTTTGAGAGTGAATTGTTAGAGAAATATTTTTGTCTTCGTGTTTATCATTTTTAATGGACACTACTTGATACAAATATGTCATAAGTGAAGGTTTCAAAAGATGTTGGGAAATTTTGAATTAGTTATGAATTTTGGAAGCTTTGGTCAAACATGGTTTGACTAGAGTTTGTGAATAGTGTATGAAACATTTAGGTGGGGTATAAATGGTGTTTTGTGGTCACAATGTGATGTACCATCACACCATCACGTGCTTCACATGATGCTAAAACGCGATTTTGGTACGGTCGATCGATGTTTCACAAATTAATGGAACCCTTAAATTTGAGTTTTTGCATGAATTTTCTGAAAATTTCAAACGAAATTGGCCGGGCATGGTGCAAACATCATTTAGCATGTGACTGTGCACGCTTGTGCCAAATTTGAGGTCATTTGAACAATGCTTGGTTGATTAATGGTCCACAAGTAGCTAATTGGGGTTGACAGAGATATGATTGACTCACATCGTACCTCACCTTTGAGAGTGGATTGTTAGAGAAAGATTTTTTTTCTTCATGTTTATCATTTTTAATGGACACTACTTGATACAAATATACCATAAGTGAAGGTTTCAAAAGATTTTGAGCAATTTTGAATTAGTTATGAATTTTGGAAAAGCTTTGGTCAAACTATGGTTTGACTAGAGTTGTTTGTGAATAGTGTATGAAACTTTTAGGTGGGGTCCAAATGGTGTTTTATGGTCACAATGTGATGTACCATCACACCATCACGTGCTTCACATGATGCTAAGAGGCGATTTTGGTACGATCGATCGATGTTTCACAAATTAGAACCCTTAAATTCGAGGTTTTGCATGAATTTTCTGAAAATTTCAAACGAAATTGGCAGGGCATGGTTTCAAACATCATTTGTCATGTGACTATGCACCCTTGTGCCAAATTTGAGGTCATTTGAACAATGCCAGGTTGATTAATTGTCCACAAGTAGCTAATTGGGGTTGACAGACATGATCGACTCACATCGTACTTCACCTTTGAGAGTGGATTGTTAGAGAAAGATTTTTTCTTCATGTTTATCATTTTTAATGGACACTACTTGATACAAATATGCCATAAGTGAAGGTTTCAAAAGATTTTGGGCAATTTCTAATTAGTTATGAATTTTGGAAGCTTTGGTCAAACTATGGTTTGACTAGAGTTTGTGAATAGTGTATGAAACTTTTAGGTGGGGTCTAAATGGTGTTTTAATTTTGGTCACAATGTGATGTACATCACACTATCACATGCTTCACATGATGCTGAAAGGCGGTTTTGTACGGTCGATCGATGTTTCACAAATTAATGTAACCCTTAAATTTCAGTTTTTGCATGAATTTCCTGAAAATTTCAAACGAAATTGGCAGGGCATGGTGCAAACATCATTTGGCATGTGACTGTGCACGCTTGTGCCAAATTTGAGGTCATTTGAACAATGCTAGATTGATTAATTGTCCACGAGTAGCTAATTGGGGTTGACAGACATGATCGACCCACATCGTACCTCACCTTTGAGAGTCGATTGTTAGAGAAATATTTTTTTCTTCATGTTTATCATTTATAATAGACACTACTTGATACAAATATGCCATAAGTGAAGGTTTCAAAAGACTTTGAGCAATTTTGAATTAGTTGTGAATTTTGGAAGCTCTGGTCAAACTATGGTTTGAATAGAGTTGTTTGTGAATAGTGTATGAAACTTTTAGGTGGGGTCCAAATGGTGTTTTGTGGTCACAATGTGATTTACCATCACACCATCACGTGCTTCACATGATGCTAAGAGGCGATTTTGGTACGATCGATCGATGTTTCACAAATTAATGGAACCCTTAAATTTAAGTTTTTGCATGAATTTTCTGAAAATTTCAAACGAAATTGGCAGGGCATGGTGCAAACATCATTTGTCATGTGACTGTGCACCCTTGTGCCAAATTTGAGGTCATTTGAACAATGCTAGGTAAATTCATTGTCCAGAAAAGTAGCTAATTGGGGTTGACACATATGATCGGCTCACATCTCGTACCTCAACTTTGAGAGTTGATTGATAGAGAAAGATTTTTTTTTCTTCATGTTTATTTTTTTAATGGACAGTACTTGACACAAATATACCATAAGTGAAGGTTTCAAAAGATTTTGAGTAGTTTTGAATTAGTTATGAATTTTGGAAGCTTTGGTCAAACTACAGTTGACTAGAGTTTGTGAATACTGTATGAAACTTTTATGTGGGGTCCAAATGGTGTTTTGTGGTCACAATGTGATGTACCATCACACCATCACGTGCTTCACATGATGCTAAAAGGTGATTTTGCTACGATCGTCGATGTTTCACAAATGGATCCCTTAAATTTGAGTATTTGCATGAATTTTCTGAAAATTTCAAACCAAATGACCTAAACTTTGGGAGTGAATTATTGATAGATAAAGATTGCTTTTTCACATTTATTATTTGTCATGGACAATACTTGACACACATATGCCATAAGTGAAGGTTTCAAAAGATTTTGAGCATGCAATTTTAAATTAGTTATGAAATATGGAAGGTTTGGTCATACTCTACGCTTGACCAGAGTTTCAGAAGTGAATGAAACTCTTAGGTTGGTACAAATGGTGATTTGTGGTCCCTGACGTATAGGTCCATAGAATGTGGGCACCATATGTCAGCGGCCGCGCGGGTGTGAAGCCTAGGTTACAGGAACTTTTGTTCTCACGATGGGCAAAAAAAATAAGAATTTCGAGCCAGAGTCTTCGCAGAGAATTATATATAACTGTCGTGTGGTTGAGGGACATGATCGACTCACATATATATCGCACATAACCTTTGAGAGTGGATTGGTAGATAAATTAAGTTTGTTTATTCACATTTATTATTTTACATGGATAGAACTTGACACACATATGCCATGAGTGAAGGTTTTCAAAAGATTTAGAGCATGCAATTTTGAATTAGTTATGAATTTTGGAAGGTTTGGTCAAACTACGGTTGACAACAGTTTGTGAATAGTGCATGCAATTTTGAATTAGTTATGAAATATGGAAGGTCTGGTCAATCTACGGTTGAGACCAGATTTTCTGAAGTGAATGAAACTCTTAGGTTGGTGGTACAAATGGTGATTTGTGGTCACAATGTGGTGTACACGTGCTTTATTGTCCCTGACCTGTAGGTCCATGTAAGGTGGGCACCATATGTCAGCGGCCGCGCGGGTGTGAAGGCTAGGTTACAGGAAGTTTTGTTCTCGCGAAGTGCAAAAAATAAATGAATTTCGAGCCAGAGTCTTCGCAGAGAAGCTATCCACTCTCGCCGGACGGGTTTGAGCGCACGAGAATAGGAGGTTCACCGCTCGTGCCAGCTCTATCTGATCAGAGTCAGACTGATAAAGTTACTGTCAGTTGGGCCGACAATAAATTCTTGCGCTGCTTCCTGGCCTCCTGTCGGGCAGAGAGAGAGAGAGCAAGAGAGAGCCGGCTACGCGTGATGGTAGTACTACAACTCGACCCGATTGCCTTTATCATCTCGCTTGAAATCCCAAGAATGTTTTGGGGATGATAGGTTATGCTGCGAAGCAAGTTTTTTGAAAATTTCAAACCAAATTTGAGGTATTTTTAACAATGTTAGGTGAATTAATGGTCCACAAGTAGCTAATTGGGGTTGAGGGACATGAGATCGACTCGCATCGTACCTCAACTTTGAGAGTGGATTGGTAGATAAAGATTGTTTATTCATATTTATTATTTTTCATGGACAATACTTGATCGACACACATATGCCATGAGTGAAGGTTTCAAAAGATTTTGAGCAATGTGATATACTATCACACCATCATGTACTTTACATGATGCCAAAAGGGATTAATTTGTTAGATGCTTAACAAAATGGAACTCTAAATTTGAGTTTTTGTAAGATTTTTTTTAGAAAATTTCATACTAAATAGGCATATGGCATGGTGAAAACCTTTTTTGGCATGTGACTGCACCGATGTGCCAAATTGATTGTAGGCCATTTTTAAAATGCTAGGCGATTAAATGGTCCAAAAGTATCTATTGGGGTTGAGGGACATGATCGACTAACATCGATCGTACCTTCAATTATGAGCATAGTGGGGATTGGTAGACAAATATTGTTTATTCAGATTACTTGACAGACAAATACCATAAGTGAAGGTTTCAAAATATTTTGAGCAATTTTGAATTATTAGTTTAGAATTTTTGAAGGTTTGGTCAAACTACGGTTGATACAGAGTTTGTGAATAGTGTATGGAACTTTTAGGTTGGTCTGAATGGTGTTTTGTGGTCACAATGTGATGTACCATCACACCATCATGTGCTTACAAGATGCCAAAAGGGATGATTTTGTTAGATGCTTAACAAAATGGAACTCTAAATTTGAGTTTTTGCAAGAATTTTTTGAAAATTTCAAACTAAATAGGCATGGCATGGTGAAAACCTCTTTTGGCATGTGACTGCATGCACCCTTGTGCCAAATTGATTGTAGGCAATTTTAACAATGCTAGGCGATTAAATGGTCCAATAGTATCTATTGGGGTTGAGGGACATGATCGACTAATTAACATCGATCGTACCTCAACTATGAGCATAGTGGGGATTGGTAGACAAAGATTGTTTATTCAGATTAGTTGACACACAAATGCCATAAGTGAAGGTTTCAAAACATTTTGAGTAATTTTGAATTATTAGTTTAGAATTTTGGAAGGTTTGGTCAAACTACGGTTAACCAGAGTTTGTGAATAGAGTATGGAACTTTTAGGTTGGTCTGAATGGTGTTTTGTGGTCACAATATGATGTACCATCACACCATCATGTGCTTTACAAGATGCTAAAACGGGTTTTGGTAGATGCTTAACAAAATGGAACCCTAAATTTGAATTTGTGCACGCATTTTTTGAAATTTCAGACCAAATAGGCACGGCGTGGTGTTGAAATATCATTTTGCATTGTGACTGTGCACCCTTGTGCCAAATTTGAAGCCATTTGAATAATGCTAGGTGAATAAATGGTCCACAAGTAGTCAAGACTTGAATAATTCATATTTTTTGAATTTTCTTCATTTTAGCATCACATGTAAAGCACATGACGGTGTTGACGAGGCGGCTCCTCGGCAATGCCCACCATGAGGGGCTTAGGGTTGGTGGAATCCTGCAAGTTAGCGCTAGACATCGGAACACAGACAAACGAGGGGCAAGATTTACCCAGGTTCGGGGCCCTTGTTAGGTAAAACCCGTACGTCCTGCTTGTCTGTACTTTATTAGTCGATGGATCTGATTACAAGGGGGAGTCGAATATGACGAACTAGATGGGATCTCACCTAGGGCTGCTAGGGTTTGATGTCACGTGATGATTGAGAGAGAGATCTAGGGTTCCTCTCCCGACCTTTTATAGGAGGTCGGGTCCCGAGGATTGCCCTAGGTCGGTTACAATTAGAGTTCGATCTTTCCTAATCTTGACTTGTCGAATCCGTGTCTGCCAAGTCTTCTTCGAGTTGGGCCGGTGCCGACAATTCGGCACCCTGCATCGTGGGCCTTGCGTCCATTGTTGTCCTGAGTTGGTTATGGGCCCTAGCTTATCCGAGTGAGGTAGCCTTACGCGGGGGACCCGAAGGGTAATGCCCACATCAGTAGCCCCCGAGTGACTAGCCGAAGCGAAACTTCGGGTAGGGACTGAAGTCCTTGCTCGTCGATGATTTGTTTTATCGGGTCTTCAGATGATGAATGTCGACCTGCCGACCATCTGCTAGGGAGTCAAGTAACGAGCCCAGCTTACACCCGAATGAACGGAGCCGGTTAACTGCCGGAGCAAAACAACGTTACCCTACACAGATTCGAGTCCCCAGGCTCGAACCCGGCTCGCCAGGACCGTCGGATCCCGTTGGCGGAACTTGATTCTTCGAGTATCCTTCTCGAACCGAAGATTTTCGGGTCGCCTTGATTCTTCTATCGGGCGCACGGTCAGCGCTCCCGATGGGAGTAGCCCCCGAGCCTATAGATGGCTTCGCAGTAGCCGTGTATAGGCTCTAACTTGTCTTCTTCCTTCGAGTCTCCAATTTTATTCGGGTAATTCTTTTTGTCGGCTTCCTTGATGACGTCATTACTGGCAATTCGACTGCCGTTGAGCTGGCGAAGTGACTGGGCCCTGGTGGGCCCAGAATCTGACTGGGCGGTCAGTTATGAAAAGACCGCTCACGACGCGCGCTGACCGAGGCGCCCCCTCGATTTTCGCGCGGAGTGGGGTGAGTGGGCCGGCCGTTTCCTATTATCACGCCACGTGCCGTTATGGATATCGGCCACGTCCTTTAATGAGCCACGATCTACGGCCACGGTTACCATCCCTCGTGGCTATATAAACCGTACGAGGAAGGACCGAGGCCATTTCTCCCTTCGTACCTTCTTCTTCCTTGAGCTCCTGCTCCATTGCCACTGTTCGAAGCCTCATAGCCACCAACAGATTCAATCCCCTGCCCAACTGGAGATGGGTCGGAAGGGCCGCACTGATGTGACTTCGAGCTCCACCGCCGCCGCCGCCACCGCTGCTGCCAAGGGCGCCACCAAGGGCGCCGCCACCAAGAATGCCGAGCCCCAATGCGATTGGACCCGTTCCCTCTTCTCCAAGCGGGAGGAGAAGAAACTGTGGCGCCTCGGCCTGATCCCGCCGGAGGAGAACGCGGTGAAGATCCCCGGTACGGAATCCCGCCCTAGGCCTCCGCCCGGTTTTTGTGTTGTGTTTATGGAGTTCCTCTTCCGTGGTTTGTCGCTGCCCGCACATGAGTTCTTGCAGGGGCTGCTGTTCACATATGGGATTCAGCTGTGGCAGTTGACCCCCAATTCTATTCTGCATCTCGCGGTTTTCGTCACTCTTTGTGAGAGTTTCCTGGGAGTCGAACCTTATTTCGGGTTATGGAAGCGCATTTTCGCCATCAAGCGCCACAGCAGCGCGAAGGGCCCCTTCGTCGTTGGAGGTGTGGGCTTCATGGTCCGTACGGACGTGAAGTACTTCAAGTTTCCGATGAAGGAGTCGGTGCAGAATTGGCGGAAGACCTGGTTCTACCTCAAGGACCAGAAGTCGGCAACCGGCCGATCAGGGCTGCCGCCATTCGTAGATGTGCTTACCGTGCAGCCGAAAGCCACCTGGAGAAACGCGCTGACATCCGAAGAAAGGCCGGCAGCCGAAGAGCTGTACCAGAGGCTTCTGGTTTTGATGGAGTCGGGTGGTCAAACGATGGTCGGCACGGAGGTTGCCGCTCTGTTCCTCAAGCGCTGAATCCAACCACTGCAGGCCAGGGACCACCAGATGTGGTTGTACACCGGGAAGAGGGACTCGATGCGCTTCAATGAAGCTGACTTCTCGGAGGAGGAGCTGCTGGATGAGGTGCGCCGGCTGACCAGCCTCACGAAGGACGACATCATACCGCTGGAAGCTGTCGCGGATGCCTATGACTTCAAGCATCTCCCCGATCCCGTGAGTCTTGTCGATTAAATGCATTATGTTCTTGTTCAGATAGATTATCTTACTACTGCATCACTTTGATATCTGTGTCAGGACACTGCCGGCGTGGCCAGGTACTTCCTCCCGATGCCCGAGAACGGAGAAGCACCCGAGGACATCGAGTCCGAAAGCCTTATCGCAGCCGACTCCGATGTCGAAGCATCCGATGAGGAAGACGATGACGAAGACGGTGCATTCTTCTTGGCGCGCAGAACACGCCCAGCTGACGATCTGCACGACACGGCCGGCTCCAGTCCTGAGAACTTGGACGACGAGCCTGTCGAGTCGACGGCTGCCGAACCTTCGGGTGCCGCCACCCGGAAGCATTCAGCGGGCGCCTTTGCCGATGAAGACGTCTTGAACTCTTCGTAAGTGTCGATACCTGCTTTACTGATATCTTCATGTAGTCGTCGATCGTGCTTGATATTTGCTGCCTTGTTTCAGTGGTGATGACGAGCTTCAGGTAGTGGAGCCTCCGCCGGTGAAGAAGCAGAAGGCCGCCGCTGGACGGACAACAAGCTCCCGCACGGAGAAGGCGGATGACAAGGCACCGAAGAGGACGGCACCCGTACCAGACAATGCATTGACGCGGCTAGTCAGGGGCAAGGTGACGAAGTCTTCGGCTACCGACACTGCGCCCGCAAGGGATCATGTAAGTCTCGTTGTATTTTGTTATGATAATCTTTACCCAAGTAGCCCCCGAGCCGATATTCGGCTGATAGCAGGCGAATGTCGGCTCTGAAGATGTATTCGGGTCATGTTGTTTTGTGACATGGGTTTTTTTTTTGTATCAGCCCGTCTTCACCGTGTCAGACGCGATGGCGAAGTTTGCCGAGCAGTTTGTCGAGATGGAGGCCCAGAACGTCCAGCTCCGCAAGAATGCTGCCGAGGCCGAGAAGATGGCAGAAGAGGCCTGGCAGCAGAATGAAGATCTCAAGAAGGAGCTCGAGGACTTGAAGGCCGACCTGAAGAAGGAAGTGGAGGTGAGGGAGACACTGAAGAAGGAGGTGGACAAGCGCGATGCTCGGCTCCGCAAATCTATCGAGTCCCTCCTCGGTATGTTCCGCTCACTTCAACCTTGCGTAGCCTGTTTCGCTTGGCGAGTTGTTGCTGAATTCTAGTTGCTATTTATTTTTCCAGGTGCTGCCGATACGCTAGTGGACCGCTCGAACCGAGCTCAGGTCGACTCCATGGAAGACGCCGTCTCCTTCGCCGTGGCCTCCAGCGAACAAGCGCAGGATCTGCTGAAGAAGACTAAGGCGGTCCTGTCGAAGCTCTATGGATTGGTGTTCCCGAAGCTGCCGCAGGGGAAGACTTTGGGGGAGCTGACGGAGGCTTTCTTCGTCGACCACCCTGACCCGATCGAGGTACTGAAGCGATCCTCACGCATCTACGGAGCACTCCTTACTTTTCAGCTTCTGATGGGGCATGGAGTGCCTGCCGATTTCGATGAAGTGTCGAAGGTGATACCGGTCGAGGAGGACGGCATCCCAGTTGAGCTTGGTCGGTTTACCAAGAAAGCTCGCGAGTGCGCACGCCACCTCATCGAGTTGGTTGAGGCGAACAAGAAGAAAGCCGACCAAACCGCCAGAGTCGCCTCCTCTGCTTCCGGGCAAACTTCGATGCCCTAGATCTGCCACAGTTGTAATGGATCGTGTTAAAGTAGTTTTATTTCCGCTCGTGCTGTAATGAACCCTGGCGCTGCTGTCGCCGTTTGCTTTTGTCGAACGATTTGCCTGCTTTGTTCGAAGTTGCTTGGTTCTTCAATTCCTCCCGATGGGAGTTGTCGAGTGCTGTTGACTGCTGTCGAAGAAGCTGCTGAATGCATGTAATGATGTTCTTGCTTGCAGGTGGCTCCGATTCCTTCGAGTGCCGCAGGTCCCTCCGATCAGTCGAGCAGTGATGAGTCCGGGATTATCCGGCAGCTCCGAAGTAAGATAGCGGAGATGGAGAAGGACCTGACGACCCTTCATGCTGGAGCGGCGGTGGTGAAGAAGAAGGGTGAACTCGCCATCACTATGGAGAAGTGCGCGCGGGACGAGCTCGTGAAGGCAATGAAGAGCCTCCAATGTGAGTAGCCGAATTTTTGGTCTTCATGTCTTCAGGTGCTTTGTAGATTGCGAACTGATTACAGTCTTGTGCGTCAGTTATTTGCCTCAGCGATGCAGAGGAGTCCAAGCGGGTGAACACCCAGGTCGCCGCGCTGACGGACTTCGCGCAACCGCACGAGATTTTCTGGAGCGACAAATCGAAAGCCGCCGTGATCGTTCAGTTTCGGGATCGCGTAGGTCAGGTAAGTGCTTTCTTCGATAAGTGTCGGGCGTCGTTGGCGATGGTGTATAGGACAATGTTTCCGCTGAACCCTCAGCCGGAGTCGTTGCCTGCCCTTCTGTCGAAGTTCAAGAACCCTGCCGAAGTTCGACTGCTGGTACGGAACCAGCTGCTTGCCGGGGCAGAGACCGCGTTCGGCTTCGTGCAGGCTCGCTATCCGTCGCTTGACTTGGTGCCCATTGCCAATGCTAATGTGGCGAACATGGCGCAATACCAACACCTTGTTGAAGGTCCTGCTGAAGCTATCATTAGAAATCTTGAAAGGAGTACCGAAGCTGCTCTGCTGGCTCGAGCTGAACAAGATGCAGATGATTAGAATAATAGTTGTATTGTGCATGTATGTAAGGAAAAAACTATTGTCAAGTAGATGATGCTGAATGTATGGATTGTATGTAACGGTGCAGTTGAACATTGCTCGGCACTTGCAACTTTTGCGATGTGTTGAGTTATTATATCGACGATGTGCGTGCGATTGTCGATTTTTGTTGCTGGCGACAGCCCCCAAGTGTTGGGTGATCATGCGGCGAGCGGGCTCGTGGAGCCGATTTTTTTTTATGATGACGCCGGCGGCAGCCCCCGAGTATCGGTGATCCTGCGGCGAGCGGGCTCGTGGAGCCGATTTTTCTTTTATGATGACGCCGGCGGCAGCCCCCGATGACGGTGATCCTGCGGCGAGCGGGCTCGTGGAGCCGATGTTTTTTTTTTATGATGACGCCGGCGGCAGCCCCCGATGACGGTGATCCTGCGGCGAGCGGGCTCGTGGAGCCGATGTTTTTTTTTATGATGACGCCGGCGGCAGCCCCCGATGACGGTGATCCTGCGGCGAGCGGGCTCGTGGAGCCGATGTTTTTTTTATGATAACACCGGCGGCAGCCCCCGATGACGGTGATCCTGCGGCGAGCGGGCTCGTGGAGCCGATGTTTTTTTTTATGATGACGCCGGCGGCAGCCCCCGATGACGGTGATCCTGCGGCGAGCGGGCTCGTGGAGCCGATTTTTTTTTGTGTTGGTCTTCGTGAATAATCGGCTTGCATCCCCGAGCTTTCGGGTGTATAGCAGAGTCAACAGTTTATCTTCTGTGAGGTGTGTAGAACAAACATTGTGCGAAGGAACGTAGAGCTTTATTGATGATCTCGATCGAAGTACATTCTTGATTTGCTGACATGGCTAAGCAGCCTTATTGAAACTAGGAAAAAATCTAAACATGGTAGCGTCGCGGATGTGCGACGTTCCATGGATTGCTCTCCTCCACTCCTGATTGAACGTCCTTGATGCGATATGCGCCCCCTGGGATGACGTCGGTGACGATATAGGGTCCCTCCCAGGGGGACTCGAGCTTATGGTGACCTTTCTGCTTCAACTTCAGGACCAGATCACCTTTGGCGAAGCTGCGGATGCGTACTCTTCTGCTGTGATAGTTGCGAAGTGCTTGCTGATAGACTGCCGTCCGGGCGAGGGCGATGTTGCCGATCTGTCGAGCAAGTCGACGGCATCTTCGAGTGCCTCTGACGATGCTTCTTCTGTGTATGCCATGACACGAGGTGCTTCGAAGCGAACGTCGGCAGGGAGGACTGCGTCGGCTCCATGGACCATGAAGAACGGTGAGTACTGTGTCGACCGGTTGGGTGTGGTGCGCAGGCTCCATAGAACCGATGGAAGTTCTTCGACCCAGGCGCCTTTCGCTTTCTTGAGCCTTTTCTTGATCCCGTTGCAGAGGAGCCCGTTGATTTTTTCCACCTGACCGTTGGTCTGGGGGTGGGCGACAGAGGCGAAACTGAGCTTTATTCCGAGGCTGTCGCAGAACTCGTGAAACTCCCCGGAGGCGAAGTTGCTGCCGTTGTCCGTGATGATGCTGTGAGGCACGCCGAATCGACAGGTGATGCCCTTGAAGAACTTGACCGCTGTGGTAGCAGTTTGGTTTGTAACGGGCATGGCTTCGATCCACTTGGGGAACTTGTCGACTGCCACCAGAAGGTATGTATGTCCACCAGGCGAAGATTTCAGCAGGGGCCCAACTTTGTCGAGTCCCCACTGAGCGAAGGGCCAGGCGAGTGGTATCGTCATCAGGTCTGTTGCAGGAGCGTGCGTCTTGGGTGCAAAGCGTTGACACGCGTCGCACCGGAGGACGAGGTCCCGAGCGTCTTGAGCAGCAGTTGGCCAGTAAAAGCCTGATCGGAAGGCCTTGGCGACGAGTGCCCGGGCACTTGCGTGATGGCCGCAAGTTCCTTCATGTATCTCCCACATGAGACTTCTTCCATCTTCGAGTGCTATACACCTCTGGAGGATTCCCGATATACTTCGCTTGTATAGTTCGCCTTCCACGATTGCGTACGCCTTCGAGCGGCGCACGATGCGTCGTGCTTCGTCCTGGTCTTCAGGTAGCTCCTGGTGGAGTAGATATGCGAGGAAGGGTTGAGTCCATATTGCTTTGACTAGGAACACTTGTTGCGCCGGTCCGGTGATGATGTTCTCGTCAGATGCTTCGGCGGGTGCGTCTAGTGTAGCCCCTGAGTCGAGTACCGACGGTGCGGGGGGTTTGTACTTGATGGACCGCTGGTTGATCACTTCGTAGAAGACTCCATCTGGGATCGCGGAGCCTGTAGAGCCGATGTTCGCCAACGTGTCGGCTTCTTCGTTGCTTAATCTCCCGATGTGCTTGAGCTCGCAGCCTTCGAACTTGGCTTCTAACTGGTTATACACCTCTCGATAGGCGACCATATTATCGCTGACTGCGTCACATTTGTTCATTGTCTGCTGGACGATGAGGTTCGAGTCGCCGTAGATGTCGAGGCGCGTGGCGCCACATGCTTTCGCCATTCGCATCCCGTGCAGCAGGGCTTCGTATTCGGCTTCGTTATTTGATGGGAGCGGGAAGTTCATCCGCAATATATATTTAAGTTTGTCGCCTTCCGGTGACACGAGGATGACGCCTGCTCCAGCGCCGCTGTTTCTCTTCGAGCCGTTGAAGTACATCATCCAGGTACCCGAAGTGTCGGGCGCGGGTGGCGTCTGAGCCTGCATCCAGTCGACGAAAAAATCAGGAAGTACCTGGGACTTGATCGCGGTGCGGCTGGCGTAAGAGATGTCTCTTGGGGCCAAGTCGATGGCCCATAGGGATACTCGACCCGTGGCGTCCGGGTTGGTGAGTATGTTCTTCAGTGGTGCTTCGGAGACGACGATGATCGGATGCTCCATGAAGTAGTGGCGCAGTTTCTTTGCCGTCATCCAGACGGCGTATGCCAGCTTCTGGTGATGCGGGTACCGCTGCTTGGCTGGTGTGAGGACCTCGCTGAGGTAGTAGACCGGGCGCTGGACACCATGCACCTTTCCTGGTTCTTCCCTCTCGACGACGAGTGCAGTACTTACCACCTGCGCGGTGGCTGCTATGTAGAGAAGCATCGGCTCCCTCGCGTTCGGGGTGACCAACACTGGAGATGTCGACAAGACCTGCTTGAGGTTGTCGAACGCCGCTTGTGCTTCGGAGGTCCACTCGAACTTCTCCGTCTTCTTCATCAGGTTGTAGAAGGGCAACGCTTTTTCCCCGAGCTTGGCGATGAATCGGCTGAGTGCCGCGACTCGGCCTGCCAGCTGCTGGATCTGCTGCAGATTCTTCGGCTGCTCCATGTCGAGGATGGCCTTGATCTTGACCGGGTTTGCTTCGATTCCTCGCGCAGATATGAAGTAGCCGAGGACTTGGCCTCCAGGGACGCCGAAAAAGCACTTCTTCGGGTTCAGCTTGATCTTGTACCGATCGAGGTTGTCGAAGGTCTGCCGAAGGTCGTCGATGAGCGTAGTGCTATCCTTGGTCTTTACGATGATGTCGTCGATGTAGACTTCGATGTTTTTGCCTATCTGCTCGCCGAGGCAGGCTTGCATGCAGCGCTGGTACGTGGCGCCAGCGTTCTTCAAGCCGAAGGTCATCACATTGTAGCAGAAGACACCGCCAGGTGTGATGAACGTGGTTTGCTCCTGGTCTTCGACTTTCAATTTGATCTGGTTGTATCCTGAATAGGCGTCGAGGAAGGAGAGTCGATCGCAGCCCGCGGTCGAGTCGACAATCTGGTCGATGCGCGGGAGCGGGAAGTGATCCTTTGGACAGTGCTTGTTGAGGCCGGTGTAGTCGATGCACATCCGAAGGGCTGTCGTGTCCTTTTTTGGCACCAGGACTGGGTTCGCCACCCAGGTGGCCTCCTTGATCTCTCGAATAAAACCGGCTTTCTCCAGTCGATAAAACCGGCTTTCTCCAGTCGATGTACTTCTTCGCTGATGGCTTTGCGCTTCGGCTCCGAGAAGCGGCGCAGCGATTGCTTTACAGGTTTAGCATTAGGGTTAACGTTGAGTGCGTGCTCAGCGAGTTCCCTGGGAATACCCGGCATGTCGGATGGCTGCCAAGCAAATATTTCCCAGCGCTCACGGAGGAACTCGATGAGCGCGCCTTCCTATGCGCTCGGCAGATCGTTTGCCACGTTGGCCTTCTTTGTCGGGTCTGTCGGGTGGACCTGTACTCCCGATGTCTGTTCCTTGGCGTTAAATTCGTCGGGTGCCTTCTTTCTTCCATCGTCAACAGGCTTCGTGTGGTCGACTCCGGCAGCGAGTGCCCTGTGCTCATCTGTGAGGGACAACTGGTTGAACTTGGAGGAGATGCGGTTGAACTCCCTGTCGCAGTTGTCGGATCGCAGGAAGCTGCCGTGAATGGTTAGTGGGATCCCAGTATTTCCGGGCATCTTCATCTTCAGGTAGGTGTAATGCGGCACTGCCATGAATTTGGCGAACGCCGGTCGACCCAGGATAGCATGGTATTGCGACTCCCAATCGACAACCTCGAACTCGAGTCTCTCATTGCGGAAGTTATCCGGCTTGCCGAAGATGACGTTCAGGGAGATCTTGCCCAGTGGGTGAACAGTCATGGTTGGTACGATGCCGTGGAAACCCGTCTCGGATTCCGCCAGTGCTTCAGGCTTGATGCCCATTGTGCGCAAGGTGCTGGCGAAGAGGAGGTTCAGCCCGCTACCTCCGTCCATGAAGACTTTGCTCATATTAAAGCCGCCGATCTGAGCCTCGACTACTAGGGCTGCATGCCCAGGCCGAGGAACCGACGGTGGGTGATCAGCTCGGCTGAAGGTTATGCTTTGCTCGGACCAGTCGACATATTCTGTGGTCATGGCGGCTTCCGCGAGGTTCACCTCCTGCGTGAATTTCTTCAGCTCCCGCTTTGAGGAGATGGCCTTCTGGATCATGTTCGTCTGCCCTCTAGGTGGAGGGAAGGCTTCGGGTGGTCCACGCGGTTGGACCTGAAGTTGCTGTTGCAGTGGCGGTGGCGGTGGAGCCGCGGCCGCGGGCGCACCTTGCATCATCGGGTTTCCCTGGGGTTGTAGCGCCGCGTAGTATTTCTGCATGTTGACGAACGTCCGACAATCCTTAAGCAAGTGGGTCGCTCGCCTGACGTTATCTTTCAGCTCGATAAACATATGCATGTAGCAGGGAGCGTTCAGCTGCTCCGAAGGTGGTAAGTCTTCCACTCGGGGTGCCCAATTTATGCGGCTGTTGCCGGTACCTCCACGCCTGTCATCTTTCCTGGCGTCCCGACGGTCATCACGTCGGTCGTCATGTCTGTCGTCGCGTCGGTCGGCGTAGCCTGCTGCTACCAAGTTGGCGTCGTCTCTATGGCCTCTGTGCTTTTTGCGGCGGTCATCGCCGCGATCTCCTCGCTTACCCAAATCTCTCGGGTGCCGATCGTTGTCTTCTTCGCTTCGTGCTCTGGGCCTTCAGACGTGGTCCTCTCCGTCGGCCCAGCTGTTGGCGATTTCCATCAGCTCGGTGATGGTCTTGGGTTTCAGTCGACCCAGTTCTTCGATATGTTTTTCTCTTCGGATGCCGTCGCTGAAGGCGTCGATTGCTCGGTCGACAGACACGTTTATCGCTGCGTTTAGAATTTTGGTGAATCGCGCGATGTACGTGCGCATCGGCTCGTCTTGCTTCTGGACGCACCTGCGCAGTTCATCGATTCCCACGGGCCTCTTGAACGTGGCCTGGAAATTCTTCACGAAGGCTTCGACTAGGTCGTCCCACGAGCGGATCGACCCCGCTGGCAGTCCTCTCAGCCATGCTCTTGCCGAATCTTTCAGGTACAGCTGGAAACACTGCATGGCGGCCACCTGATTCCCCTTCATCAGGATCACGTTCTGCAGGTAGTCCTCGATCCAGGTCTTCGGCTCCACCTGGCCGTCGTATTTGTCGGCGTCGGTCGGTGATGGCTTGAATCGCTTCGGCGGCATGGCCTCCCGAATCCTGTAGTGGAAGCATTCGGCTCCCCGAAGCTCGCCATCAAAGGAGTCCTCGGAGTCATCGCCCTCGAAACCGACGCGGGCGTTGCGCCGGCGCCGAGCTTTGTCGACCCTTGATTGCGTGATGTCGTCGCGAGCGTCTTTCGCCGGAGATCGTCGTCGGGAGCCGCTTCCGTGTTGTGGAGATCTATCAGGTGACCTCGAAGAGTGACGCCTCGAACCGCTACCACGGTGAGGAGATTTGTCGGGTGAGCGTGTACGGTGTCGACGCGAACCACTAGCGTGGTGCGGAGATTTATCGGCTTCTGCCGCTGGAGCTCTTGGAATGATCCTATCGCCGAGGATGCCGAGGCTTTCGAGAGCCACTCGATGCTGTGCCGAACGAGGATCGTCGGGTGCCGGCGGATTGCTGACCAAGTACGCCGCAAGCTGCACGGCCGCGCCTTCCGCGGTTTAGGGCCGCATCAGGCCGGCCGAGTCTATCGTCATGAAGGAGTTATTGAGGTTCTGCGTGATGCCGGCCACGTCCCTCTCAGACAGGCGAGGGACCCGCGGGCGATATTTGCTGCCGCGAGAGTGGGAGCCGACACTTGGGGGAGCCGACAGCCCGGCTAGTCGTTGGCTCGAGGCGTCCGCCTCTTGTCTTCTTCTTTACAGGTCAGCTTCCAATTTAGCCAATCTAACGCGGTCCCTCTCGAGTATCGAGTGGTACGCGCTCAATGTGCCTGGCGAGCGTTAGGAGGCAGTCGAGTGTTGTTGACGATGGCGTGCTGGGCCGCGTCTCACTCGTTTGCGAGACGGTAACGGGCCCGCTGCTGGTGCTAGCTTCGTTTTCGCGTCCGGTCGCAGGATCGATGGCGAAGATCTGATACCGGTCCATCGCAGGCGTTGGCACGCGAGCGAGGACCTGGACTTCGTGGACGTTGTTGTCGTTGGAGATGTAGTTGGAGTTGCACACGAAGGGAATCGCGTCGGATCCCAGGTCGTGGCGAACGTCGCAGTCGAGGCAGTAGTACGATGTCAGATCTGACGTTCCAGAATCGTCAGACCCGATAGGTAGCGTTGAAAGGGTCGTGTCCTCTCGTGGCGATGATGGCGATGGCGATGTAGATGGCAACGATGGGGTCGACGCCGTTGGTGATGAAGTTGTTGACGCTGAGGCTGCCGAATCGGTAGATGCGATCGGCAGCGTGCATGTTGGTGAGGAAGCTGACGACGCGGCTGGCTCGGTTGGCGCGACCGTCATCGTCGTGGGGCCCGATGAGATTGGATCTGGGAGACGAAGGACGCCACTGGAGCTGAGGCAGTAGTTGAAGCTACCGAACGCCAGTGGCCCTGCTCCTTGAAGGTTGTCGAAGTAGGGGAGCAGGGACGGCGGGTGAGGCGTGAACCTGAAGGAGCCGAAGCAGGTCGCACTACCAGGAAAAAGGCTTGTTGTGGCGCACCAAAATGCCCTTTTTGTGGCGCATGGGCCGTGCGCCACAAAATTCACGCCACTAAAGTGTGAATTTTGTGGCGCACGGCCCATGCGCCACAAAAAGTTGGGTTTTTGTGGCGCATCTGTGCTTGGTGCGCCACAAAAATATTTCTGTGGCGCATCAAGCACAGGTGCGCCACAATTTTTTTTTTGAATTTCAAAATAAAAGGGCGGCCAGATCTAGATCCAGATCTGGATCTAGATCTGGCCGCCGGAATTTCGCCGGATTTTTTTTCTTGAAAAAGGGTGATGGAGGAGGAGGATGGGGTAGAGGTGGGTTGGTGGGTGGAGGAGGAGGCCTCCGGAGGTCGCCGGAGGTGGTGGAGGAGGTCGCCGGAGTTGGTGGAGAAGGAGGAGGAGGAGGAGGTCGCCGGAGGGAGGAGGAGGAGGGGGTCGCCGGAGGGAGGAGGAGGAGCTCGCCGGAGTTGGTCGCCGGAGGTGGTCGTCGGAGTTGCTCGCCGGAGTTGCTCGCCGGAGTTCCTCGCCGGAGGTGGTCGCTGGAGGTGGTCGCCGGAGTTGCTCGCCGGAGAAAGAGAAGTGGAGTGGAGGAGAGGAGAGGAGAGGAGAGAAGGAGGAGTGAAGAATGAGAGGAGAGGGAGAGAAGGGAAAAGGAGATAAGGGAAAAGAAGAGAAGGCTAGGGCGCTGGCCGGGTTCAAATTTTGAACTGCCAAAATTTTGTGGCGCACCAAGGGCACCATGCGCCACAAATTTTTTTTTCTCTTTTTCTTTTACATAATTCATATCTTGAAATATATAGATCGGAATTTGACAAATAAAATATGTATAATTATCAGAAAAATGCAAGGAATCCAAATATATTATTTTTTTGTTTTTTTGAATTAATTTATTTTTTCCCAAAATCTGTTTTTTTACTCTTTAATTATTTCAAAAATCTAAAAAAATGCCATCCGGCCGTTGAATTCAAATAGGAAATTTTCCCCCGATCATTTTGATATATTGTGCGTTTTTTTCTGACATCGTATGTAGAAACCGTGGCCATTTTATGATTTCATAACGATATTTTGCAAAATGCATTAAAAATCATTTTTTATAATTTCCGCCAGAAGTATATCACTTATTACATGGGCAGTTTTTTAAATTTATTTTTTTGCACTTTTTATAATTTTCTGTGAATTTTTAGAACACTAAAATGGCGATCCACGGGGGGGGGGGGGGGGGGGTGGACGGAAGAAAAAGATTTTTGTGGCGCATCAGCACCCGTGCGCCACAAAAAGTCCCCTTGTTGTGGCGCATCTGGCCACATGCGCCACAAAAAGCCCACATTTTTGTGGCGCACTGGTTCTGATGTGCCACAAAAGTTCCCCGGCTGGCCAGAGGCAATGATTGGAGCAGGCCCCGTGCGAATTTTTGTGGCGAATCTGGGGCCATGCGCCACAAAAAGTGGACTTTTTGTGGCGCACGAGTTCTGATGCGCCACAAAATTTCGACTTTTTTTGGCGCATGAGAGCCCGTGCGCCACAAAAAGTCCACTTTTGTGGCGCATTAGCTTTTATGCGCCACAAAAAGGGGGTACATCTATACCCTGTTTCCTGGTAGTGTCGAGTCCTCTATGATCGACGACGCAGTAGTCGATGTAGCACGATCGGCCGATGTTGCACCCACAACGAGCAGGTTTCCCACAGACGGCGCCAATTGACGAGGCGACTCCTCGGCAATGCCCACCATGAGGGGCTTAGGGTTGGTGGAATCCTGCAAGTTAGCGCTAGACATCGGAACACAGACAAACGAGGGGCAAGATTTACCCAGGTTCGGGGCCCTTGTTAGGTAAAACCCGTATGTCCTGCTTGTCTGTACTTTATTAGTCGATGGATCTGATTACAAGGGGGAGTCGAATATAACGAACTAGATGGGATCTCGCCTAGGGCTGCTAGGGTTTGATGTCGCGTGATGATTGAGAGAGAGATCTAGGGTTCCTCTCCCGACCTTTTATAGGAGGTCGGGTCCCGAGGATTGCCCTAGGTCGGTTACAATTAGAGTTCGATCTTTCCTAATCTTGACTTGTCGAATCCGTGTCTGCCAAGTCTTCTTCGAGTTGGGCCGGTGCCGACAATTCGACACCCTGCATCGTGGGCCTTGCGTCCATTGTTGTCCTGAGTTGGTTATGGGCCCTAGCTTATCCGAGTGAGGTAGCCTTACGCGGGGGACCCGAAGGGTAATGCCCACATCAGGTGTGATGGTACATCACATTTTGACGAACGCCATTATTTGGACCAACAACACCTAAAAATTTCATACACACTAGCTATTCACAAACTCTGATCTCAACCGTAGTTTGACCAAAATCCTTCCAAAATTCATATATAACTAATTCAAGATTGCTCAAAATCTTTTGAAACCTTCACTCATGGCATATGTGTGTCAAGTCCCGTTAATGAAAAATAATAAATGTGAATAAACATTCTTTATCTAACAATTCATTCTCAAAGTTGAGGTACGATGATGTGAGTCGATCATGTCCCTCACAACCCCAAATTAGCTACTTTTGTGGACCATTAATTCACCTAGAAGTACTGTTTAAATGTGACCTCTAGTTCGGGACAAGGTTGCTCATACAGTCACATGCCGACCGATTTTTCACCATGCATGATGCCCTACTACCAATTTGGTTTGATTTTTTCAACAAAATCATGCAACAAAATAAAATTTAATTAGGGTTCCATTTGTGAAGCATTTATTAGCAAAATCCCTTTTAGCAACACATGTAAAGCACACATGATGGTGTGATGGTACATCACATTTTGACCAAAGAACACCAGTATGTGGGCCAAACCTAAATGTTTCATACACTATTCACAAACTTTAGTCAACCGTAGTTTCACCAAACCTTCCAAAATTCATAACCAATTCAAGATTGATCAAAATATTTTGAAATAAACCTTCACTCTAGCATATGTGTGTCCAGTACTGTCCATGAAAAATAATAAATGTGAATAAACAATCTTGCTTTATCTAACAATCCACTCTCAAAGTTGAGGTGCGATGCGAGTCGATCATGCATGTCCATCTCTCACAGCCCCAATTAGCTACTTTGTGGACCATTAGTTCACATAGCATTGTTCAAATGACCTCAAATTTGGGACAAGGGTACGGTGCACAGTCGCATGCCGAACGATCGATTTTTCACCATAATGTCGTACCAATTTGGTATGAAATTTTCCAAAAATTCATGCAACGAATAAAATTTAGGGCAGTTCCATTTGTGAAGCATCTAGCAAAATCCCTTTTAGCATCACACATGTAAAGCACATGATGGTGTGGTATATCACATTTTGACCAGAGAACACCATTATTTATTTGGACCAACCTAAAAGTTTCATACACTATTCACAAATTCTAGTCAATCGTAGTTTGATCAAACCTTCCAAAATTCATATAACTAATTCATGATTGCTCAAAATATTTTGAACGCTTCACTCATGGCATATGTGTGTACTGTTCATGAAAAATAATAAATGTGAAATAAACAATCTATATCTAACAATCCACTCTCAAAGTTGAGGTACGATCGATGTGAGTCGATCATGTCCCCGGCCCCTCATAACCCCAATTAGCTACTTGTGTGGACCATTAATTTACCTAGCATCATTGTTGAAATGACCATAAATTTGAGAGAAGGGTGCATATAGTCACGTGCGAAACGATTTTTCACCACATGATGCCCTATCAATTTGGTTTGAATTTTTCAAAATAATCAAGCAACAAATAAAATTTAGGGTTCCATTTGTGAAGTATTTAGCAAAATCCCTTTTAACAGCACATGTAAAGCACACATGATGGTGTGATTGTACATCACATTCTGACCAACCAACCTAAAAGTTTCATACACCATTCACAAATTCGAGTACATAGTTTAACCAAACCTTCCAAAATTCATAACTAATTCAAAATTCTCAAAATCTATTGAAACCTTTCACTCGTGGCATATATGTGTCAAGTGTACTGTCCATGTAAAATAATAAATGTGAATAAACAATCATTATTTACCAATCCACTCTCAAAGTTGAGGTACTATGTGAGTCGATCATCATGTCCCTTATTAATAGCACCATGTAATTATATTAGCTACATGTGGACCATTAATTCACCTAGCGCATTGTTAAAATGACCTCAAAATTGGTACAAGAGTGCATAGTCACATGCCAAATGATGATTGCACCATGCCCTACCAACTTGATTTGATTTTTTCAAAAACAAAAATGCAAAAACTAAAATTTAGGTTGTGAAACTTGTCTACCAAAATCCCTTTTAGCATCACATGTAAAGCAGTACATGATGGCACATTGTGACCACAAAACACCATCTGGACCAACCTAAAAGTTTCATACCCTATTCATAAACTCTTGTCAACCGTAGTTTGACCAAACCTTCTAAAATTCATAACTTATTTTTAAATTGCTCAAAATCTTAAAACTTTCAGTCATGGCATATGTGTGTCGATCAAGTACTGTCCATGAAAAATAATAAATGTGAATAAACAATCTTTATCTAGCAATCCACTCTCAAAGTTGAGGTACGATGCGAGTCGATCTCCTGTCCCTCAACCCCAATTAGCTACTTGTGGACCATTAATTCACCTAGCATTGTTAAAAATACCTCAAATTTGGTTTAAAATTTTCAAAAAACTTGCTTCGCAGCATAACCTATAATCCCCAAACATTCTTGAGATTTCAAGCGAGATGATAAAGGCCATCGGGTCGAGTTTTAGTACTACCATGAAGCGTAGCCGGCTCTCTCTCTCTCTCTCTCTCTCTCTCTCTCTCTCTCTCTGCCCGACCGGAGGCCAGGAAGCAGCGCAGGAATTTATTGTCGGCCCAACTGACAGTAACTTTATCAGTCTGACTCTGATCAGATAGAGCTGGCACGAGCGGTGAACCTCCTATTCTCGTGCGCTCAAGCCCGTCCGGCGAGAGTGGATAGCTTCTCTGCGAAGACTTTGGCTCGAAATTCAATAATTTTTTGCACTTCGCGAGAACAAAACTTCCTGTAACCTATCCTTCACTCATGACATATGTGTGTCAAGTACTGTTAATGAAAAATAATAAATGTGAATAAACAATCTTTATCTAACAATCCACTCTCAAAGTTGAGGTACGATGATGTGAGTCGATCATGTCCCTCACAACCCCAAATTAGCTACTTTTGTGGACCATTAATTCACCTAGAAGTACTGTTTAAATGTGACCTCTAGTTCGGGACAAGGGTGCACGTATAGTCACGTGCCGACCGATTTTTCACCATGCATGATACCCTACTACCAATTTGGTTTGATTTTTTCAAAAAAAAATCATGCAACAAAATAAAATTTAATTATGGTTCCATTTGTGAAGCATTTATTAGCAAAATCCCTTTTAGCAGCACATGTAAAGCACACATGATGGTGTGATGGTACATCACATTTTGACCAAAGAACACCATTATGTGGGCCAAACCTAAATGTTTCATACACTATTCACAAACTCTAGTCAACCGTAGTTTCAATTTCACCAAACCTTCCAAAATTCATAACTAATTCAAGATTGATCAAAATATTTTGAAATAAACCTTCACTCATGGCATATGTGCGTCCAGTACTGTCCATGAAAAATAATAAATATGAATAAACAATCTTTATCTAACAATCCACTCTCAAAGTTGAGGTGCGATGCGAGTCGATCTCCTGTCCCTCAACCCCAATTAGCTACTTGTGGACCATTAATTCACCTAGCATTGTTAAAAATACCTCAAATTTGGTTTAAAATTTTCATTGCCCACCTATATCATGCATGCCCAAAAATATTCCTGGGATTTCATGGGAGATGCATCATCAAGTTCATGGCCATATCATATGTCTAAATTTGCTGCATAAATGTTTCTTTTCGAATTTCCATGTGCCACAATAATATGTGATTTTAATGAAGAAAGTATAGTCATTATGTCATAGGTTCACCAATATTTTGAATCATTTTAAAGTACCCAAGTATAGTCATTATGTCATAGGTCAACCGATTTTTCTTTAAATCTGTTTATGAATGCTCGGCGAAAGAAATTTGACCCTGTTTTTCGAAAATATTCAAGGAAAACAAAAAAAAAATCAAAACTTGCGCAAGTGGTGTTGTAACATTCACTAGTTTCCATTGTGACCGAAAAAAGTGAGTTTCGAATAATTGCACGATTTGAATGAGTATGTAATTCAAGAATTAAGGTAGGGGACCATTAATACGATTCACTACTAGTACTCCAACTATAAACTTCTGCAAATTGAAACGCTCAAGGGCACAGTCATCTCGTCGACGAGAATCCGGGGAGCAGCTAAAAAAACAAAAGAGAATCCGGTGAGTCTGGTCGTACGACGATGATCACTTGCCCCCATGACGGCTGCGGGTGCTTGGTCCACTACGACGACGAGTTCCACCACCAGATCGGGTGCCCTCGCGCTTCCTGCGCCTGCACGGAGCCCGGCTGCCACTTCGCCGCCTCGCCGGTAGGTCTGGTCTTCCACCTGCAATCGGCGTACCCAACTTTTTCCTGCTGCCGGTGCCGTTACCGGGGTCGCCGCGCCGGCTGCACTTTGCCTACGGGGCGGACGGCAGCGTGTTCGTCCTGATCACCGGCCAGCTCGGCCCAGTGGCCGCAGTGTCCTTCCTGTGCGTCAGGTCGGCCGCGTGGTTGTGGCCGGAGTACACGGTGACCGTGTGGGTGAAAGGCCGGCATTCGCTAGAGGGATCCTCTCAGGCAGACTACTCGAGGGACAGCATAAAGGCGGTTATCGAGGCCAAGAGCAGCACGTCGCCGGGCATAGTCGAACTGGAAGAGATGACGTCCTTCCTCCCGGTGCCACCGCCCTGTGGGCGTTGGACCATCCAAGCAGGTGGGTTTCCGCGTTCTGATCGACAAGAAAAATAGATCTTAGTAGAATCCTTGTAATGGCGGCATTAGGAAAGGGTTGATTTCTGCTACAAACTTCTAATGTTGTTTCTAGGAGATTGAGACTATTTAATTTGTTACTCCTATTCCTATATGTGCTAAGATTAATTTCTGCATATTTTTTGGGATTTTTTTTGGATCCATTCAAACCTGAAATATAGGCACACTAATAAGGTTCGGAAATTACACAACTTAACAGATGTAAGTACTCCACTAGTCTACAAAAAATGCGGCTAAAACTATTAAGGCCTGTTTGATTCAAAGGAATTGTATAGAAAACTTGTAGGATTCAATCCTATAGGAATTTTTCCAATGATGGTTGTTTGATTTGTAGGATTGATTCCGATAGGAAGTTTTCCTAAGGATTCCTTTGCACTAGATTCATAGGAAATCAAACATCTACTCAAGCCTCTTTTTCAGATTCCTTTGCTTTTCCTTTGAGGGTACTGGTTTAGATCAATACGGCTACACTCTATAAAAAATAATCTCTGGTGAATCTGCCATGGACATTACTCTACCGCGCTGATAAGACTATACTGGATGGCGTGTGAACAATGCCTCTATAGCTACTCCGGCCTCAAGTCTACTCTCACCGTCCACAAATAAGTGGACATCTGGCCTCAAAGGAGTAGCATGCACAGCATTGAATAGCGCCAAAATCAAAGCATCTTCTTGGTTGATGAGCAGCTTAATTGAAAGTATAGGCAAAAGTGTACAGTGACAGCGCCGTCGTATCAATGCCTGCCACCGGTCAAAAAAGAAAAGAAAAAACCTGCCGCCCTAAACTTTTCTAGTCTTACCCTGCAAAGCGATCGACGGCTTAGCTACTGTCAAGGCGCCAAAAAAGAAATGATCGCCTAGATCGCCCAGCACAGGTTGATGCGGATTGGCTTTTTGTTCATATTTCTGGTTTTAGCCCATCATTACCATTACAACAGTTAAGTTCATTTGGAGGGTGCTTCAAGTACAGCATGGATGCACCATCAGGAAGCAGCACACAAACGCCCATCGTCGTCTTCGTTCAAGATCGCACTAAGCAATGATGGTTGCAGTTACGTGGAAGGGATGCAGCGGGTCACCTTTTTTGTGTGGCATTCCGTACTCCTGTTGTAAACTGCTTTCACCCTGTTGAACTATTTCTTTTGGCTGATTTGTAAAGCTAGCTAAATGCCCCTAGTTGTTAACGTGCCACTCTATGCACTTTGATCAAACACCTATTACACACACGCTCGTAGTAAATACTAATGCAACCTCCTGTGACTGCATTAGGCCGAACAACTAGATTTACACGTGTCCAGGATGTGCATGCTATTTCGGTTGTTAATTTACTCCCTCCGATCCATATTAGTGGGCACAACTTTATCTAGATTCGTATGTATCTAGTTAAGTATTTAGACTAGATGCATGTGTATCTAGACAAAGTTATGCCTACTAATATAAATCGGAGCTAGTACTATAAGTTATACAATACAAAAATTATACCTATACGAATGTATTTACATCTCTAGTTTCTAATGGAGTATTATGTTGGTCAAATTGACAACCTCAAAATTCGCGCAGCCACTATCCACCGGGGACGGAGGGTGTATTAAAAGGATGCTATAATAAATAAACCATCTGTCTGGTCAAATGGATGTGACGAGACATATCGCGAGGCAGTAATAAAAATGTAGTAGCGTGTTATCCTAACCAAAGTTTCCAGAGCGTCCTGGATGTTGCTGCCGTCGAAGACATATCGCGAGGCAGTAATAAAAATCCCCTCGTTTCCTTGTTTGCATCTCCTTCTTCTTCACCTTCTTCTCCACTCGCCAACCGCCGCTGACCTGCATTTCAATCCTCTAGATCTCCCATTTGTATAGCTTGTCCGTCCTCCCGCAGCACTTTCCTTGCCTACCACTCGCCCTCTCCTCAAGAACTCCAATAACATAGTTGACTCTATGGCGGCATCGAGCAACGACCTGTCTGACTACTGGGAGAAGCTCCCCGCCGACATCTTCTCCCTCATCGCTCGGCGTCTGGACGTTACCAGCACCGTCCGGCTGGCCGCATGCTCCCAAAGGTTGTACGGCCATGTCGCCTACTCTATGAGTCAGAACCATTGGGATGGACCCTGCCTGTTGATGCCTGATTCTGCCCGTTGGCACTATGATGCCAGTAGTGCGCACGACACCGTCTACGATGCTGTGCCCCTCGACCATCCTCCGCGCACTGCCATCCTGCCGTTCATGGACAACAGATTCTGGGTTGGCATGAACGGCGACTGGATCGCCGTCGTGGACCTGAGAGGGACATGGTTCCTCGCGAACGTCTACACGCACCAGCAAATCCGCCTTCCATCGTCGGTTACTTGCAACATTTGGCGGGAAGAATTGCTTGGCGTGGTGACCATGCCCCCTGAAAGGTACTTGAGGCACCACTCTAACATGTATTTGATGAAGCTCGTAATCTGCGAAGTGCCCACAAAAGCAGGGCATTACGCAGATTACAAGCTCATCGCACTCTTCCAATCTGGACTTGCCTACCTCGAAGGTGGTAGACAGGAGTGGAGATTTCTCGAATGTCATGACCAGTTCAGTGGCCTTGTACATTACAATGATGCCATCCAACACGGTGGCATCATTTTTGCCGTTGACGCGTGGACGGGCTCAACGCACTCCTGGAATCCTGCTCAGGACGGTAATTTTTCAATCAATATTTGATACTGTACTTCGCAACACGTTTTAATCTCATTCCCATTCATGATACAGTGTTGTTTTAACTGAATTAATGAAATGTTCTTTAAGTTTTTTGTTTTACCTTTCATAGTATGATTGAATGATCACACCATTTAATTATCTGAACATGAATGAACCATTGTTAGGAATGAATTAGTATATACACCGAACTAATCTGCCAACAAAAAACCAAGTTAGTACAGTATATGAATGCATTCCAAAATAAGGTAGTTCATGCTTTTTTCAGAATACCAATGTAATTTACCGGCATCTAAAATGTGAACGCAACTTAATGAAGTTGCGTTTGTTTATTTGTTTTTGAGTTTTTATACAATTGAACAACTGCACTTCTAGTTGAACCTACGAATGCAAAATTGCAGCTAGAGTTGCATTATTAATTATCAGCATTTTCCTAAAGCCGTTATTACATTTTTTTTCTCCAACTACAATGCAGAAACAAACCTTTCCCTGCCATTCGTGATCCCATCACCAAAGGAGGAATCTTATGGAGGCAGATGGTTCCTTGCTCGATCAGCTGATGGCAAACGCTTGATGATCATCCGTGAAGATAACTGCGCACATGACAGCTATTGTCACGAAGACCTTGCAGATGTTCCCCATGGTGGTAATGGCCTTAACCTGCGGGAGTTTCCTGCCTCTGCCATACACGTTTTTGAGAAGAATCTAAGCTTGGCTGGACCCCATTGGAACCGAATTGACAGCCTTGGCACACACTCTCTATTCCTGGGGCTGAATTATCCGCTGAATTTAAAGATAAACGATGGCAATGCTCCTGATGGCACATTAACTCCATTCACAAGGACGAACTGTGTGTACATCTCGCACTATGTATTTCGGGAATCATCAGATAGTTACATTCGCCGTTGTGACCTGCAGAAACGGAAAGGTGAGCTCATGGCAGTCATCAGCCTCACAAGAGATGGTCGGGGAAGTCCCCGACAGGCCCCAATGTGGTTTATGCCTAGTTTAGAAAATATCCGCATGTTGATTGATCCCTAAACCGAGCCATGAGTGGAATCTTTGTGGTGCACACAATCTATTTTGTACTATGTTTGAACACTCCAGTTATTATGAGTTGCTCTACCTTTTTGTGAATCTTATGTATATAATCGCATTTCTGTGTGTTTGTTCAGTCATTTCAGTTCCTATGTTGTCCTCATTTAAACATAGTACATAATATCTTATTTGGAAACAGGGGCGATGACAGAGTTTATTTGAATGCCGACTCGCATTTGTACTTCGTACATCCATCTTTCTTACACCCTGTATGTCTGTATATTTTTAGCTTAATGTTATTAGTAAATGGTGTATAGTCGCACCCTGTGTAGCTTTTATTTATGAGAATAGTTTAACTTTTGTTCTTTCTAAAAGAGTGCAGTACTTTTTTTTAACTTTCTGTGGGATGCAGGCCATCAAACGCGTCCTAACTGGGCTTCATTGAGGCCCCAGTTTGCCATAGTATCCCGGGTACGCATGCTTAAAAAAAGAGAGAGATACCCTCTCCAAAAAAAGAGAGAGAGATAGAGAAGAGTAGAGTACCATTACTTCAGTCCAGATTCCAGAACCCTCTATCTCTCCCACCCCACTTCACTTCCAGTACACCAGTGACTGCCATGAACTGCCATGACGCAGATGAACATCACCGATATTTCATGGAGACAGCCAATTTTGTTGGCCGTATCGTGATGAACACACGTTGTTTCTGATTGTTTGGGCAAAGTCAAAATGTGGTGTTCATTTCGAATCCCACGCTGTGACAAACATATTAATTATGCGCAAATAGGCAACCTTCAGTAGCGATCATTGTTCCAGCGCAATGTACCACCTTTTTTTAGGGCTACCTCATGTACCACCTTCCAAATAATAAAAGTACAACCTTCCTGGCTTGGGCGAAATATTACACTTTTGGGCTATAGCCGGCCATCTACATGGTAATGGCCGTGGGCCTACTATTTTTTTTGAGATGCCGTCGGCCGAGTACAACTACCAATGGGCCTTCCGATTCGTGCACTTTCAGCCCTTTCAAAATTAAATACGGGGATCTTATGATTCGTAAAAAAAGGAGATTGTACATATAAGTAATTCTATTTCTTTTGTATTATTTGTTATAATTTTTAAAACTTCGAATACCGAATATGAAAATATTGGCTCACTGCGTGGAGCTCTGCATTTTTATTATAAAAAAATCATACACTATATTTCAATATTTAAATATATTGGAAAAATCCATGATTTATTCTATAAGCTTGCAAGGTCTTAGAGCGAAATACATTATATTTTGGCTGCAAAAGAAAAATAAATTTATCAGATTCTGGTGAACCTATGCATCATTCTGCACCTAAGATACATCACATACTTCCTCTCAGATCAAATTTGAAATAAAATTGAACTACAAAGGCCATACAAATACTACAGTTCGTAGGTTAAAGAAAAAACATGTGGATATAAACTTTTTTGATTTTAATAGCTACAACGTAGTATGAGAGTATGGCATATTGGACCCACATCCTGCAGCGTCCCTAGGCTGTAACAAGTTAAAAAGTTCAAGGGAAGGGATAGAAAAAAAAAGCAATATCATCACTGGTAAAAAATAATCAAGATCGCACGTTTCTTATACCGAGAGGCTGACCTCCGGGATCCATCAGCATCAAAGATGTTTAACGGATAGGATCGAAAGATGGGTATATAGAATAAGGTAGTTGGGATGTTTTTTAAGCAAACATCATGTTGGCGCGGTGGCATGGCAACTTTGCATTCGGTGCAGAGAGAGAGGTCTTTGGTTCGAATCCTCATTCAAGTGTTCATTTTTGTATTTTTTTCATAGCTACAGCGTAAGTTCAACGGAAATGATCGAGAAAAGGCCATATCACAGGTAAAAAATAACCAAGATATCAAGAATTTATTGTACCGAGAGGCTGACCTCTGGGACCCGCTGTTGAACGGAGGGGATAGGAAAAAAGGCAACTAGCCTGCAATATCACGGGAAAAAAATAATCAAGATATCTCAAGTTTTCTTGTATCGAGAGGCTGACCTTCGGGACCCATCAGCAGTAGCGATGTTTAACAATATAGCTGGTTGCATTTATAAACAGTCATGATGTTGGTGCAGTGGTAAGACACCGTTTCAGTCAGGGTTTAGAGAGAGAAGTCTTGTGTTCGAATCTTCGTTCAAGAGTTAATTTTTGTATTTTTTTTCAGGTTTTCTTGTACTGAGAGGCTGACCTCGGGGACCCATCAGCCAGCAGCTTTGTTTAATGGAAGGGATCGAAAATAAAGTCAGGTAGATGCAATATCACGGGTAAAAAATAATCAACATATCAAGAGTTTCTTGTATTATGAGGCTGACATTCGAGACCTATTTGCCAGCAGCGTCTCTCAACCTTAACAAGGGGGAAGTGATCGAAGGTTAAGAGTCGAGTAAACAGATATCAGGGGTAAAAAATAATGGAAGAAATTAAACGATTCTAGTTTTGTGAGGCTGACATCCGGGACCCATGAGCCTGCAGCCTCCCTCAACGTTTAACAAGGGGGCAGGGATCGAAGTTAAAGCCGAGTAGCCAGAAATCAGGGGTGAAAAAGAATCCAAGAAATCAATGTTTTCTCGTTTTGTGAGGCTGACGTCCGGGACCCATGATCGAGAATCACAAACGGCTCGACCGGGGAAGCTCAAACAGGTGCGCGACCGAGAAAAAAAGAGATCTCCAGAGACGCTGACATTAGGGCCCCATGCTCGTCAAAGCACAGATTTTCGTTGACTTCGCAGCCGGAAGCGAGAAATCATCATCGACCACGGGCCGGACAACTATGAGGCACGTTTTAGCCCAATCCGTGGCTGTAGAGGGCCTCGAAAACGAAAAAAAAAAGTTTTCGGATCGGCCACAGAGGCCCAAAAAAACATGCCGGAAGGTCACCTTCGCCCACGGCCGAGGACCAAGTTCGTCCCGAAAGGTGATTTTTTTTGTAGTGATATAAAAAAAAACAGCCAAGAGGTAAGAAAAATGGAATCTCTTATGTCAACAAGTGCACGTCCTTGTGTTGCTATAAACATGAGGCACCCATAATTGTTTACCCTAGTTAATTAAAACCCATTCCAGCTTTACCCATACTTATCTATCCAAGTTTCCCGAAACATTACCATCCTATGCGGGCAACACTATCCGGGAGACCCTAGCACACCCTTGTTGCTGGTTTGATAAATCGTAGTTAAATATATTTGTCATCGTTACACCAAGGGCTCTCTATGTCACGTCCTTAAATTTATCTGCAAAGAGATGTAAAGTGTATCATCTAACAAATATCTTTTTAGAGATTTCTAGAATGTACTTTAGCTTATCTCTTATTAATTATTTGCATTTTATGCTCAGTTACTTCATACCCTTCTCGGTTCAGCAATATACCAGGTACGCGTGTGCACTCTCTATTTGATGTGGAAATAGCTTCGCCTGAAACACACAACTAAGAGGAAATTCAAAATACTTTTTGGGGCACGTACACGAGTTGTGTACGGGTTTTTTGGCCGTACATTTCGCTGTCATTCATTGACCAGACGCCTTGCCTCGCGCACTTCCCTTGTCTTGTCTCCTTTGCGTGCGTGCATGCGTATGAGGTCTGCGTGTGTGCACGAGCAACAGGGAAACAACTGTTTCCATTTTCTTCTTCTTAGAAACAATTAAATTACTGACGTAGATACTGATAAATACGTAACACTATTATTCATATGAACGATAAGCATGCATACGTACCTTTTTTAGCATATTTGAGAGACTGAGTTCAAACCGAGCCGACGAAGTCATCACATGCGTCTCAGTATCGACGGGAACCTCATCTCCCACTGAAAATGTATTCCACATTTTACGAGACACCAAAGTATTTGTACTGATATGACAGTTGCAAGTGAATTGCAACTCAGAAAATTGTTCACACAAGCACAAAATAATTGTTCACACAGTACAACTTTTTTTTGTCATGACACACAAATATGTCCATCCAGTACAATATAAAAATTGTTCATGAGGTAACAAAAATGTTCAGTGTTACAAATACTAGGATGACGACAGAAGATTGGGATATAATATTAATTTCAATCGATTGAGCTCTATATGTGCCCATTACTAGGGTCATCTCCATACATTGCTAAGACGTAAGCGCTATAGCAGAATGGAAATACTATTATGCTGGTTGGATGCACAGAATTCGCCTCCGATTGAATTGGTATGGAATACCAAATCAACGCCGCGAATGGAATACCAAAATGTTGTTGGATGTGCACGTATTCATCTGTAGAATCAACGCTGCGAATGGAATTCTAAAACCTGTTTGGATGCATGTTGTGTGGATGAATGTTTTTTATAACTTTGACAATATAAAACTTTGAAATATGAATGAAATTATACATATATATTAGAATGATATTTATTTTTCCATAATAACCTTTTTCTTCTTCCATTTCTTTTCAATATTTCTATCTCTTCCTAAAATAATTCGCAAAATGAACACACGACCTTCGGGCAGATTGGAGAATTCACAGCACTTCTCGCATAAAAAAAATCTAGAACAGATGGGCAAAGTTGGTGGGACAGCTTGGTCGGGGCGGCTTCGCTTGTCGACGAGCTTGGTCGGGGAGGGCTTCGATCTGCAGTCACGACACGGCTGCAGAGGAGGGAGGGAAGGGAGGAAGGGGAGAGGCGGACGGGGGCGGCCTCAGGGGCGAGCTGGGCGGCGCGCAGGAAGGGAGAGGCAGCGGGATGGGGAGCGGCGGGAGGGGGGCGGGGGGGGAGGCACGGGATCGGCGGGGAGGGGGCGGCGGGGATGGGGAGGCCGGGGAGGCGGCGGCGGCCGCGGCGGTGAAGAACCTACACGTGAGCTCGTCGCTCGTGCTTCTCGGGACAGAGCTGGAGGAGCGAGCTGGAAGCGAATCCAATCAGAGCAATACGAGTTCACACCTTGAATCGGTACCAGGTAAATTAGGCGGGCGGGGTGAGCTCGGAATTGAAGTCAGGGACCAAGACCCAGACATCCAACGCTGGTTCGGTTTCCAATTCCAAAAGCATTCGAGGCCATCGTGCACCAACACTGCTTACGAAATTCATATCAACAGGGATTTAAGCTACGGGGTCAGGATTTCACATCTTCATCCTGTTCTCCACAGTCTCGGGCGACTTCAGTAGGATAGAATGATCGATAGATATTGTTTGCGATAGATTCAACACGAGCTCCCCCTTAATGTGCAGATACGATCCAACGCACCATGGGTAGCTGTCCAAGGAAGGCAAAATCGTGCCGATACAGTCCAGTGGGTCGTGAAGGGGATGCCATCTCGTCGGTCCTGCTGAAGATCTTGACTTGTTGTAGTTGTACAGCTTGTGTCGGCCGGTAGTTATGCTCATGAGTGCAGTGTTACGATGAGTGATCTCGCTGCCGTGGCTTCCGCCGAGTAGCGATTCTGTTGGGTGTCTCCTCCGCGTGTGGCCATGGTTGAGCTGCCGCAGAACATTGCAGACGGGAACGCGTATCGCACCCGTGCCGGCGCGTTGCGCCACTGAAGATTTAGAAGGGAGCACTCAGATCGGTTGCAGGAGCCGGGAGCACGTCATGTTCGTGTGCATCTACAGGCATGTATGGCCAGATGGCCTGGCCCCGCGGTCGTTTCTGAATGCTGATGACGATTGCATGTGCGCTTCAGCATCTGCATGCATGTTGATCTCGTGCTCATGCTGATGAAGATCGCGCCCGGGTGCCGCATGCTGTGTGTGACGCCCGCGTCGGCACCTGGATCACACGGTGTTGCCGGAGAATTCCCTCCTCGCGTGTCGCTGGATCCTGCTTTGTCAATGAGCCTGTTGCGCGTGGCGGTGGTGCCGGCCCGAGGCCTGCTCACGCGGGCGTTGCCGATCTGCGGCTGTCGACCTGTCCTGGTCGAGCGATGAGGCCTGCGCTCGAGTGATGTCTCCAGATCAGCGACGCCGCGTGTTTGATGAAGCTTCCCGACGCCGCGACGGCCGTCCGCGTGCAGCAGACGAACACCCATGGATCGATTTCTTCACCGATCTGTTATAAATACTGTAAAACATCTAGGCTAGATCTTGCGGTAGTTCCATCTATTCGTGTTCATCTGGGATTCAGATCGAGTGTGAGAGAGAGATCAGAGAGGTGAGGATCATGTACCTTCTCCTTGGCTCGAGGAGGAGCTCGAGCCGTTGGCCATGGCGATGGGCGACGGCGTGACCGTGAGTGTGGCGGCGGTGGCGAACTTCCCGTGAGCACTGCGCAACCCTAGATCGGAAGGGGATGTAGGTGGGGTGTCTGGCGGCGCGGAGAACCTCGTACCGTGCGCCCCGGCCCCCACCACCTTTATATAGCGCAGGTCACAGGGGCTCACCAGCCATAACGGGCTGGGCGCCCCCGACCAGGGCGCGAATCAAGAGTAGCACGGGCCGTTGGGCCCAGTCCCGTGGAGATCAAACTAACATTCTCCCCCTTATCTCAACTTTTACTTTTAACTATGTACTTTTCATTTTACTCGTTTCATCACGGATTGGTGCGCAGAGCATGTTTCATCGTCAGAGCTCGATTGCTAATAGAATCAGACAACTACAACACACCTCTCTATTTTGAAACAAATTCTGTTACTTTTGGGCCATTCAAGATCCAGGAATAATAGGCTTTCCCTTAAACCCATGCCGGCTACGTGTTCTCTGAACACGCTGGGTGGTAAGCCTTTCGTAAGCGGATCCGCAAGCATATCTTTTGTCCTTATATGCTCGAGACTTATAGTGTGATCCTGGATTCTTTCCTTCACAACATAATACTTTATGTCAATGTGTTTGGCAGCAGCACTTGACTTATTGTTGTGAGCATAAAATACCGCGGGCTCATTATCGCAGTACATTTTGAGTGGCCTTTGAATGTTGTCTACCACTCTTAATCCGGGTATAAATTTCTTTAACCAATTTGCCTGCCCCACGGCCTCATAACATGCTACATACTCGGCAATCATCGTGGATGATGCCATGACAGTCTGTTTGAAGCTTTTCCACGATATAGCTCCCCCTGCGAGAGTGAAGACATAACCTGACGTGGACTTTCTGTCGTCTACATCTCCCGCATAATCTGCATCTGAATACCCTTTTATCTCAAGGGAATCAGATCTTCTGTATGTCAACATGAGGCCTGTTGTGCCTTTTGCATAACGCAATACTTTCTTTACCATTTTCCAGTGATCTATTCCTGGATTACTTTGAAATCTGCCAAGTACCCCGGTAACAAAAGCTAGGTCAGGGCGTGTACACACTTGAGCATACATTAAGCTTCCGACAGCTGAAGCATATGGAACCCCTTTCATTTGATCGATCTCATATTGGTTCCTCGGACTCTGAAAAGTCCCAAATTTTTCGCCCTTGACTATTGGAGCAGGTGTGGCGTTACTCTTATGCATATTGTATTTCTTTAGAACCTTTTCTAAATATGCCTTCTGGGATAACCCCAAAACCCCTTTTCCTCTATCTCGATGAATTTCTATGCCCAAAACATATGATGCTTCACCAAGATCTTTCATATCAAAATTTGAGGACAAGAACTTCTTTGTCTCTAGTAGTAGACTGACATCACTGCTAGCAAGTAGAATATCATCCACATACAGAATTACGAAAATGAATTTCCCACTTTTAAACTTTGCATAAACGCAATTGTCCTCTACATTTTCATGGAACCCAAAACTTTTAATTGTTTCATGAAACTTTAAATACCATTGCCTTGAAGATTGTTTTAATCCATAAATGGACTTCTTCAGATGGCATCCCATATGTTCTTTTCCTTCCACGACAAAACCCTTAGGTTGTGCCATGTAGACCTTTTCTTCCAAGTCTCCATTTAGGAAGGCCGTCTTTACATCCATCTGATGAAGCTCTAGATTATAATGTGCCACTAATGCCATTATAATTCTGAAGGAATCCTTACATGAGACTGGAGAAAATGTCTCATTGTAATCTATCCCTTCTCTTTGTGTAAATCCTTTCGCCACGAGGCGTGCTTTATACTTTTCTATATTTCCACTGGAGTCATATTTAATTTTGTAGACCCATTTACAACCTACTGTTTTGGCTCCTTTAGGAATTTCTTCTAAGTCCCAAACTTTATTGGAACTCATCGAATTGATTTCATCTTCCATTGCCTCCACCCATTTCGATGAGTGAGGGCTTCTCATGGCTTCTTCATATGAAGTGGGATCACCTTCCATATGAGCCATTTCTGTATTATAAACTTTATAATCAGAAGAAATTGCTGATTTTTTAGCTCTTGTAGACCTTCTAAGGGTCTCATCCTCTGGCTGCTGTTGCTCCCTTTCATGCACAACATCGGGCTCAGTCGGCTCCTGACGGAAACCCAGACTTTCACTCATTGTTGGCACGGGTGGAGTTACAACAGGTTCTTGCACCACAACCTCAGGGATTGTCTGTGCAGGAACAGCAGGTAGTGCAAAAAATGGCTCCGGAGTCATCGGATTAGGTGCGCACACCCTCTTCTCCTCAAGATCAATTTTCCGAGCTACCATGCTCCCCCTCATCATGTCGTCCTCTAGGAAGACGGCGTGTCTTGTTTCTACAAACTTTGTGTACTGATTTGGACAGTAGAAACGAAAACCTTTTGATCTGTCAGGATAGCCAATGAAGTGGCAGCTTACTGTTTTGGTATCTAGTTTCGCAATATTTGGGTTAAACACTTTGGCCTCAGCTGGGCTCCCCCAGACCCTCAAGTGCTGTAGGGAGGGTACTCTTCCTGTCCATAGCTCATACGGTGTTTTGGGCACCGACTTGCTTGGTACTCTATTGAGAATATGAATGGCGGTTTTTAATGCCTCCATCCACAATCCCAATGGCAATGTGGAATAACTCATCATGCTGCGCACCATATCCATAAGGGTACGGTTGCGCCTTTCAGCTACTCCATTTTGCTGAGGCTCGCCCGGCATTGAATACTGGGCTACTATGCCATTTTCCTGTAGGAACCTTGCGAAAGGTCCAGGAACCTGGCCAAAAGGGGTGTGACGACCGTAGTACTCCCCTCCGCGGCCAGACCTTACTATTTTAATTCTTTTATCATGCTGATTTTCAGCTTCAGCTTTGAATATTTTAAATTTATCCAATGCTTCTGATCTTTCTTTAATTGGATAAATATAACCAAAGCGGGAGTAATCATCTGTGAATGTTATGAATGAATCAAAACCATCCACACTTTTCACTGGAAACGGTCCACAAATATCAGTGTGAATTATTTCTAGTGTTCCGTTGCTTCGGTTTGCACCCTTTTTAATTTGCTTTACATATTTTCCTTTAATGCAATCGATGCATTGCTCTAAGTCTGAGAACTCTAATGGAGGTAGAATGTCATTTTTAACTAGTCTTTCTATTCTCCCCCTCGAAATATGGCCTAAGCGACAGTGCCACAATCTCGATGAATCGTGAGTTCTCTTTCTTTTCTTTTGTTCTTTATTCGACACAGAAATATGTTCATTCACATTGCACACAGAAAATACTTTTTCACGCAAGGATAACAAATAAAACTCATTGTGTAGCAGTGCAACACCCACACAAGCATTATTACACCAAATGGCACATTTGCCATGTCCGAAATAACATTCATAACTATCTTTGTCCAAACGTGATACACTTATTAAATTTCTGCGTAAGGAAGGAACATATAAAACGTCTTTCAGCAGAACGGTGAACCCATCAGCTAGCTCCAGGGAGACGTCGCCAACAGCTTCAACTTCTGCTTGGACTCCATTTGCGACTTCAATGGAACTTTTGCTTTTTTCCATGATCCGGGTCGAATGGAATCCCTGTAAAGAGTTTGCAACATGAACAGTTGCACCCGAGTCAATCCACCAAGTAGATTTTGAAAACTTTACATATAAGGATTCATTTACAAAAGAAACTATGTTCTTACCATTCCTTGCCATTATAGACTTTAAGAATTCAGGGCAATCACTCTTGTAGTGCCCTGGCTTCTTGCAGTGGAGACAAGTGTCTTTGCCCACTGGGAAGGACTTATGCTGATGATATGGCATGGGACCTTTTCCATGTTGCTTTGAAGGAGAACCTTGATTGCTTTGATTAAAGTTCCTTTTCTTATTGTCCTTCACATAGTTGAGAGTACCACCATGTGAAGTCTTTAGTCTGTCCTCCTCCTGCACACACATGGCAATAGTCTTTTCTATGTCCCACTTTTCAGGTGACATGTTGTAGTTGACAACAAAGTTGTCGAACTCCTTTGGCAATGAAGCCATCACCAAGTGGACAAGCAGTGCAGGCTTTAACTCTAGGTCGGCATCCATGGGTTTTAGCTTCGCAGCCATATTGCTCATCCTTAAGATTTGCTCCCTTATCCCATGTGCACCGCCTGTATACTTTTCTGTCACCAGCTGCTTCAGCAGCTGGGTAGCATAAACCTTTGAAGAACCAGTGAACTGGCTCTTTATCTTTTCGAGGTACTCCCCAACGGAAGCACACTCAGCAATAGAGCCCACAATGGCGTTCTCAATTGTATTCTTTATAAATGCCATGCATTTTTTGTTGGTGTTATGCCACTTTTGCTTTTCAATGGAGTATGACAACTCCAAAGGAGCATACTCTCTTTTCTTTCTTTCCCACTACAAGAAAACCGGTCTATTGCAACAGTAATTATTGCAACGGACATATTTCGTTGCAAATAAGACAAGATGTTACTACAAAATTGAAATTCGTGGTAATAGGTTCCACATATTGCCACGTTTTCGTTTCGTGGTGATAAGTAGCCCTTTTGTTGCAATAGGAGCCACATATTGCCACAAACTGCATCCGTGTTGCAATATGGCGGTGCTATTGCGACAATTGCGTCGCGTTGCGGGAAATCACCATTTTGTTGCAATAAAGAGCGGGTATTGCAACAGAGTAGAACTTTGTGGTGATATTCGGAACCATATTGCAACAATTTTGGCATGTGGCGGTAGTTATGGGTATTGTTGCAATAAATGGATTCCTATTGCGACTAAATATGTACTTGTCGTAATAGGCCGCATTTTGCCTCACAGTTATTGCGTTGCAATAAACATTACGTATTGCGACAAAATATGCATCCGTGGTAATATGGATACGATATTGCAACAATCCCCTAGTGTTGCGAAAAGGAGGAAGATATTGCAACAATATTCTCAAAACGCTACTTGTTTTGTTTTCTTTATTTTATATACTTTTTCTCACATTTTATAGAGATGTTATAGCCTCTCTTTTTTGTGTATACGTTTTCTCACAGTTTACAATAGCGTTCTAAGGAATAATAAAAAACGTACAAAACCAGGATTCGAACCCTGGCCGAGATGGAAGATGCGCAGGTCACACACCACTACACTAGGATCCAATTGGTGATATAATTGAGTATAGTCCTTATATATCTATTCTCATAGTTTATAGAGTAGAATGGGTTCGAACCCTGTTCGTCAAGGAAGCTGGGCAAGTCCCAAACCACTACACTAGGTCCCAATTTAGAATATAACTGAGTACCGCTTCTCTTTGGGGCAAGGTGTTCAGCTTGGAGCTCTATGTACATCCTTAGACGGGAATAATAAAAGTTCACAGGTAAGCAATACTTTGAAACGCATATAACACCTGCGTCTTGTAGCAGCTAGAAGCATGACAGAATTCACACTGGCAGTGATTACGGATATACAGCCACATAGCATAAAACACTACGAGTTCAGTACAGATGTTCACTAAAATAGAGCACCCAATTTGAAGTTTCAGCAAAAAAAGGAACAAAAAAGTGTGCATCAATGAAAATAACTACTGCAGATCAGTATAGTCAATGTGCGCAGCTTCATCAAACAAAAGAGCAGCAAACACAATAGATTCATGGAATTAAATACTGCCAAATCAATACCATTCGTTTGGGCTGCAAATCAATAGTACCATACATCAGTTTTGGCAGCACATACATTCCAGAAAAATGGTTGAAAAACTAGCGCAAGTATATTTGCCATGAATCAAACAAATATGAAAGAGGGGAAAGCATGCTCCTTAATATCAAACTAGTACAATTCAAGCACATTTACGTGTATGTATTGTAATAACACAGTGAACTAGTGCATCTCCACGTGCATGTGCAGCTTGAAAATCCATCAGGCTTGATGCAAAGCAGGTATGTGCGTGTATTAATCCCTCGCAAGAAGCAAGCATGTGCAATGACAACACCATCAAGTCTCAGTAATAAATCAGAAGCTTGACTATTACCCTGCAATGACAAATGAACAAGTGAGCTAGAGCATTATAATTTCTGCATCAAACTTGGTAATTAAGTATACGGGCAAGCATCATTAGCTTAACATGTGGAAAGGAGAGATACTACTCTTAACATGAAAAAACTTCAGGAATATCTATTCATGTTTTAACATGTGGAAAATCTTACCAAGGGACTAAACCTTTAAGCGAACCAGTGCACAGACAGCCTACTAAATGAATCCTGGGTCATCATCCGATTCATCTTGTACCAAAGGAGCAACATGGCCATCATTTACATAAGCCTCATCATCATCCGTATCAGCATCATAGTCCACTTGATCTTCGTCAAACTCAGCAGGTCTTATACTTTGTATGACTGAAACATCAACGCTGGTTCCTTCATCATCATTTCTGCACCAACTAGTCATCTCGTCAGGTACATTGAATTCTGGAACTGTAATTCCTGCATCGACGACATCCTGTACATCTGCGTCAGCACCTTCATTTCCTTCTGCAGCATCATCAGCGTTTGCACCATTTAAAACAGAAGGAGCAAACAAATTGCGTGGGTTCATTTTAATAGCACTTGCCCAATTAGGGTTCTTCACATCTCTCACGTAGAAAACCTGTTCAGCTTGGATGCCTAGAATGTAAGGGTCTTCCTTGAATCGGTGTATAGTAGTGTCAAGGTCAATAATTCCATATCTGTCCTTCTTATACCCCTTACTCTGATTTCTATTGGCAGGAGGCACGTCGAACCAGTCACACTGCAATAGAACAACCTCCTTATCAGGAGGAAAGTCAAGAAATATGATCTTCTTTATCACCCCATAATAATCAGTACTGCCAGTGCCTGCTTGCACATTGACTACGACGCCACTATTTTGGGTACTCAATTCCTGCTCTATATAGGCATTCCGAAAGTAATATCCATTCAGTACTGTACGGTTGTACACACGAGCAATTTGATCAGGCCCTTTAGCTAGTGCATACAACAGTTTGCTGACCTTCCCATCATTGTGGAGTTGTGTGATCTGTTTCATGGAATAGAGCAGGTGGTCAGCTATTTAGCCATGGATGTTCATATAAAGTAAGAATGGTGTGGTCTAGAATGAGAGGCAATGGACAAAATGGAACATTTGACAGAGGTTATGAAAAAAAAATGTAACTCAGTTGACACAAAGACATCATTTCAGGTTTATCCTAGAACCTGTTTAAGTCTGCACCCGGAGTGCAAGTGGTTCAAACCATTCTACTAGCACAGGGCCCAGGTGTTGCTATGAATAAAAAGGCAAGGAGTTAGGCCACATGCATAAACATTGTCGAAAGAGCTTTGGTGTCTTGCAACCTTTTGTGCGATTCTGGGAGGTAAAAGAGGGCAAAAATACAGGTTTTTTGTTTGTTTGAGAAATGTCAGGTACACATAGCTGACCTCACACACACACTCACAGAAAACTGTTCGGGCATGTATGCTTGATAAATGCCAAACAGAATCGGTTTGATAGAGAAAGCTACAATCTTTAGGAAAGTAATGAGTTCGAACGCTATCCCACATCTGTTTATCTTCTGCCAGTCGCAAGAATGCTGGTAAAAAATGTAAATATAATAATGCATTTGTTTATCGGGTGTCTTTCACATGAGTGGTGATCCCATGCGTGAGGATGATTTATTTGCTTATTTGAGTCTTTTACTAGACTATTGGTCCCACATATATTATATATAAGTAATAAAGGTAGAGTGAACTTAACACATACTCCAAACTTTATAAGTAGAAAATATTACATTCCGCTTAGCCCATCAACTAAAAGCAACCTAAGTAGTCCCCTACTGTTCTATCACGCAAGCAACTATGATAGCAATAAGTGAAGAAGGAAAGACTATAGGTTGATCGAACAGTTGTTAATAATTGGTGGCCAAAGAAAGTTCAAACACCCATTTGTTTAAAACATAAATTAGCCAGAAAGTGGAAAAAAAAACTAATTTACAAGTTGCCATGCACAAAGACTCGCTAATAATTAGATATGTTTTCAATCTTAAATTATGTGTGAGTGTAATGTAGACAATTTTTTTTTATTACGAGGAACATTTCAGAAAATGTGAAAGTAACTTACCCGTCTCTCGAACCAGCCAACAAACTCTTCCTTGTGTTTCTTTTTAGGATTAGGACAATTGTTCCTTGTGAGCTCCTCAATATGTTCCCTTCAAAAATTAATGATGGTTACTTCATCACCAAAGTATTAATGCATGTCATGAAATGAAACAAATACATAAGTATCCTTACTCAATCCATGGCTCGGTTTCCTCGCAGTTTGTTATGATGTAGTGCCTCATTTGATTAATAGCTTCCAAAGAGATTAATTCACGGGCAAAACCTTTCTTGGAGTAATCAACTGTACTCATTATGGTAATCCCTGTTGGTGGTTCATCTGTACCTCCATCTGCATGGCGTTCGGACTGACTTAGTTTTGTAGGCATGCCTTGAACGAATCGACTGCAAAACGTCATGCACTCTTCAAGTATGTACCCTTCTGCAATCGAACCTTCTGGGTGAGCCTTGTTACGCACATATCCCTTCAGCGTACGCAGGTATCGCTCAACCGGATACATCCATCTGTACTGTACAGGCCCTCCCAACCATGCTTCTTTAGCTAGATGAATTGGGAGATGCATCATAATATCAAAGAAAGCTGGTGGAAAGATCATCTCTAGCTGACATAGAATTTCTGCAATTTGGTTGTCCAAATTCTCCAAATCTTCATCCCTTAACTCCTTGGAGCATAAATCAGAAAAGAATTTACTAAGCTGAAGCAATGGGATAAGGACATTCTCTGGCAGAAGCTTGCGCAACGCAATAGGAAGAAGTTTCTGTAATATAACATGGCAGTCATGAGTTTTGAGTCCACTAAACTTGCACTGCTCGAGGACCACACATCGCTTAATGTGTGAAGCATAGCCATCAGGCATCCGTATGCTCTGCAGAAACCTGAGGAGCATCATCTTCTCTTCCTTTTTTAAAGCATACACGCCTTTCTTCATTTTGTACTTACCCTTACCGATGTTACAGGAAGAGCGTGCTGAAAGGGAAAGAATGATGGAATTGGAGAGAACCTCAAGACAGGAATTTGAGACAAACTTGATGGCACAGTTTAACTCACAGTTTCAGTCAAAGTTTCAAGAGTTCTCCCAACAGATGGACAAACAGAAGTTGCAAACACTTCAGGTGATGGTAGTCATACGCTTGCAAACTCGTAAGATTTAGTTGTTTACTTGCATTGCTAACAGTGCACTTCGTTTTTGCAGATGTTTAAGAAGTCAAACCAGAAAGAAAATTTTAGTCCAAACCTGCAAACATCACTTTCACAGAGCCCTTCTAAGAGAATATATCCTCCGCACAGCACGCTACAGGGTTCTCGAATGTTAAAAGCAATGGTAAGTCACAAACTTGTACAAATCAGTACTAGTACTACTACTCCTATTTACTAAGAGAGAAATCTTATTCAAGTCAGGCTCTAAAAAGAATGACTATAAATCCCAGCCTAGTACATCGTGCATAGTTTGTTCTGTTTTCTCCAGAAGATCTGATATAATTCGATAATGTAACATCGTGATTAATCACAACTTAGTGACTACATTCAACACTCATGAAAAAGAGTTAAACCACAAAGTCTAGTAATTATACAAAGAAGCGAAATTAGTTTAAAATAATCCTGGAACCGGGAGGGAGGTAGCTGGCGTAGTGGAGTGGGCGCCATGTTTTTGATGGCGTAGTACAGACTATGTTTCACTATGACTGCAGCTGTTACAGTTGCATGCATATTGATTTCCATCTGAGTGTAGTTTTTTTTTTCTAATGTTTGTTTGGAGTTTAATATTTATACAACTGGTGTCAATGATTAATATGTCTGGTAAACATTATTCGATTAGTCATTCGCAATTTCTTTTTCACTCACTTGTAATTTACTAGTGGACTGAAACTTCTATCGTTTTTTTTTTAGCTTTGAACTTCTGCTAAGTATGTCTTTCAAGTTTGGATCACAGTAACAAACCTGTACCTGAATATCATCGTCACTGACACAAACTTGCACTATTTGGGCCATCTTCAAGTTGGTCTAGCTGCGTTGGCAGCCAACGGCATGGAATTCTGGCTTTACGTTCTGTTTGCAATTATATGCCAAACAACAGATATGTGCTAGCTAGGATGGAAATGGACATGAACTAAACTTTTTTTTTATTCTTGATTGCAGGATGGAATTGGAATTGATAATGGAAAAAAAAATAGCTGCACTCGATTCTACATCAAGTACATTAGGATACCTACGATATTTTTGAGTTTCATTTGATCCATATTGTATGAGAATTATGAAATGTATGAATTATAAATAGCTATGAGAATTATCGGTTTTGAATATTTTAATTCAATGCCCGTATTTTTGTTTCCCGTTTTTTTTTCTTTTTTTTTCTTTAACGTGGCAATAGGTAATTACGACGACAAATGTAGTGTTGCGTCAAGCCTCAGTCGCCACGACTACCTGTTTTATTCACATGTTGTGATAACTGCTTGGCGCCACCAACAAAAGTTTTGTTGAAATAAACTTTCGCCACCAACAGTGGAGATCGTCGCAGTATTTTTTCTCCACAAACATTTTGGCCGTTGCTTTACCTATTTCGCGCCACCAAACCAAATTTTGTTGAAATAGAGAATCGCCACGAAAACTTTTAATTGTCGCACTAGTTTATCGCTACTAACAATTTGGACGTTGCGACTAGTACTTCTCGCCACCAAACTAAAATTTGTTGAAATAGAATGGCGCCACGAATAGTTTAAATTGTCGCACTTGTTTCTAGCTACTAATATTTAGGCCGTTGCGATTACTACCTGTCGCCACCGAAATAATATTTGTTGGAATAAAGCATCGCCACGAAAAGTTTGCACGTAGCGACTACTATTTGGCGCCACCAAAATAATTTGTGTTGAAATAGAGTATCGCCACGGAAATTTTTCATTGTCGCAGTAGTTTGTCGCTTCAAATTTTTTGGACGTGGCGATAACCAGAGAATTCGTGTTACCACGACTGAATTGTTTGTGGCAAATCGTTTTTTCCACGCGTATAAGGTTTGTTGACATAGTTTCTTGCCACAAAATTGGACGTGGCAAATAAACTGGACTATTCCAACGAAAGAGCAGGCGCAACGAAACACGCGCCGTTGCCACAGTGGTCACTCGCCACGGTTCGGCATTTGTTGCACTAGAGTTATACCCACGAAAAACATAGGTTGCATTAGGTGAGTGCCGCAACGGAAAAACAAGTGGCAATTGCCCAAATAAATGGTTGCAAAAGGCCAATTTTGTTGCCACGAAAATCATTCCGTGGAGACAGCCTAGTACCACGCGTTTAGTCGCAACGCTGCCCAACGAACGACGTTTGGATGCAATAGGTACCAATTGCGACGATTTGGCACTTGTTTCAACGATTTTGTTCGTGGCAATAGACCGGATTTCTTGTAGTGTCCCATGCATCATCATTATCTTTGGCATCTCTTACTGGCTCTGTCGGTTTGACTGGTTGCGGAGTTTCCAGCACCCAGTCCACCCCAGCACAGATGAAGGCGAAATCGACCTTCTTTCTCCACTCGGTGTAGTTATCACCTCTGAGAGTGGGCACGTCCTTGATGCAGCTCATCAGGTAGTACCCTCCTGAAAACCACAACGAAGTGAGATGACAACAACAATTGCATATATTAACCCGACGTTGGTCAAAATTAAGACATACAACTGTTAATGCAATTAATTCCATATCACCGTTGGGTAAAAATAGAAATAAATGCACATATTAAAATATAATCATGTTATTAAAAACGTTGGTTATTAAATAACATAATCATATCATATCACTTTTTACTTCAATATTCTCTTTTCTTTTAAATAATATCTTTGCAGCGGAAACTTTTATTAAAATTCTTTAAACTTTATGCCTTTACAAAGGCATTTCTGTCACTTTACTATTTTCTGAACAAAACAATTTGTTCACTGTTTAATCTAGATGAGAAATGCTCAAAAATTGATGCAGAAAACATCTAAAACTGTGCTCTGAAAAAACAAAAATAGAAAATCGGCTCGTGGCCAGAAAATTTGGCCCATGGCCTGCTGCGCGTGCGGCGTGCGTGACGCCCTGGGCGGCAGACACCGGCCCAGCTCTTTCAGGCGGGCGGGCCACAGCCCGCCGCGCGCTTCTGTTCTGCGTGTTGCTCCGCGGCCTGCTGGACGCGGCCCAAGGCCCGTCAGCGCCCAAGAGGGGAAAACCCTAGCTCCACGGGGTGATCCTGGCCGCCCATCGCATCCGACGGCCGTCCGCGCGGGTCGCCGGAACAAAACGGCCAATCCGTCCGCGACGAAAAACCCTAGCCCCCATTTTCACTCTCCCTCTGCACTCTCTGTCATGCACGAGGCGGTTGTTGTTTGAGCCGAGGCGGCCGTGGCGGCGCACCGCCGGCGGCCTGCCGAGCAGCACCGCGGCAGAGCAGCCCCACGGCGGCCTCCTCCTTTTCTTTCTTTTCTGCTCCTCTCTCCACGCAGTACCGCTTGCAGCGAGACCGAAGAGACGGTGGCGACCCTGCTGTCCCCTTGCCGGCGTGCGCGAGCACCCGAGGGTGAGCGCGCCGCCGTCAAGCGGCACAACGGTGGTGCCCTTTTCCGGCGACCGGGAGACGAGGCGGAGCCCTCCCGCGGCCATGGTTGGTGAGCCAAAACTTTTTACCCCTCTGTGTTTGCTTTTCTTTTACCTCCGGGGAGGTTTGGCTCTTCGTCCCGACGCCTCGGCTTGCCGATGCGCGTTGGGTTCGAGAGGAGCGGCGCGGCACTGGGCAGGCGCTCTTTTCCGGCGTGGCCGGTGAATTTCTTTGCCCTTTCGGGTTTGGGGATTTCTTTTAGGGATGAACTAGGGTTTCGAAATTCTATTTGCTTTTCCATACTGTCTACTCGCAAAAATCTACTGCCTATACTAGCTCTGATACCATTGTTATAAATACTGTAAAACATCTAGGCTAGATCTTGCGGTAGTTCCATCTATTCGTGTTCATCTGGGATTCAGATCGAGTGTGAGAGAGAGATCGGAGAGGTGAGGATCATGTACCTTCTCCTTGGCTCGAGGAGGAGCTCGAGCCGTTGGCCATGGCGATGGGCGATGGCGTGAGCGTGAGTGTGGCGGCGGTGGCGAACTTCCCGTGAGCACTGTGCAACCCTAGATCGGAAGGGGATGTAGGTGGGGTGTCTGGCGGCGCGGAGAACCTCGTACCGTGCGCCCCAGCCCCCACCACCTTTATATAGCGCAGGTCACAGGGGCCCACCAGCCATAACGGGCTGGGCGCCCCCAATCAGGGCGCGAATCAAGAGTAGCACGGGCCGTTGGGCCCAGTCCCGTGGAGATCAAACTAACACGATCCTGTTGTGTGCCTCCAGCCCGCCACGCACGTCGAGTAGATCGGTTTGTTGGGATTTTGCACTGATTTACACCGTAAGAGGATCAAGAACTAGGGAATTATTGACTGTCTAATTGAACCTAATCTAGGAACTGAGATTTTCGAAATTGGATCTAAACTAATCTAACAACCGATCTAGTCTTTGATTTCGACCGGGTGCCGCGCCCCCGAGGAGAGATCTCCCCGGGGGCGGCGCGATGCGAAAGTGATGAAAGGACCTAGGATCGGCGCCGTGAGGCTAACCGCTCTGATACCATGAAAGATTGCTGCACTAGCTAACTATCCGAAAGACCGATCTGATGGAAAGAGACTAGACAGTGTATTTATATTCAACACTCCCCCCTCACGTCTAGGCTATTTTAGTCCTTAGCGTGGGTTCGGTGTAGGCCGCAGGATCTTTTTTTCTTTTATTTTTTAATTCTGCGCGAGCAGGTCTTGAACTTAAGACCTCTTGGCTCTGATACCATGTGAAAAATATTAATCCCTAATATTTTGTTGTTTCGTTATTGATTCCGGTGACCCTGAAGGGGTATATATAGAAGTACGAAGAGGAGGGGAGAGACTTGGAGTATAAGTAGGTCTAGAATCCTAGTCTATCTCTAACTCGTATACGTAGTCTATCCTAACTCGTATATTGTATTCTAACAGGTGGCCCCAACCTCCAACGTGCCGACGTACGCCGTAACATGACCATGCACAAAGGCGGTCACGTGCAGGCAGGGTAGGCGCACCATGACCTTCAGGCTGGCCTCCACGGCGTCGCTTAGCACCGCGCACGTCAGGTATAGAGAGCCCATGTTTGTCGTGATGGTTATGGTGCTGGGTTCGTCGAGCATGGTAGAGTAGTCGTCGGGCGAATCGTAGCATGCTGTGTATTCCTCATGTGTCCTGTGGATGGAGGCGCTGATGCTGAAGCCGCAAAATGCGGACATGGCACGACCTGGTCCGGTGAGCATCAGCTTATTCTGCATTCATATATATGTGTTTGGGTAACAAATGACAAATCTCTGATGAATATAGTGGTTTTTTAGTCTACTCTTTCACCCAGGGTGCAGCGTAACTTATTTTTTGATGAATGTTTTTGTACGGGTACAATATTTGATCATGTTTTCCCAAATGAAGCTTCGTTATTTTTTGAATTACTAATATTTTTTTACATATCAGGTGCGCAGTACCCGTATGCAACAATGTATTTCGGTGAGCTTGTAGGTTAGCTAACATAGAAGCCAAAAAATATTGTAACCCAATCATATGTATGCATTAGCCATAATAAATAATTAAATATAGATACAAGTCATAGGAAACAAAACATTAGATTAGTTGTATCTTAAGTTTTTATTATTTCAATGATAACGTGCTAAGAGACGGTGTATTGACACATGCCTAATGCTACCGCGACTTTCGCCTTGTCTCCTTTTGATTTGGTACAACACGTTACGAAATTTCTTGTACCCCCACAAGATATTTCAACCAAATTAAGTCAACAACAAGGAAAGAATATTAATTTGTATTTGTAGTTAGAGAGACAAACACGATATTCATGTCAGCCTCCTCAAAAACAATGCAAACTACTCGTATTAATTGTAATTCTCTCATAATGATTGATTCTTAACACATTACTCTCACCGTTCATAATTACTCTACTCTACGTTCTAGGTTTAGTCAAAGTCAAACTGTTTGTCCAAGTGTGTTTGGAAATATATCAACATATACAGTATTAAGTGCATATAATACGAAAATATATTTTATGCTGATTCTAATAATATTATTTTCTATTATATACTTTTATATTTTTCTAATTTTTTGTCAACTTCACAAAGTTTGAATATAACTAAGGGCATGTACAATGGCTGATATCATAAATCTGCCACTGTAATATACTCCCCTCCGTATTAAAATAAGTGTCTTAACTTTGTCAAAATATGAATGTATCTAATCATATAAACATGTCTAGATACATCCACATTTTGACAAACTTGAGACACTTATTTTTGGACGGAGGGAGTAGATATGATAATAAAACATGACGTGGCATTACACTTAGTAAAGAAAAAGATTGTTATATCTTAGCTAACATATAACTCTTGCATGATGTCTTAGTTTCGGCAAGTTCTTCAAAACTATAACCCAGCTTGATATCTTTTGACGACAACACAGGAGGCGAACCCTAGAGAAATAGTGGTCATACTTTGGATGGCACCACCTTACTATTGACGAGTCGGGGCAGCTAACTTGGATCTTTAAGGAGAAAACCATGGTACCCCCCAACCTTCCTCGGTCACCATTTTACGGAGACTTCTGATATTTCTTATATCTAACTTTTCCTTTCCCAAATATTGCAACTATGTTGTTATCATCATAATAATAATAATAACGAGGAATTTGTCTCTAATCATCATTCCTTGAGCAGTACAAAGCTGCTACAGCTAAAAAATAAGGAAGACGAGTAAGATGCTCTCTAAAGAAATCTACATAACTTGGAAAGGGTCAAGCCAAGAAAGAAATTTTATCTGCTGCTGCGTACATAACTTGGAACCTTTGGAATGAGTAGAACAGGCGACAATAAGTTAACTCCAACCGAGGTCACTGCTAAAACTAGAGGAGAGTTATCTCAGCAAAAAAACGGCCTTCTCTGGACATATCTGGCTTCGGCCCTGATTTGTCATGCAGCCTGTAATTACGGGATTTTCTCCCTTCTTTAATGCATAACCGTTCTCGTCAAAAAATCATCTGTGGATTAGTGAGGCCTCCTCGGTGCATCAGATTATTTTGTTGAAGTAGCAAACATACTAGGTTGAATCCAGCGGCGCACTTCCGTTACGATAGACGTTGGTATAACTGTCTCGACGGTCCCAGCAACTAAATCGTATGCATAAATATTTGTGATGGTCTTCAATGTGGGAGGCCCTGATGTGGCAGTAAAATACACGGTTGCCTTTGTTCCATCTGAGTGCTCTGTCACTGAGCCAATACATTGTCTGGGATCGAATGTGTAGACTTTCCTCTTGCCTTGCTCCTTCACACGCATAGACTGACCCTTGCAAAGAAACCAGCTGGTGTCATCCAGCTCCTGGCCATTGAGTGGCGACCACTTCAAAGCTTCCATGTCCATCTTGAAGAACTTGAAAGCACTTCCCACCGTCGCATGCAGACACGATACAATCACAACTTCCCCATTGGATGCAACAAGGTAATGTGCATCTTGTATGCTCCCCTAAAGAGTAAGGAAAAAGCTTAAGTCTAACATTAGGATGGTTCGGTTTTAGCATGTTGCATCTTTCATCAAATTTCTTAAGATGAGCTAAAGGATCTTCCTTAGGTTTTCCATAGAAACGATATTCATAGATTGATTTCATTATCTTAGGATCTACCTCAATTTCCTCAATAGGGACATTCTTATTTTGAGGGAAATTCCTAACACTAAATGGCCAATGAGTTCTCTTTTCCATTTGCAAGTTTTTATGTGTTTTTAATTTTTTTATGCAAAACTGAAAATAAAATGACACTAAATAATACAAACCGAATTAAACTAATGAAAAACAAAATGCAAAACTGAAAATAAAATATGCAAACCGAAATCTAAAAATGATATGCAAGACAATAACAAAACAAAATAAAATGCTTGAAGGTAAAGATGGACAAGATGATGCTCACGTAGGTGCAACCTCCCTAAGATTAGGTGTTAGCACAAGTTGGTGATGAAGTTGACTTTGTTGTGATATCCTTGGATAAAACCTTCCAGCTATGATTCCCCGGCAATGGCGCCAGAAAACACGTGATGACGGAATTGATGAGAGTGTTTTTCCCTCAACTACGCCAACAAGCACTCTTGATACCCTGAAAGGAAAATAATATATGGGATAGGTTGAGCCTCCAAGTGCAGAGTATGTAGAAGTGGAAGTTTTTTTCCCCACGAGGGTGACTCGAGGTTTTAATATCGAACTCTCGGGGAATCAGTAGTGGGGATTTTATCTCCTTGTCCTTCTCTAGATTTCCTGCAAACAAAGTAGATTGCTTTGTGCCCTCAACCTCACCAAGTGGTTGTCAAGCACAAGGTGTGAGAATGATATTAAGATAATAATGAATGCAAAACAGCAAATAAATATGCAATGGTGGTAAGTAGTAATGCAAGGATGATAGTAATGATGATGGATGATATTTTTGGGGTTTTTATATGTGTATGCAACGAATAAAAGTGTTTTTGTATTTTCTGATTTTAAAATGGCTGAATGTAGAAAATGCTTAAAAGTGGTTGGAAAGTTGTTTCTTATGATTAAAAATGGACCGGGGTTCATGGTTTCACACATGCACTCTCTCTTTAATATAGTGTGGCAAATAAGTAGACATAGGATTAACATATGAGATTGCAAACAAGTTTAATGACATGTTACTAATTATATGGGCATCACGTCCTAACATAGAGACCTTTTGATTATTAGTCTCACTTATACTCCACCAAGATGCGAACTAAATCATAACACCTCAATAATTAAGATGACTCAGAGTATAGCCTTAAGATTAATGACATGAAGTGAAAATAAGAACATGTTGGATCTAGTCATAGATAGAGGCTTGTCACTCCTCATACCTTGCAACATGGTATTTTGGTTTATCCCTAGTGAGGCAACAAAGTAAGGTAAACACCCAATGGATCGCGATATTAAGTTGTCAGCTTATCACATCACCACCCCCGTTACTCCAACTAATGCACACGTTCCCCCTCACGCGCTCTCATAAACATGCTTGATCAAAACAAGGATACAAGAACGGGGTACATAATATGCATCTACTTTCATAACTGAAATAAACATTGCAATCTCAACATATATTAACTCATAAAAAAGATCCACCACAAAGTTAATACAACGATGACCGTAATCATGTTCAGCAGCTCATACGGTGCTAATTAGTGAAGCTCAAGAGAGAGAGATACATATGCTACTGCCACAAACCCATAGTCCAGAGGTGGACTACTCCCTCTTCATCATGGAGACGGTGGAGATGTCGATGGAGAAGAAGGAGACCTCTCCGGCAGCGCTCTGTCGGAGTTTCCCCCCTCCAATCTGCAGCCTCCTGGCCTTTGTTTCTTGTTTCTCTCGTGTGGCGGCTCTCTCCTCGAAAAACATCGGGGGGCTCTTTATATAGGCGTTTTTAGGTCACGAGGAAGCTTCAGGAAGAAGGATCGTTGCAAACGGGGCCATGATGTCTACACACGCTTCTATTCTTGTAGACAGTATTGGGCCTCCAAGAACAGAGGTTTGTAGAACAGCAGCAAGTTTCCCTTAAGTGAATCACCCAAGGTTTATCGAACTCAGGGCGGTAGAGGTCAAAGGTATCCCTCTCAAGCATCCCTGCAATCACAATACAAAAAGTCTCTTGTGTCCCCAACACACCCAATACACGTGTCAGATGTATAGGTGCACTAGTTTGGCGAAGAGATAGTGAAATACAAGTAATATGGATGATTATAAGTAGTAATTGCAATCTGAAATAAAAATGGCAGCAAGCAAACATGTAGCAGAACTTGTTGTAAATGGTGTTTCAATGCTTAGAAACAAGGCCTAGGGATCATACTTTCACCAGTGGTCACTCTCAACAATGCAATCATAATTGAATATAAATATAAGCACTTCAATATACTACTCCGAAGTATTCTCCGGCTGGATAACGAACACTAATTCATTGTGTAGGAATGCAAAAGCACGCCTCAAACATATATTCCCAAGTACTAATGAATACCCCACACTGTACCATGAGCATTCATAGGAGGTACTAACACACCACAATTTCAAAGAGACATCCAACTCAAATAATAAATCAGTGAACAAGTATCTTGTGAAATATAGCCTAAAGACCCACACGGTGCACACACTGTCACCTTTACACACGTGGGACAAGGAGTCTCCGGAGATCACATAAATAAAGCCCACTTGAGTAACATAACAACATCTAGATTGCAAAGCTCATGATCACATATAGATCACATCATGGGAGAGAGAGATATAGATGATGGGGTCACAGCATGGAAAACAAAAAAAATTCTACGCGGCAAGCGGAATAAACCCCAAGGATCTAGATCTACGAGATGAAGATAGCGAAGGTGAGATCCAATCTCTTACCCTTGAAGATCAACAAACGCGTTTTGTCGGTGCAGGGGTTGGCTAGTCGATCCCCTCAACTAGACTCGTCTAGTCGCGAGGAGATGTATTATCCTCGAGATCCAATCCGGTGAAGTGCAGCAACGGGAAGCACCTCCGCGGCGTCCACACGTACAGCTCGATGAAGACGTCGACTCCTTGATCCCGCAAGCGAGAGGACGTGACCTTGATGATCTTAGCAGCACGACGGTAGTGCCGGTGATGATGACGGTCTCCACGAGCAGGGCTTCGCCAAGCCAAGCAAGAGGATAGAGAGAGGACAAGGCGCAGAAGCCCTAGGGCATAGGGGTGGTGCGGCTATGGTGGAGATGGTGGTGATGCGGCAGCCCTTCGGGGAGAGGGGGTGGCGAACTAGGGTTTAGATGGGAGAGGGGTGGTGCGGCTAGGTGTGGGGCGGCAGCCTCAAAGGTGTGTGCCGCACCCCTCATATACGTGTAAATCGCCCGCCGACAAGTTTCTCATGCCTTCAACAAACATCCATACACCAATACCCACCTTGTAGATCTAGATCCGTTGCCGAGACGTGACCGTGATCGATGAGAGAGAGTGTGTGGTGATGGAGAGAAAATAGTGGACAAAAAGAGAGGAGGAGAATATATATGGAGACTCTCCCCAAGCCCTCACCAATTATATATCAAATTGTGGTAGGTTTAATAACAAATAATGGAGAATAGGATGGTCAAAATGGCATGGGAGAGAGAAGGAGCTCGGGTTAGTAAGATGGGAGCTAGGAAGAAGAAGGGGGTCACATGGGGAAAGGTGGTCTACCACCTTTTTGTAGATCTGGGCGTCCACATTCTGTGGCGCACGGGCCCTGATGCGCCACAGAAAAGGCCGAGATGGACCACGGCCCGCTGATTGAAGGTGGGGCCCACGCATATTCTGTGGCGCATGAAGACTGGTGCGCCACAGAATTCTCCCTTTCTGTGGCGCATGGCGTGCCGTGCGCCACAGAAAGTTGATATTCTGTGGCGCATGTGCTAATGATGCGCCACAGAATGTTCAAATTTCTGTGGCGCATCGATAGCCATGCGCCACAGAATTATTTTTTGTGGCGCATGGATTAACGGTGCACCACAGACAGGCAACCTCCCTATAATGCTTTTCCTGGTAGTGCGATGAAATTAGGTTTTGCGATGAATTAAATGATGAAGTGAACGAATGGTGATTCGGAGTCTCGGATGGGATCCCGGACGTCACGAGGAGTTCCGGAGGAGTCCGGAGAATAAGATTCATATATGGAAAGTGGTTTCCGGAGGTTTCGGAAAAGTTCCGGGAAATTTTGTAGGGTACCGGAAAGGTTCCGGAAGTTTCTAGAAGTGTCTAGATGGGGCCCACATGGACAAAAGGGGTGCAGCCACTACCTAGGTGAGACGGAAAAACCTTATTTTCTTTCCGCACACGTCATCATAGCCACCATTAAGTTGCCGGTTGACCAAAACTTAAATTTAGGAACCTAAATTTAATGTCTAGTATTTGTTTCGAGATCCCTACCCCCGGAGCGAGCTGAAAAGGTGGGTACCCATCGACTGTCGGACAAAGATGAAGGAGAATGACGGTGGCTAGTATTTTTTTTCTAGGACTTAATAGTTGTAGGGATGTATAAATGGGATAAGTGGATAGTGCGTAGGAAGTCCAACATCTGAATACACTTATGTCGCCAATCACATTGCATTTGTTGCACGCTTGGGGGGGGGGGGGGGGGCAGATGCATCCCTCGCAAGTGCTATGCTGCACAATGATGTCGTCCACAGTCATGACAACCTTCTGTAATCCGAGATTGGCAGCAACACCTTCTCCATGGACATCCTCACCTCCTCCTCCATGGACAACCCCATCCCCTCCTTCTCAACTTGGACGACCTGCTCTGCCACGATCTGCTCGAACGTTGTGGCCTTCATCTCGATGTCCTCCTCGTCGTGGTACAACTCAGCATTCTCCTTGTCGCCTTTCTCATTTCTTCCGTTCATTGCTCTCCCTCCTCTCAATTGGCTCCATGGCGAGGTCGGGTCGATGATATAAGAGGAATGACCGAACACTAAACGCGGGGAGAAAAAATGATATGAACGTTTGCAGTATGTGCAAACACAATAACAAGAGAAGGTTTTAGGTTCACACGACCTACATGGCGATCTGTTACAACGAACGGTTTCCAACTTGGAAGGGAATTAAACTGCTCACATTGGGTAGTAACTTAGAGTGGTAACATGCCGATGTTACTAGTCTATGTTACTACCTTCAGAGTGAAAAGTAACATATATGTGATAACATGGAATTATGTATTTATTGTGATTTGCAATTCTAAACAAATGGTTATGAAGTTTAAACAAGGGGAAGATGAACCTTTGGTAAAAACATGAGATAAAAGAAGTGCAAAAATTTGAAAAAAAAATGAAATGCTATGCCGACGGCCAGTTTGGCTGTGCCGAAGCGAGCTTTGCCGAAGGGGTTGTGCCGACGGCCACCGTCGGCACAGGCTGTGCTGACGGCTTTTTGGCCTCTGCCGACGGCCTTTCCCCCTCGAGAGAATTCCTTGTGTGACACTGCCTTAAAACTTTGTTCCTTATTTGACACTCCTAAATTTTTTCTTCCCTATATGACCTATATCCAATTTTTCTTTCCTTTGATGACACTCTAGTACAAATTCTTCACTAACGGTGTTAAAGAGAGGCGTGCAAAGACATTTTTACCCCCTGCCGTATAATGCAACATTCTAGTACAAATTCAGAGAAAAAATAAAGAAAATAAGATGACGGAAAAATACACCAATTCTGTCCATGATTAGGAACGGCAAACGTCTTGCATTCATTTTGCAAAAGGAGTACATAGACAAGATCCGGAACAAAAAGAAACTGGAACAAAAAATCCCCAAATGGTGGGTCTTCCTTTTCCATCCAGATCGGAGGAGCAAAGTAGATCAAAAAAGCACATCGGGTCAAACAAAATAGAAGAACGAATCCCTCAAATCCCGCCGCCGGACGACGGCTCTCATCTCGATCTCGACGTTGACGTCGCGACCCTTCTTCCCAACCTGCGAGCCGCCGCCGCTGCACCTTCCTTTTCGTCGGAGGCCTGCCTCTTCTTCGTGGCCGGGGACCGAGGACCTCGTTCCCCAACGACGCAGCTTCAGGATGACGTCGCTCGAGCATGCACGGATGCCGTCGCCTCGACTGGGCACACCTGGGGCCGCGCCGCGCCTACTCCCGCACCGGAGACGGCGTCCAGCTGCCTGAATCGGCCGGCGGCGACGCGGCCATGGGCAACTCGATTCGGCGGCGGACGGCGTCGAGGCGTTGACGAGGGGGTCGCGGGCGGGGCGGCGAACGACGGCCGGGCACACCTGGGGCCGCGTCGCGCCTCCTCCCGCACAGGCGACGGCGTCCAGCTGCCTGAATCGGCCGGCGGCGACGCGGCCATGGCGGAGCTTGATTCGGTGCCGTCCTAGCTCGCCGAGCAGTGTACGACGCCGCCGCCGCTAGGTGGGGCGGTGCGGCGGGCAGGCTCGGGGAACTCGTGGGAGCAGTGTTCCGCGGCTGAGCTCGCCGAGCAGTGTACGACGCCGCCGCCGCTAGGGATTAGGTGTACGGGACAGGGACGAGACGAGCCAGAGATGGGGAATTTTGGTTCGATTCTGTTTGGTTCGATCAGATGGATTGGTTGAGGGTAATTTTGTCCGCTCCACAAAAATTTTACGGAACAGTGTGACGGAACCGACGATAGTGTCAGCAAAGGAAAGAAAAATTGGGTAGAGGTCATACAGGGAAGAAAAATTTTAGGAGTGTCAAATAAGGAACAAAGTTTTAAGGCAGTGTCACAGAAGGAATTTTCTCTTCCCCCTCGGCACCTCGTCTGTGTGCTCTAGTGTTAGGATGCATGTATACATCTTTTTTTTTCCCAGATTTCATGTCTCAGATAAATTCCCCGTTTCTTAAATACAGCACACCAACACAAACTATTATTATGATGAAATATAAGAATTATCATGCAATTTGATGCAGTTTAGTTTTCATTAGCTCTCTATTTATTTTAATTCCTTCTGTGCATGTGGCGCCTTATACTAATGACTTATATATTATTATAAATATAATTTGATAAACAGAGAGGGAAAGATTATTTGTCGCAGCGGTGGGTAATTATTTTTAATACAATTGTATATCGTGAAATGCCATATCCCATGACATGTTTTATTTTTTCTGTGAGATCTGCTATTTTCATATAGGACAAATCGCCCAATGCACTTATCTATTAGAGAAACAAAGTAGTTCTAATTGATATTCACACAACAAGTATTTTTCAGCTAGGTTTACTCACGTGATTTCTGTCCTTGATGCAGGACACAATCCACATTCAAGCTTTTGGCGTCTCTCCTCCAGAAATATAATAGGCTGCCCGATTAACTGCCCAAGTGATGGCTTGCATCTCTAGAGTATGTCATGAATAGGTTCAGCTGATTGCATGGTTTTCGGCTTTATATATGTGTACGTATTATGCATGTAAATCGTTATTTGTTCATATACCAATTCTCATTTTAGCAACTTACTAATTACATGCACGTGATGTATAAACTGATATAAAATAAATATTTTTGTTACATCATGACTTAAATTAGATGAAAAATAATATTTCCAAGAAAAATAAATACAGATGGTTCTTTTTTTTGCTGGTAGATATATAAATAGCATTAACATTACTACTGAATTAATGAAAGCTCTAGAGCTTAATAATATCACGAAACCCCAGTATTTCATAGATGTAAAGGCTAATATAATTATAATATGGGATTTACGTGATCCCACTTTTATACCTAGGCGTTACCAGATTCTCTTGTATGGTTTGACGTTTTATTCATAGGAATGAAATTTTAATTATGATAAAAAAGAGTATTACTAAAACTAATGATGCTAATAATTAGCGGGTTAAAAAGTTTTAGTGGATGTACTTCGATATTAAGAACTTAAAGCATAAAATATAGATGTTTAAGACATTGCCAGCGCATGTGCGCGGGCCATGCTATTTCAAAAAAAAACTTATGTAAGGGGCATTCTAACATTAATTCACTAGTTTCCATTGTGATTTTTTTAAGTTTTGACAATTTAAAAAAACTTTCATCACAGCATGGCCTATAATGCCCAAACATTCTTAGGATTCAAGCCAAATGATCAAAGCTCGTCTCCATGTCTATATGGCATAGATCGTGATAATTTGCTCATATTTGATAGATGTGAGTGCATCTAGGCATGAAAAACAATAGACAACTAAAATTTCTAAATTTCATGCATATTTTTTTATAAAAAATCCAAGTGACAAAATAATGTCTTTTTAATGAAGAAAGTACAAATCATAGGCTCAAAATGGTACCCCACCAAATTTTCACACGAAATACCACACATTTTTACGGAAAATTCCTTGCTTTTACTAATTTCCAAGCCTCCTAGCCAATTTAGAAGAATTAAATTGCAAAATCCCCACAGGACGCATGCTACGCCGTTGTGTGCCCCCCCCCCCCCCCCCCCCCCCCCCTCCACGCCGCCTGACTCAACCTCTAGCTTCTCCCTAAAGCGCTGGCGGAATCTGTCGGCTCAAGGTCAAAATTTTCGGTCGGTGCCCCAAGAACTTTGAGCGGCGGTGCTCAATTCATCAACGGCGGGGCTGGCTCCATCAAAGGTGGAGCTAGATCATCTAGAGTGAAGGAGAATGAGGACGGTGGAGCTAGATCCCCATCCGATCCTGCCAGTGATAATTGAAGTGCTTGCAATCTACATGCAACTTAATTTTTGGTAGCCACTTCACACAAAAAAAAACACTAATTCCGCCCTATATGTGCACGAATAAAAAGGAAAATATATTTTTGTGTGTGCAAATAAGCAAAAAAAAAAACTATAGTTCACAAACTTGTTGGCCATGGAAAATAACATATCTACCAAAAATGGGCACAAAGCCAAGCAAAGTCATACATGGTACCAATTTTTTTTGAATGAATACTCTCCTAAGCCTTTCCCTTAGTTGGAAGCTACAAATCTTGATGAGATACATGCATTAGCATTACGATATATGCGTTAGCATCTCGGGACGGGTGTTGCTGAACTACTGTAGCATCATTATCACATAATTTATAAGGTTACATGTTCTAGTTATCTTTGTGCAAGTATTTTATGTTTAATGAATTATTGACTATCACCGTTTTTACATGATGGAGAAGGCGTAGGCGGTGCAGTGAAGGTGGCGTCAAGTGAGTTGGCAACGCCAGAGGTCGGGGTTACAGAGAGGGAATGTGGGTGCATAACACAGGTCTGCGGGCAAAGTACAGTATGTTTAGATATTTTATGATGGACCAGATAAAAACCAAAATGAGTGAACTTATACACTAAAAATAGATTAGATACAAACTAAAATGAGTGAACCTACAGAAGAGCCAAAATGTATAATGACTGTGTTTGGATATCGGAAAGTTAGCTCGAAAATGAATTGCCCTGAAAATTCCAAATCCAAGTTGGAAAGGGCATGGCCTCCATTTTTAATTTCGTTGTTTGAATGTGCATAGAATCTGTTGTTGGAATCATAGGGCAGCACCAATTCCAAATCCTATTTGGTTGTCCAAAACACGGAATTGACTGTTTTTTTTCAGTTTTGACAATGTAAACTTGTGTACATGTATGAAAATAGTATTGTATATTCGATGTTAATATTATTATTATTCACACTTCTAACGCAACATAGCACAAAGATCATGAAAGTTTCTTTTAGTTAAGCGTAGCTTATCATAGCAATTTGCCTCGGACCCATCATATGTTTTTTCCAAGATGTACTTTCTATATGCAAGATTCTCCTCATCATGAGTGAAGCATTCTAGGTCCCTCGCCCTCCTCTGCGTACTAAGATGAGCTAGAGCAACAAATGACATCTCCAAACATAGCTTGGTCAATATTATCCTTTTCCTTTTTTTCTTCTTTTTTTCTCTTCGGTAATGTAAGCAACCAACTCTTGTTGAGACATGATTATGCTACATATGCACACACCATTTGTACAGGAATTAATCAGAGCATAACCACTTCAATCAAACATGCATATCACTCACATATTACATATTTAACTTCCACTATTTCATGAAGCAACAACACATGCATATGTCATAAATTCATAGCACACAACAAACAAGGAGTGGAGCACACGAAATTAATACCTTCAATTGCACTCAGGTACTAATGCTACTTCTCCTCAAATATGCATTTCATTAGACCAGGGATTATGAAACAAAAAGTTACTACATCTGCTGGAATTAGAGGCAGAGAAAGGGGAGAGGGAGCGAAAAGCTTGGGGAGGGCCGGGGAGCCGTCGTCGTCCCCCCATACCGCGGCCGCTTCCCCTGCCTCAGTCGGCCGCCGTTCTCCCCATCCCGAGAGTTCTATCAGGATTTGCGGGGGGTAGGTCGCAGGCGTGGGGGAGACGGCGGCGGTGACTGGGCCAGGGAGAGGATGAATGGCGGCGGTGACTGGGCCAGGGAGAGGATGAATGGCGGCGGGGAAGGGAGAGAGGAAAGGGACTCACCACCGCTAGCGCCGGTCGCCTCCAGGTCGCGCAGTCGAGTAGAGCGAGAAGGGAATCGCGTTTAGCCTCTCCAGGAGCTCGCAGGGTCGAAGCGGTACGTGCGGCGGCGAGTTTCCAAGTGATTCTGAGGTCCTGAGCTCGGAAACTCGCGAGGCTGGGCGGGCACGCGCGGGGTCTCGCCTCGGAATCTCTTTGCGTTTTTTGCTTCAATTTCCACAGCCAACCCCAAACAACAGAATTCGGTCAGGAAATTCCAAAAGGACGATTCCGAGATCAGTTTCCGACATCAAACACAGCATTATAGAAAAGAACGGAAGGAGTGTTTGCTAAGTGCACCACCTGGTCATGTATTTGTTGTGGGGTGCGTTTTCAGAAGTACATGGTTCACATTAGTAGAGAGATCTCACACTGCCAATTGCAAGCACTTAATTTGTTTCTTTCTATTAACGGAATCTGCATTAATTCGTCGGTGGGTTAACAATTATAGATAGGACCTCACATGGAAAGAAAATTACATCATGGTCCAAAACATTTGCACAGAACACCCTAAAAGAGATCAGAAAACACGATCGGATCCAAGCTTGTCGCCGCCGATGAATTGCCACCAGGCATAGCGACTCCTGCTCCCACCACAGACTACACCACTTGGGAGATATTAAGCTTGTGTGGAAAAGGAAGATCCTCCGATAAAGGAAGAGGAAACTCGAGCAACACAGGCTGACAAGAGTGGCGGGGTCAGGCCTCTGACCCGAGATAGCAACAGCTAGACGATGCCACCGCTTGGGACCCGGCACAGGGAGCGCCCCCACAACATCCCCCTTCATCAACAGCACCAACGCCATCATTTTCCTCTCCCTCGCCGCAAAGCCCGGCCAGAGGAAGGATAACTAAGCTTCAGAACCACAGACAAGGGGATGGCGGCCCAACTTGCAAGAGCTGGATCTTCAGACCTTTTCACTATCCTTCCACCTCATAAGCATAGCAAAGGAGTTCTGCATCAACCGCCCTATGCCACGCCAAGGCAGCAGGACGACACAGCTCGACTAGACGACTTTATTGGCGGAGATCTCGGCTTGAAGCTTCCCCACACACAGGTGCACACGGAGGCACACGCCAGCAGCAAAAAGCACCAGCAGCACATACCAAATCTGGCGGGACAGATGTTGCGCTCTACTCCCATACTCCATACAAGACAAAACTCGACAAAACATAGCGGCACCGGCACCTCCACTCCACCACCCCCGATGGCAAAGCCGCCAGAGAGGGCGTGTTTGTTAGCCCGGGTCCCTAGATAAAGACATTCTCAACCCATACAAGGTGACCATATACAAGCTCATGTGAGATTTTACCACACGTTTGGTAGATTGGGTGTGCTCACCCATGCTGAACAGAGATGTTGTTTGGTGAGACAATCTGAGCTCAACCGAGCTGGTCTGATTTTTTTACACAAAGAACCTCAAACAAAAAAATAAAAAGCAATCAGGTCCCTGGCAGCCAAAACAAGAAAGCAATCGGGTCCCTGACCGCCGCCGGCGAGAGGAGCGGCCGCCGGTGAGAGGAGCCGCCGATGCGAGGCTGTGGCGGGTGCTCGACGGGAGGTGGCGCGTGGCCGAGGCCGTGGCGGCGCGAGGCCGACGCCGTGGAGGCCGGTCAAGGCCATGGCGGCGCGAGGCCGAGGCCATGGCGGCCGGTCAACGGGTGGCGGCTGCCGGCGAAAGAGGAGGAGGGCGCCGACGCGAGCTGCTAGGGGACGGGGCTGCTTCTAGGCACCAGCGCGAGCTTCTGGAGCACAGGAGAGGAGTAGGAGGAAGGGGGAAATGAGCGTCGGGTGGGATCGAAGCTTGATTTGGGCTTCGCTCCTCATCCCGGCTCTGAGACCTTTTCCGTATGAGGGGAGCACTGCTGAGGAGACCCGACCCGGCCTAACAAATTCTCTCCTCAATATCTCAGTTGAGATGGGAAAATCTGAGCAGGCCCGGTCTACCAAACACGCCCAGAGGGCTTCGTTCCAGCCTAGGCTTGAGGGAGGTTCTCGCAGGTACTGTAGCAGGAGAGAGGAGAGGGGGAAATAGACGGCAAAAGTAAACAAATAGTTGCACTTAATTTGTTAATCACAATACAAAAATAATGCTAAAAGGTGGTAAACAACCGTCCATTCTGATTCTAGAATAAAAATACTGAAATAGGTGCTCATTTTGTTGGATAGATCTCTCTGAACTTCTGCAAGGCAGAACGCAGGGTGTAGTTGGGAACAAGATTGTTATTTGGCAGCCGTGCCCCCGTAACGGGAGATATAGTGCCTCCTTGAGTAAACCACTTCCCTATCTGTTCTGCCTCATAGGTGTGCCCATCGGATGCCACCTGAGGATCCACAATGATCTCCTGAAACGTACAAGTAATCAACTAATGATAATCTAGAGACGAAAAAGGACAAAAATACATTACATTACGAGAGGGGACGTACATGACTGATTGGACAAAGAAACTGGTTCTCCATGCTTGATAGAGCTGAAGCCAGAGCTGGAACCTTTATCAGGCGCTCAACCCGTAAACAAACTTCTTTTAAATCCATCCGGTCTCTTGGACTTATTTTCATACAGTTAAGCCCAAGAATGGCCCACTCCTTAGCGTGAGCATAGGGCCATTGCCCAGCTGATTGATCTAACAGCGAGTGTAGCTCATTGTGCTCGAGTGCTTCTCTAACTGATTGTGCAATTCTATAGGGGCCTAGTCCTGTCAGAAGGCGGAGAATAACGACACCCAAAGAATATACATCGGAAAGAGGTGAGAGCTCTCCAGTACTATTGTACTCAGGATCTATGTATGGCAGTCTGGGTGCAGAGATTTCAGACTGAAGACAAAAACCAGACAAACCGAAGTTCCAAAGTTTGCTTCTATATGTGCCATCCAGAAGAATGTTGCAAGGGCGAAGATCACCATGTATAAGCCTCACAGGCTCATGTGAATGCAGAAAAGCAAGTGCAGAACAAACCTCACTAATGATCTTTGTACGTATGTCCCATTTCAGAAACTCGTTATTAGCAGTAGCTATCTGCTCTTCCAGATTTCCCTTCGGCATCCACTCATACACAAGAGTTGAATATTCTGAACATGTTCCAATGAAGTTAACAATGTTCGGATGTCTCACCTGATGAGCAGCGAAAACCTGCAATGATTTCACGTTAGTTACACAGGCAGGGGCGGAACAAAACAGATACGGATTAGATAGTGTGTACACTGTCAGTATTTGTTTCCATATTTTCAAGGCAGATATTAATCCAAATATTAATATATCAATCTGAATCCAAACCAAAATTCGAAAAGTCTAGCAACAAATATTAATTATGACAGGGTGTGAATTGGGGTCGCCGGCACTCCCATCCACGTAGGATATCGCCCACGGGACCCCCTAGCAGCAACACACGCCCATTCTCCACCCCCTCCCGATCCGCCTCCCACCCCTCTGGCTCGCCGCCGTCGCCCCCCGCATGCTTGACCTCTACCCACCCAACTAGAAACTGACAGCGCCATCCCCCGCCACCATCTCCTCCCGTGGTTTGGCCAAAACAGCCATCAGTACCGTCGCTTCTACTGTCGTCTGGAGAGAGCACTCCGATGGTGCCGCCGGTGCCCCACCCCTTGTGCCGCCGCGACCACAGGCCACCAGGTTGCCATCTTGTGGTGCCTCTCGACAACCGCCTCGTCTGCACTAGCAGGGTAACGATACCATCGTTTGTGCGACCCGCCCGCAAGGTGTTCGGCGGTTTGCCGCGATGGACAGCGACGACGAGATGATGGCTCAGATGTTCCTGCAGGAGGAGACCAATGTCACCGCCGAGCGTCAACAGCGTCTCCTTATGCTGACGAACCTCCTCCGCCTTCGACAGCACATACTCGCCGGCCCTCGACGTGGTGGTTCAAAGGTTGGGAAGGCGCCGAATGTTGGAAATAATCTTGTTGTTTTTAATCTGGTTGCTTAGTGTCAAATAAGAATGCACTTGTACGTGCATGTCTTAGTAGTATACTAGTAGTAGTTTGCTTTGTTAGTATGAACGCTAGGCCTGCATGGATGGCTGCAAGTGGACATCAAGTGGGCAATTTTGCAACGCTGCAAGAAGATAGGCTGCAGGTGATAAACTGACAAAGCTGCAAGGTGATAAGCTGCTGAAGATAAATCTGCAATCTGCAGAAGATAAGTCGGCTGGGATTCTTGGACTCCAAGGGTCAAGTGTTCACACCATAGAGAGTTGTACGTGAGCTGGTTGGAGTAGCTCTCTAGTAGTAGTATAAATAGGACACCCTTTGTATCAGTTTGCACACCGAGTAGTAGTGAAGAAGCACAAGAAAAGAAGCAAGTTTGAGCTGCACCAAAGACTACTCGTGTCCTATTTCATTTGAGTGTGTGTCTAAGTGCTCATGCGTTGAGTGGCAGCATCTCTAAATAGTAGAAGCCTATCACCGAACAAGGACTGGCATCGGCAAAGCGACGCGTTGTTGATTGACTCCGACTACTTCGCCAACGACGCAACACATACGCCAAGGCGCCGGTTTAGGATGGACAAGGAGTTGTTCATGCGGATTGCGTTCAGCATCAGGGAGTATGGCACATACTTCATGTGCAAGAAAGACTGCACCGGCTTGTGGGGCTTCTCATCAGTTCAGAAGTGCACAACTGCTACACGCAGTCTTGCATATGGAGCTCCCCCAGATGCAGCCAATTGACTATCTGAGCATGTCGGAGTCGACATGCTTTAATGGTGTCGGCAGTGGTGGCAGTGTTTGGGCCAGACTATTTGAGAGCACCAAATGCAGAAGATACAGCTCAGATCCTGGCACAAAATGTAGCAAGAGGCTTTCCTGGGATGGTCAGGAGCATCGATTGCATGTATTGGGGTTGGAAGAATTGCCCATTTGCTTGGCAAGGGCTGTACAACGGGCATCCCGTGGAGTGCAGTGTCATATTTGAGGCAGTGGCTGACTATGAGCTCTGGATTTGGCACGCTTTCTTTGACATGGCAGGAACCCACAATGATATCAATGTGATGCAGCGCTCTCCGGTGTCTGCAAGGCTAGCTGCGGACATGTTCCGGCCGTCAACTCGCAAAAGTTGACCCCGTCATCTCCATCATCCTCTTTGGCTCTGCCCCATCATATCAGATCACCCCATCCTTCTCCTTTCCATGCAGCGCATCCTTGCCCCATCGCCCCCTCTCCGCGTGAAACTGCCGGTCAACGTGCCGCCACCTGACCCACGCTGCTGCCTCCCCATGCTATGCCGCATGACCCGTGCCTCACAAGAAGCTCTCCGTGTCGCGCCCATTCCCCTCACACACGCAACAACGCCAACTACCCAAGCGAGCCCTCTAGCGTCGTCTCCCATCATGCGGTTAACTTTCGCTCCAGATGTGGCCGTGGCAAACGTGTACGTGTTGTGTGACTGGTGCAGGTGAGTAGCCGAAATCCATTCATCGCCACTTCTACATGAGGTGCACGAAACTGCAATAACCGTAGTGTCAAACAAATGTCGACAGATTGACTGATTTGACCTATTTGTACGAATTGCTTCATATCGGTCTATTGAATTCATGTAAAACCCATGTTCATTACATCAGTAAGCATGAGGTAATTAGTCCTAACACATTCATGGGCACATGTTTGGGGTCTAGAACTTATGACTTGCACGTTCTGCTTTTGTGTCAACTAAACCTGGAAAGCAAGCCTCTGTATCTACCTTCATGTCATTTGTCTATGACCTCGATAATTTTCTTACTGTATACTTGGTATATCATACGATGGCTTGAGCAAACCTGGGCACAGGTGGCTTCCTATTTGCAGGTACAGAACTTGACTCTAAATGCATATTTGCTTCACTATTCAGTAAATGTTTGCAATGTTCCTCGTGCCACCATTAGATGTCAATTTTCTAATGATATTAGACTTGTTCCATGAACTGTTGATATATATGTCCTATATTAGGTTTTCTAATCAGTATTGATTTTCATCGAGGTTGGAAGTACTGTATCTTTTTCTAGATCAAACCGTAATATACTTCATGCGAATATTTTCTTTTGAAGGCAGAATAAATTCTTAGATCTATATAGCAATGTTCCTCATGCCACCATTAGATGTCAATTTTCTAATGATATTAGACTTGTTCCATGAACTGTTGATATATGTCCTATATTACACGCGCATGGCACATGCATGTTTACTAGTGATAACTAGGTTACTATTAGGGGTAACTTCTATTAGCAAGGGATCGAGGATAAGTTCAAGTATCATATGGTAGATTGGGCTATGGTGTGCAAAGAGGAGGCATATCCGGGCGAAGTACATGCAAAGGGGCCACATATTACCCATCACAATTCTAAAGGCTCGCAGTTCTGGAACGCTGTGCAAAAGATTAGGTTTTGCCATTTGGACTGGGTGCAAACATGCCAATAGGTTGGGTCGGCCACTATTTTCTGGTGGGACTGGTCGTTGGGAGAGATGCCTCTCAACAAGAAACACACTAGGCTTTTCAGCTGTGCGAGAAACCCTCGCATCTCAAATTAGGAGGCATTGGCGGACTTTGAGGCACTTGAATTTACTCGGACGCTGGTGTGCCAAGACTGGGATCGACTCAAATGAGCTTAAAATCGTTATTGCACAGGTAATATTTCTGACAGCAGAAATACGGTGACATGGCACCTAGACAGATAAGAGAAATACTCAGACCAAGTCCATGTATACGTTGTTGAACGATAGACAACGCCTCCATAATAGTTGTTCCCTTGGTATCTAATGAGACATAGGATACCCAGCTGCAGGGGAAGCTTACAAAGAGGCATGGGACTGGGGATGGCAGCTGGGAATGGGTGTGGAGAACGGATATCATGCGATCACCTTATGTTTCAATGTGTGATGGCGCTGTTCTTCTGAGTTGTACAACGCGAGGTCACATGAAGCAATTGGGCACCCACGGGAACGGCTGATTTTGTAAGGCCCCAAAGGATTTCTTGGATTGCACTGGCTGCCGAGTGTTGGATGTTGTGGGCCTATTAAGGAGGGTAAAGTGCACTTTTGGTCCTTCAAGTGTTGCAAAAGTCAACTTTGGTCCCTCAACTATATTTGGTCTAAACCTGCCCTCAAACACTTAGTAAGGTCTAATTATGGTCCCTCGCGGCGATTTATTGATGGTTGACTGGTGTTTGACTTTTCTTCATGACACGCTGGATAATTTTTGGCCAGATTAAACCACGTTGGCTCATCTCATGTGGGGCACGGTTATGCAATCACAATTGCGCACGTTCGACGGCACAATCGCTATCAGTATCTCGGTTGTCGTAGGAACCCTAGCTAATGCCTACACCTCGCGGCAGCGGTTGACACGGCTGTGGCTGACACGCAGCGAGGGTGGTTGCGCTCGGCAGGGAAGGTGGAGGCCGGAGGCGGATGCTGGCCCCTCAGCCGTATTGAACTCCCTTCCCGATAGGAGGTGCTCGAGGTGTTGCGCAGCCAGCATGCGGCGGCATGGACCTTCATTGTGCATGGCCTCCCTCCCAGGCGCATGCTATTGGCGATCGGGGAGAGAAGGCAGGAAAACAGGATCCATGAACGACTGATGTCCTCGCTTAATGTGTTTGGTGGCGCAGACCTTCCACTCTCACCGGCGCATGGCATTGGCAGCCGAAGATCTAGGTGAGGGAGCAGGCGCCGCAAAAGATGGGCGTCCAAGGAGGTCAGGTCTTTGATTAGCTCCCAGACTGCACCTTCGAGAGGTAGGGTTCACCGAGAGATCAAGAAAAAAAGGATTTTTCGAAGAAAAAGGGGGATTTGTTTGGTTTCCAATGAATCAGTACCACGCGTTGCGTGTGATGTTCGTGATGCTGATCGAAGACAACCGAAACCCACACCAGACAGTAAAAAATCGGTCAACCATCAATAAACCGCTGCCAGGGACCATAATTAGACCTTATTAAATGCTTGAGAGCAGGTTTAGACCAAAATAGAGTTGAGGGACCAAAATCAAACTTCTGCAACAATTGAGGGACCAAAAGTGCACTTAACCCTATTAAGGAACGGACTAGTCTTTCAAGGAAAGGCGCTTGATCACCCAGCCAATGCTCTGTCTGATCCCAGCTCACCAAGGAGGAAAACGAGGAGATATGTGCTTGAGTTCCCGTTATAGAGGCTTCAAATGAGGAGCCTTAGGTGGTAGGGGTAGGGTTCCACATAATGTGGGCTGGGAGTAGCTGGTGTTGTTGTCCGACCAACCACACCGTTGTATGGGTTCAAAGGAAAATAAGTCGGTGTAGAATCACTACATTTTACCTACATTTAGCAATCAATGGTAGGTCCAACAAAACAATAAACAACACCATCTCTCTTGCTTGTGCTGGCCCTTTTTACCTCACAGGTAGACATGCATTCTCATATCTTTGTGTTGAGTCGACTGGGAAACATTATTTAAGAGCTAGAAACCGCACCAACATTCTAGTTCGCTTTTTTTCTCTAGCACCTTGAATCGATTCACCGCACTACATTGTACCGATTCGATGGCTCCTTTGAACTGCTTTGAGACCACACTGTGGGTGGTCTAAGGGCATCTCCGACGGGCCAACACAAATCCAACGTCAAAACTATCCGCCTGCGTCAGTTTGCGTCGGCCCACGGTCATGAAATTGGTCGAATTTGACCACGCGTCCGTTTGCGTCTAGGGGTGCCCCCAGCGGCCCGACCCACAAAAAATTCTTTTATTATTGATGAAAGAAATACATAGCTGACAAATTTTTAAAAAAAGGGCCTGCAAGGCAAACTCTAGACTAGCCTAGTGGCGTCTAGTCATCGCCGGTGAGGTCGACGATCTCCGGCATGGGCCATGGCCAGTCCAGCACCGGCGGCGGCATACGGTAGACTGGAGGAGGAAGTAGAGCCAACACCGCCGGCTCAAGCCACGGATCCCATGCCTCGGGAGGACCCGAAGACGCCGCGCGCGGCTTGAGCTTTGGTCTTACTGGGAGACACCACGTGAGCGGCGCGCCTCACGCGTAGGTGTCATCGAAGGTGTCACCGGCCTGCCCTGCGCCAGCGTAGACTCGTGAAGCTGGACGGCGAGGCCATCCCACTGGGCGAGCTGGTCAAGCTCGCTCTAGGCAATGGCGAGCTCGATAGCCTCATCCTCGTCGAGACCCGGTGGCTGGTGCTTCGGATCCCACGCCAGGCCACCGTTGTCGAATCCCTCGTCGCCACCGTCGTCGTCTTGGACTTGGCCGTGGTCGGCGTCATCGTCTACGTCCTCCTCATCGTTGGTCAGGCTGACAGCCTGTTCCGCGTGAAAGAAGGCCTTGTCGCCAAGGTAAACTGCTTGACGGCGTGGCTCAAACTCCCACGTGCTGAAACTGATCCAGTTGGGCGATTTCAGCGCGAACGCCGAATCGTCGAGCAAATTCAGCGGCAAGATGAAGCGGCGCCCCCCTCACGCGCCACGGGGTGGACCGGCACACGTCGGGAATTGAGATACCAGCCTCCTCCCTGAAAGCTGGCATCCGGCCATGGCACAGGCCTGTCCTCCTCCCACAGACGGCGCGCAAACTCAATCGGGACGTAGCGACGATCCAGTGGCTTCTTCCCGAAGCGCGAGGAGCCAGCCTCATGGTCGTTCTTCGTCTTGCGGAACGGCCAGCCCTTCCCCATGGCGTCGCTCGGGTGGAGGTGTGTGCGAGGTGGAGGTCGCTGGCAATGGCGTGGGCGAGAAAAATGAGTGCCGCCAACGGCCCTTAAAAAGGTTGGGTGGCCACCTCGCCTTCAATGCCTTGCCATTGAAGATGCTGCGACGCCGCCCAATCAAGTGGAAGACAAGGCAAGCCATTAACGCGGCGCAGAAAGCTGCGACGCGTCGCCCGCCAGTTCTGGCGCGCGAAAGGCGAAGCATCTAGGTCGCTGCCAAGCGGGCCCAAGCGTGGAGGGCGTGGACCCGCGCTGACCGCACAACGTCCGAGACGCATTCGCGGCACAATTTTGGGCCGGATTTGTGTCTCCGCGTACAGGCCGGTCACTATGCGTCAGGCCGCTGGGCTTGGGTGCAGACGCATATTACGACCGCCCGGCCGCAAACGGTTGTTTCGTGTCCGTTTGCGTCGGGCCATTGGAAATCATTGGAAATGCCCTAGCTGGTTGGTGGTAGTAGGGTCCCACCCAATGTGGGTTGTGAGTAGGTGGTGTTGTTGTAACTGGTTGGTGGTAGGTGTAGGGTCCCACCCAATGTGGGTTGGGAGTAGGTGGTGTTGTTGTAACTAGTTGGTGTGGTGTCGTTTTGTACTATGTACTCGGCCAGTTTGAGGCTTGTTGTCTCGTTTTGTACTATGTACTCGGCCAATTTCAGGCTTTCATCAATATACAGCCGAGCAATATATGCCTACTTTCTAAAAAATATGAATAGTAATCAAAATCACATCCTTTTGTCAGATTCTGATACACTTAAAAAAACCATCTCAATATATTTAAGATATTTTGTTATCATAAATGGTATATTTAGTCAACATATTTATTAGTTTCATCTCAATCTGAACTCTTAATTTCACATTAAAACAATGAAACATCACATTCTTTTGTGCAGATTGGATACCAATGCAGATAGTTGGACAGAAATGAGAATACGGAGTCAAACGTAAATAATGAATACGTTTTCTTTTTACAAATTCTAATAGGTCGGATTTGAATAAAAATGTAAAACAAAATGAAATTTAGATAGAATAGATTTTCAAAAAATCCCATCCTTAGTTACACGAAAAGCAACTTCCACCTAGGAGAAGTAGTTTGCTTACCTCTTTCTGAAACAAACCAGTAGATCTTGACACCTTAATTGCTAGTTCGTTGTTGTATATGATGCCTTTATAAACACATCCATATTCATCTTCGATCTTGCATAGATCCTTAAATTTTTCTTTTGCTAATTCCAAAGTTTGATAAGAGAACTCAAGAATAAATCGAGCATTTTGTTGAATCACCTCATCCATCTTTCGCTTTGCATTTTCTCGATCAATTTTCATCTGAATATATCCTGCGTTGAATAAGGGCAGGCCATATAATGCTGCTACAGATTTATATTATTGGAACGAAAGAATTAAATGCAAGGCAACTACCTTTTTTTGCCTCTTCTACTTGACGGCGTAGAGCAGCATTATCCCTTTCGACTACAAGTGCCTTCGTCTCTATTTCCTATGTAATTACATAGAAAAACCTTATTCACAAAATAGACTCATGCCCAGGCTTATAGTATGCTGCTTGGAAGGCCTTGGATTCACACGTCATTTAAGCGAGAAAGTTTCTAATGTTTAACAGGAAGATTGTTCAAAATATTGCAGTGAATAATCTATATATCTTGTAGAAGGAAACCCAACTAATATTCATTAATCATAATCTTATCTCAAGATGCAAACTATCCACATCATCTATGTTTTCAGCAACCAAATGTCTATATCATCCTTTTTTGTCGTCAAATGATGAGGTCGTTACATCCTACTATGCAATTACACAACAAAATCATGCGCAACTAGAGCACCACACTTAGTTTCATTTTTAATCTTTTCAGCCAATCTTCTGATTTTCTGCCAATTTTTTCAATGGAGAAAATCATATAACAGCTATTTGAGATTACATGCTCCTCCATACCTAACCTCCCGATACATATTCAAAAAAGTTAACACGGCAATGCGCATGGCATCTCTTCATGAGTTCATACAAATAATCCATCCACGTCATCAGATTATTCAATTCGTTAATTACGTCTTACTTCAGTTTTAATTAATTTACATGCAACATCAAGCATGCCCATTCCTGAACCTTGACGACTTCCAAGTCCTTTAAATTTAGCCTCTAGACTACTGGACCTATTTAATCGTGAATATTCATGATAGACAGCTTCCTCCTTTATTTACAAAATAGTGTTCTTAAAGAGATTCCCGCTGCAACACGCAGGATAAGCAGGGTATCTTTCTAGTTTTACAAAGTGAATGTGGTACACTTGTTTTAATACACACCTCGCCCTGAAAACTACAAGAAGCCAAAACTTATGTTCAGAGAGCAAAAACTTAGAAGGCTACCTTCATGTCATGGACATGCTGTAAAAACATCCTTATAGAAGGATATGCGAAGTTGTCAAACATGTTTGCCGGTTTTTGGTAACAGATAATGTCTCCATGTTGAATCTGAAAATAGTAAAGAAAACATTTATTTGTGCTCAAAAAGTGAAAGAGCAAATCAACTCACCTACAGTGAAAGAGCTGCGTAAAAATCTGACCTCACAAAATTCAAACGTATCAGTAGTGTTCATTGCTTCACATTTCATATGCTCAAATTTATTTTCCTGCAATTTGAAGTGCCAAATTAGTACATGTGAAATAACGAAAATCATGCCTACTTAATACTAGTATAACCTAGCTAACTAACCTCATAAAGTTCAACTTCGTCATTTGCGGATAAATCAGCTAGGTTTCTTAGTTGTGGGAGAATATCCCCAATCGTCCATGAAGCTTGAACAATAATTCTTCCCATGTATCTAACACGAAAGTGAAAATATGAAATCTTGGGCTGCCAAACAAGAACAAGAAAAAAAAAAGTTTCAAAAAGAAGTTCACCTTAGATTTGTATGCTCTGGGTCATAAAACTTCAGAAAGACCATACGATCTTCACTGGTTAGATTACGAGGGCTATCATGATTAAGCACCTCTAAAAATAGCTTTATTTCACCATTATCTGTTTTGGATAGTAGCATTCTCACCTGCATGTATCAAAACACTATATTTCAGTAAAAAACAAATATGTGCATGTCCGTCAAAATAGAACCCAGGGTAACAAATTTACGACTAAGAAACCTATTATCAAGCCAAAAACAAGCATACATTTCATTCATAGTTATTAGTGCTAGTTCAGGCTTAAAAATCCCTCCAGATACAAGGCGTGCGCACTTTGCAAGATTCACCAACAATTAAACCAAATGGGACATGTGATACAAAAGTGGTACCGTTTGAAATCCAATGTTAACAATACTGTGTCATATAAATATAACTAACATTGTTGATATAACTATTGCTTGGAAGTTGAATTTTGAAACAAATTTTTAGTTCTGGACACGGAAGTGGCCACCCAGCCAGGCAGCCACAACATGATTATTCGCCCTATGTATTCTGAAGCCTTGCTCTGTACAATTTTGGACGAAGTGTGGCATAATCTGCCTAGCATTGCTACTTGTTTGTCTGTCTTATGATCTACGTGGCACCAACACTCCAATATATATGATATATCCACCGAATATCGAGGAAATAGTGAGCCAATCTAAATACTTTTAATTCCTGATGCACCGTACACATAAGATACCTGGCCGATATTTTGGCTATCTATCGGTGCAATACCAACTTCACTGCTAGAAAATTGCATCCATGGTTATACTTTACTTATCTGCCAGCAGATTGGTATTAACCAGCCCCATAACTTCATAATACCTAAAGGCTAAATGCAACAAACCATTCCACCCACCACCCATTCTTTTCAACTGCAGCTGCTGCTGCCTTGCCACATACTGATACGAGTCACACCAATATCTAGTGAAAACCTAAATATTCTAAAAAAGGAAATCAGAAACTGGGACGACCACATTTCCTACTTACAGAAACTTTATTATTTTGAGAAGTCAATGGCTTTGCAGGGCGGCACTTCCCATTTCTGTACTGAGGAAACAGCCATAAGCACTGATTCTGAACTGGTATGCCAAACACACGATGAATTTGCTCCTGTGAACAATATTTTACAAATAAGAATTGTCAGCTCATGATAAGCTTATAAAACTGTACTGGAGCAGTAAACGCAGCGAGACGGTAAGCTGTATAAGCTTATACGAGGTAAATCTAGAGACATATTCCGTACAAAAAAATCATTCTATGTAAGAGGAACAGTAGAGAAATAAAAGGAGTTGCATTTTGCAAAAAGATTGCACCAAAAAGATCATCCATTACAGAAGCACAAGATTAATCTAAGCGAAAAGATTAGGCCATGTCACGATTAAATTTTACTACCTTAAAACTGCATACGGGAAGATCGGGCTCAACATGAAATGCCTGAATCCGGTTGAAATCGACAAGGTCAAGATAAAAGTTGTCATTCCCGATCTGGGAAAGGAGGTCCTCCTCACGAGCAACCTGCAAAGAATCAAAATGAATAAAATAGGAATACACTCTTCCATACTGATGAAAGGGGGTACGAAATAACCTTGATGGTGAGAGAAATCGAGGTGGAAGATCCAGACGAGGACGGGTCAAACTTCTTCATCTTAGGTTTCGTTTCGTGGGAAAGGTTGGAAGAGTTTCAACGATTTACTGGACGCTGCCTCGTCGACCCCAATTGCCTTGATCTTCTGGCTTGTCTGCAAGGGGAGGAGGGAGGGGACCGGGGGGGGGGGGGGGGGGGGGGGGGGGGCAGGCAGAAGACGCCGCCGCCGGGATGGGGATGGAGTGGGCTCGGGGTTCGTACCGGTTTGGGGATGAGAAAGGTCGGAAAGGTTGAGTTTCAGGGGCCTCTTTTGATTTATAGGGCTTGAAAAACCAAACAAAAAAATAGGAATTCCAAAGGATTGAGATGTCCTGCTTAATCTTTATCTTTATCCTTACTTTTTCTATCTATACCTAATAATAATAATAAAGCAAAAAAGAGGTTTCTTCCGGTCCAGATTTTTTTTTGACCGATTTACCCTCCTACCAAAATACATATTACCATCAACGCCACCGGTAAGAGAAAAAAAAGGTTCGTACTGTATTTTTCTGTCCGTTGGCCACCTCTGCCCAAATCGCATTTTATGGCCTTGAGCCGCAAGATTGGGGAGGCGTCTGGATCAGGGCGGAATTCTCCCGGCGGTGGAGGCGGGGCACGCAGGTGGGGCCGGTCCGCCGCGGAGGGAGGGGCGCGCACGGGAGCCGGGCGAGGGCCGCGAGCTATAGCCGTCGTAGCTGCGGAGGAGCCGACGGTAGTTGGCGTCGGCGCGGGCGGCGAACCATGGCGGCGAGGGTCGCGCACTACTAGAGCGGAGCAGGCGCGGCGCGGCAGCCACGACGTCGACGGGCAGCGGAGCGCGGGCTGGAGGCGAAGCTAGCAGCGGCGGCGGCAGACCGGCAGTGCAGCGTCCGTGTGTGGTTTACCTTGGGGAGACGATAGGTGTTTTTTTGAAAGTAGAAAGCTTGTATTCATACGTTAAGGATACCACATACAGCACAGTACAAGTACAGAAGGAACATGAAGGATACAGGCCAGATCACTGGCACCACCGAACACACGAGAAGACGAAAGAAACCCCAGAACACCGTCTTCGTCGCTTCCGCTACCGCCTCACCACGCGAGCCCAGCCGCCGTCGCCGGAGGGAGAACACCGCGCAGAGAAGCAGCATCCCTGGAGCAGAAGAGCCCCTTGCACGAACGCGTTTAAGGACCGCAGTAGCCACCAGCTCCGAGAAACTGGATCTTGACTCGAAAAGATCACCGGCGGGAGACGCACTCCCAAGCTTCTTCGGCTCCGGATCCATGGCTGACGCCACTCCGCCGTACAGACGACGAACGGATCCCATCACCATCCACCACGAACCGCACCAGCCTCCACCTTCCACCTTCCCGGGCGACCGCCTCAGAAAACCGATGCCACCGCCGAGAGCAGCGGCACCGGACCACCAGCACCACAACCAAAACACCACAAGCTCCTCAGCGGCACCCTCACGAGCACCACCGCGACGGGTTGGAGCCGGGAGACCAAAATCCATTGCCATAGCACCGCCACCGCCTCTTCGCTCTCGCCTGGATACCCAAACCAACACCTATCTACAAGCCGATAGGGTTGGGGGATCCCGGGTTGGGATGCGTAAGTGGCTGGCTTGGGCCTTGGGCCGGTTTGATTGCTGGGCCAAATAGGTATGGTTACCTCTTCGGATGGATTACTATAAATGACATGCACATGTGCGTTAATAAAACCTGGTTAGACACTAGGCCTCGCGATTTAGTCCCACACTGCCCCTTACATCCAGACCCACCTGTTTATATACGTGTCCACGTTGCCTGGAGCATCAGCAAGCCAAGTAGGAAATCCCTCAGAAAAATCAAGGCAAGTCTGCAATACACAAAACAACGCTTGGGGTGGTGGTGCGAGCTGATTATAAACGGGACGGGTTGAAAAACTAACAGCACGCGCGAAGGCTGTTTCTGTAGTGCCGAGACTAAAAAGATGTACTCATGTATTGTCTCTCAGAACCCTCCTAACCCTCCTGCGCCGCCTCCGCGCGGCGGCGGGAGGGCCTCCCCTCCTTCCCCAGCGACCTCCACCGCTTCCTCCTCTTCCCTCGCCGCCGCCAAGGGGCGCGACTGGGCGCTGCCCAGTTGTGTCGGCGGCGGCGGGGCATCTTCTCGCCCTTCCGCCCATGGGAACCGGCGCGGATGGTTTCTATGGGCCGGGGTGTGGCGCGCTCGCCGGCGTCACGGCGCTGCTGCCTCTTGATGGCGGTGCGGCGGCTGGTGTGAGGATCTCCTCCAGGCAGTTCGGGCTCACGGTGGTGACCTCTCCCTTCAGATCCCGGCCTTTGGTTGGTTGATCTTGGAGGTGAGGACGGCGGCCGGTGCAAGCCGGGCTCTGGCCGGCGATTGCGACACCCGCGGGTGTCGTCACCTTGACGAAGGAGTCGTCGCCGCCACTCACCTACCTCTTGCACTGTGTTCCAGGGGAAACCCTAGATCTGGTTTTTCCAGATCGGATGATGGCGGCACCTTCGGTGTCGTGTACCCCCTTGGGGGCATCGTTTTTGGAACACTGGCTGTCTGGAGAGGGTCTATTGGTGGTGCGGTGCTTCATCTACCACGTTGACGGCGGCGAGTCTCGGCGGCATGGCGCCGCGGGGGTCTCGGCGGCGAGCGTATGACGACGGACTCGCGCAGGATGGTGGGGCTGTCTGGCATCGTGGCGATGCCGATGGCAGGCCTTGCAAGGTCTTCACGTTGATCGCTCCTGAAGATGGGATGGTGGAAGATGGTGGCAGCGACTTCTTTTGTGCGTATTGGCGTGCACTGAGGATCGACTGGATCGGTTTGTGCTTCCGGCGCGCTGTTGGGCGGCCTTGAAGCCTCCGGTTTTAGATGTTGTGCGTAGGTGCGTTAGGTCAGCGCGTTGGCTCTGATTGGTCCACCCCCTCATCAAGCTTGTAGGTGTAGCGTTTTTCGCCTGGACGGTGGATCTTCTGGTTGATCGATGTAATTCTTTGTAAAGCCTAGTGCTTTCTGTTTTTCCATTTTAATAAAACTCGGCTGTATGCATCCTTTGGATGCAGAGGCTGGGGGTAAACCCTCCATTTCGAAAAAAATGTATTGTCTCTCCAAAGTTCACACAATGATACATGTATAAGGGCCACTTCTTTTGGGTTTCTGCTTATGCAGAAACCGGTTTCTGGATTCCGGTGGGGAGAAACTGTTGTGGGGAGAAACTACTAAAAACTGACTGGGAGAGTTCTTTTGGGCTTATGGAGTTTTGGCTTATTTGTTGTGTTGAGTTGTGAGATGTCCATAGCACCCCTAAATTTGATATATGCACTAAATAAACGGCGAGGAGGGCGGCGGCGGGCCGGGGATGGAGAGGAGGGCGGCGGCGGGCCGGGGATGGAGAGGAGAGCGGCGACGGCGTGGAGAGGCAGAGGATGGAGAGGAGAGCCGGCCAGCCGGCGGTGGTCAGGAGCCGGCGGCGGGAACCCTAGTTCCCCGATCCCATCGCGACACAGAGAAGAGAGAGAGGGAATCGGTCGGATGAGGGCGCCGGTCGGAGGAGTGGGCGGAGGCGCGCCGGCGGGAGGAGCTGGGGCGGAGGGGCGCCGGCGGGTGGAGCTCCAGCAGAGGCGGATGCGTGCCGGCGGCGGACAGCAGGCGGCGGTGGAATCCTCTTTTCTTCGATCCCATCGCGAGAGAGAGGAACGGCCGAAGACTTTCCATCGCGAGAGAGAAGAAAAATAATAATTGACGTATTTCCCTGCGGTGGCAGGACTCCTGTAATTACAACGAAAACGAGGGGCAGGCTCCATACCTGTTCGGCCCCTTTGCGGGAAACGCCCCAGAAACACCTCGCGGGCAGCTTCTCGCTACGCGAAGGAAAACAGTTTCGCGGTTGAAATAAACTGCAGACCAGCCCGACACTTCTTTTCAGCTTCAGCGGTCTGGCACCCCGAAGCTGCTTGGAAACTGCAAAAGAAGTCGCCCTAAGTGCAGTTGCTAACGACAGGAATTACACGCCTAGCTTTCATGGAAGACCAGAAAAGTCCATCGTATTAATATTCAGGAAAGGTCCACACTCTCGAGGGGTATAGAAAAGGTCCACACTCTCGAGGGGTATAGAAAAAAATAAGTGAAAACATTATGCAGGGACGTACAACCTAATTTACAAACATTCTAGATTGGAAACACAAAATACTTAGAAATATTCCATGGCTAACGAAAATGAATTGAGCAACCATAAAATTTTAAAAGAAGTACGCTTGCAAATCTGCAAAAAATAAATGTATGTTTGCCGAGGAGTACATGAGTATGGAGGAGCGCCATGGGGATCGAGATCGGCCACCCACCGCCATCGGAATCATGTTCATCATTCGACCCACATGGTTTACCGAAGCGTTTGACTATTTGTTTTTCCCGATGCAACGCACGGGCAAATTTCCTAGTACCTACTAATAAAGAAAGTAAGGTTGTCAGGTTCTAACAAAGAACTAACACAACACGGTCACACGGTTTTTTGTATGGATGAACACACGACACCCTGAAACCTAACTCTAGTGCTAAACTGAAGAACTCACAGGCACAACAAGGAGAAAGTGGTTTTTGCGACGCGTTTCAACAGCAGCGTCTTTTCTCGTTTCTTCATTTTATTCAGAGGAACAACAAAACCGCCCGAGTACTCCGCTCACGATCTATTTCACTCGCGCCATCCCATGGACTGCAATCGTGAGCGATCCCCGCATGAATTTAGCTATTACTTGACTAAGACAACCTGAAAACTAGGGCGATGCCGCAACGTGTACACAACACGTTCCTGGCTCACAATTATTATAGAAATAAACGAAACGTGATAGATGCAGACCATCTGGATTACTTAACATTTCACCCCTTTAGAGCAACTCCAGCCGTTGGCCCCCCCAGGCTGAATTGCCGGCGTTTTTTTGGCCCTGCTGGGGGGGCGCCGGCGAAAAAAAATGGCGTGCGGTTGGAGTGGTTCCCAGTCGTGACCCCCAGACGGTACGGCGAAAACAAGACGTAATTTCATCAAATTCGACGAAACTTCATAAAATTCGACGAAACTTCATAATATTCGGTGATAATTAGCGATATTTGGCGATATTTTACAATAAAACTAAAAAAAAAGAAAAAAAAAACTGCGGCGGCGTCTACAGCCCGAGGCGGCTGTAGAAGACGGTGTAGTCCTCCCCGTCGTCGGAGTCGCCGCCGCCGCCATAGCTCGGAGGAGCAGCAGGGGCACGCCCGGCCTCGCCGTCGCCGCCGGTGCCTGGCTCCTGCTTCGGCGTCAGCCACCGGCTGGTGCTGGTGCCGGCCTCCTCGTCGTCGTCGTCCAGGACGACGACCTCCGGCGAGGCACGACGGCTGCGGCGCCCGTAGCGCTCGAAGGCCTCCCGCTGCTCGGCCTCGACGCGCCGTTTGCGCTCCTCCTCCTCCCACTCGTGCTCGCGGGCCGACCACGCACAGGCGAAATCCGCCGGCGCCGGAGGGACGTCGTCGAGGCTGGCCGCCAGGGCGGCCGCCATCGCGGCCTCCTCGTCGTAGGGCTCCTCCTTGACGACGGCCTTCTTTCTGAAGGCCTTCTTCAGGGCGCGGCCGACGACGCCGGTGCCGGGCTCCCGCTTCGGCGTCAGTAGGCGGGAGGAGCTCCCGCTCCCGCCGCCGGTGCCCGGCTCCCTGATGACGATGCCGCGCGAGGGCGCCGCCGGCTCTTGCTTGATGACGCTGGCGAGCGGCGTCGAGGAGCGGGCTCCTGCGTCGGAGGAGGAGGACGACGAGCACGCCATCCTCCTGCTGCTCCGCCGTCAGCTCATCGCGGACGGCGTAGATCTCGGCCCACCGCCGGTCGGCGGTGGGGATGGGGGGGATCGGGATCCCCATCTGGCTGAGCCGCCATCCTCCTCCGGGGAGCTTCATGCCGGGTGGGCATGGGTAGCCCGCCTCGTGAAGGAGGCGTGCCTCCCGCTCCTTAAGCCAGTTCCGGCCGAAGCCGTTCGCCGCCGCGCCGCTAGCCATTGGGTGTGGTGTGCGCTCGGTGATCGAGAGGAAGCGCGGCGAGGGTGTATGCTCGGTGAGGAAGTGCGGCGAGTGTGTGATCGGCGGTGTGCGGGTGCAGTAAATAAATACCGGCGGGGGAGAGGGCGGGGCAGTAATAACTACGGCGCGCCTAACTCCGCCGCGTGGCCGATTTGACTCGACGGCGGTACGCCTGACCGGCGGCAGAGCAGTAATGCGACGCGGAAGGCGAGGCGATGAGGACGACGAAACGGTTGTGCGGCTGACACCGCGGGTCCACGGGATGCTTCGCGCGGTTTCCCTCGGCTCCGCGCCGTTTCGCGCCATTTTCCCTTTCGCCGGCGCCCCCAGGCCGAACCCGGGGCGCTGGGTTCGGCCTGGGACGCCGGATAAAAATTGGGCCAAATCCGGCGAAAAAAGAGGCCTTGGGGGGGCGCTGGGGGGGCGACTACGGGAAAAATGATCCGCCGGCGTCAAAAAGGGGGTCCTGGGGGGGCTCTCGGGGGGACGGCTGGAGTTGCTCTTAATCTTGATGTCTGAATTCACCTCCTTGATGCCAGTCTTCGGCTTTAGAGTCTGGAAACGAAACCTAGACAAAGGCTTGGTGAGCAGATCGGCAAGTTGTTCTTCAGTCTTCACATACTCCACCATGAGCTTTCCTTCCTCCACATATTCCTCACCACATGGTAACGAATATCTATGTGCTTACTTCTCTCATGGAAGACAGGATTCTTGCATAGTGCAATGGCAGACTGATTATCCATTCTGAGCACTGGCTTACCAGTTTTCTGTCCAGTCAGTTCACCAATTAATCTGCTTAGCCAGATACCCTGGCACGCCCCTAATGCAGCTGCTACATACTCTGCCTCGCATGATGATTGTACAACTATTATTTGTTTCTGAGATGCCCAAGACACTAGGCAGGTTCCAAAGAAATATAGCACCCCCTGGTGCTTTTCCTGTCGTCCACGTCACCAGCGTGGTCACTGTCACAATAGCCTAGCAGCTGCAGTTCACTTGACGTTCTTTCATAAACACATTTGTGGTTCATAGTGCCCTTGATATACCTCAGAATCTACTTGACAACGCTGAGATGATCCTTAGTTGGTATTTCCATGAATCTACTCACAAACCCAACTGAGAAACTCAAGTCAGGTCTGGTGTGGAGCAAGTACCTAAGGCTGCCAACAAACACTCCTGTAAAGAGTAGGATCAACCTCCTCGGCTTGACTTGACTTGCTAAGTTTCAGCCTTGCCTCCATGGGAGCATGTGTGGCATTACAATCAGTGTCGGGGGGTTGGCCCCCGGTAGGGTCAAGAAAGGGTAAAACGTCTAAGTCAAAGTCAACTCGGCTTAGCCGAAACACCCAGTGGCCGAATCAGCACCTCGATTCGGTTCGGAGAGAGGAGCACAAGGAAGTCACTAGCCAAATCAAGAATACGTAAGACGAAGTTAAAACATGCCTTGGCCGATACACAAGCAGGACTAGCCGAGATACCCCTATCTCGGCTGGGCCGAATCATGGTAAGGGAGATTCGGCCTGACCTCAGATATTATGCATGATTACTAACCGAGACAGGGCAAGGTCAAGGGGACAAGACGACGTGCAGGGTGGCGGCAATCACTGTGGGAACAGTGTCTCGTCGCCAGGCGTGGCCACAGTGTTTCGTCCCCGGACAGGACCCGTGAATCTCGGCCGGGTACACGCCCACGACACATGATCAGACAAGGCAGCGCCTGCGGAGGAGAAGGAAGACGTCATCCCGTAGACAGTGGCTTTAGGCCATACCGAAGTTGTAACCGTTGTAACTTGCCCCCCCCCCACTATATAAGGGGGTGCAAGCCCTCCTGCGTGAGGGACGACCGAACCCTAGTTCATTTCCCCCCTACCAGCACCACTTCATCTTCTTCCTCCCCCCTTTGTACTCCATCCCAACCCACAAAGAGATATAGAGCAGACAAGCAGGAGTAAGGGTTTACCTCCTCACGAGGGCCCCGAACCTGGGTACGTCCCGTGTGTTAGCGTTCGTGTTTCTTCCATGCGTTCGTCTACGCATCGACCGCTTCCGGAGCCACCAGCGCACAATGGCCCCAACTCAAGCCTACCTCAGGCATATGACGTGATACCACCACGACATTTGGCGCCCACCGTGGGGCCAGCTGTGGCGCTGGCTGGAGTCTACATCCGGACGGGCAACCTCCTCAAGACCGGCGAGCGTGTGTTGTCAGGACTGATGCAGAGATTCGGCTCTCAGCATCTGGTCTTTGACAACGCAGGCTGTTTCAGCCAAGGGCCGATGCCAGCCATCGGCAACCACTTCACCTTCGGCACCTTCGACGTCTATGTCGCCATCGCGCAGCCGTTCGTGTACCCCCAAGTGGTGCACGTGGCGGAAGATCCACCCTGTCATCTCGCGGCTCGCGGCCGGCGTACCGATCGCCTCGTGAGCTGCGAGGTCATGATGGCCACCCTCGGCCCTGCGACCGAGGCAGACGCTGCCGCGGCCGAGGCCGAGGCTGCAGCCGAGAGAGCAAGATCACGCAGAAGCAAGCCACCCTACGAGAGAGAGCAGAACCGCGAGGAGCAGGTCGGTACCTCGGCCGGACCGAGGGACCCGATCCAGCTCGTGGTTCGAGAGCTGGAGACACCAGTAGAGGCTGGGGCCGATCCGGCCCTGGTCGAGAAGCAGCTGGAGGAGGGTCGCCGGCGCCTCCTCCAAGGAGCTGAGGAACTGCAGCAGTCCCGAGACATGCTCAACCGAAACATACGTGAGTACAACATAGCACATGGTTACACACCCTTAGGCAGGCCGAGTCGGCTAGGGGAAGTTAGAGCTAGAGGAGGAAACCTAGCTAGAGTAATAGAAAGAGACGGAAAAACTGATTCGGCACAATCTTCTACTTGCATGACTGCACCTAAGCCCGTTTATAGTAGCCCTGCTAAGTACTTCAGAGTTGCCGAAGCTGTGGCAGCCGAGTTACCTAGGTTGTCAGGGGAAATGTTGACTCGGCAGCAGGCTCGAGTGCAGGAACTGTTAGCTGCTAGCCGATAGATGAACATAGAGATAGCTAAGACTCGGCAAGGCCAAGGCGCCTCCCAAGTCATTTACTCAGCCAGGGGAGCCTCAAAATCGCTTCGGCAGGCTTCCTCGCCGCATCTCGGCATGCCGCGAGAGAAAAGTGTAAACTCGGCCCAGCAGAAGGAGTTGCGGATTCAGCCGTATGATCCGGTAGTTGCGGGAAAACATGCAGTGTACTATGTAGCAGATCAAAGGGTAGAGATCCCGCAGCCGAATCAGGGTGCTAGACACCACCAGCATGTACATGGCTATGTAGATCAGAGGGCAGCGACTCGGCCAGTCGCACAGAGCTACCAGCAGGGGGGAAACCGGTATGCAGAGCATGTTCAAGAGAATAGGCGGGCACATTCAGCTGGCAGAGGCCAGCATCACCGTGAGCCGAGACAGAACCCACCGCCACCCAACCAAGTCCCACCAGTGCAGGGAGCAGTTCATATGCAGCCGAATCAGGCAGCGGGGCACGGTCAGCAATACCAAGGGGGCGGCCACGGCGCCCATTACCACTCTGATTATGAGAAAGATGGTTACTCCGCAAGGGCCGAGGCGGGTTATCCGCCGCTGCAACCGAATCAGCCCAGGTCAGTGCATTCTCGGCTGGGAGGCCAAGCTTTGCAAGCAGGTGACCAGCGCTATGCTCTGGACTATATGCAAGAGGCAAGGTTGCAAGAGGAAGCAGTGCCCCCGGGGCCGAGATGCTTCACCAGCCGAATCATGAACGAGCCGAAACCAGAGGGAACCTTTCAGCTGCCGAGAGGCACAAAGTCTTATGATGGCAGCACCAATCCAGATGACTGGCTGACAGATTATGCTCACGCTGTGCACATCGCTAACGGAAATCTCCGCTGGGCGATTCGGTGTATACCTCAGATGCTGGAGGGCCCTGCAAGAATCTGGCTGAACAATCTGCCAGAAGGAAGTGTAAATGGATGGGTTGGATTCAGAAAAATGTTCATCATCAACTTCAGTAGCACATATAAAAGACCTAACCGCCCACAGGCGTTATGGGACTGCAAACAGGGAGAGCATGAAACCGATAGGGAGTATCTAACCAGATGGTGCACGATAAGGAATACCTGCGAAGGAGTGGATGAGAAACAAGCAATAGGTTGGTTCACCGAAGGATGCAGGCTTGGCACCATGTTGTGGTAGAAGTACAGGAGGGCACCATCACAAAGCCTGGCCGAGACAATAGAGATAGCCAATGCCTATGCTCAGGCAGATCCCACTAAACCAAGGTCAGCGGCCGGGCCGAATCAGTACAACACAGGGAATGATGCATCGGAGGGATCTCGGCAGCAGGATCGGTCGGATTTCAGAAACAAGAGGAAGGAAGGCCACCGATACAACCCCACTTTTGTTGGGGCAGTTCAGAACGCACCCACCTTTGATAGCAAGTCTCATGCAAAAAGAATGGCCTCGAAGAAGAAGAACGCCTGGGACAACGCTATTGCTCAGAATGAGTGGGGAGAGCCTAAGGGCGTTTCGGGTAATTCAGCTTGGAATTATGAGGCAATGTTGGACCAGCCCTGTGCACTCCACACTCGGCCGGGAGAACGCCCTTCTGGGCACACAACTCGGCAATGCAGCTGGATAGGCCGAGCTAGGAAGGGAGATGGTTTTGGGCCGATGCAGCCAGTTCAACAACAGCAGTTTCGGCCGCCGCCGAGGCAACTCACGGGTGCCAACACCCAGATGCTTCCGCCGCAGCCTCAGCCTGTGGTTCAGCAACAACCTCGGCCGCAGCCGCCGCTGCAGCAGTTGCCGCCGCCACCACAGCCAGAAGTGAACTATGTCAATAACGACAATCAGTACCCAGCGGGCCAAGGCCGAGACCAGTATCGAGAATACCATGAAACCTATGTGATATTTGTGACTGAACCAACTGACAGGTTGAGTCAGAACCGAAGGATGATGGAAGTGAACGCAGTGATGCCTGCGGTGCCACACTTCATGCGTTGGTCTGAGCAGGAGATCAGCTGGAGCCGAGCAGATCACCCCAAGGTCATGCCGAATCCAGGAGGGTATGCCTTGGTGGTGGATCCGACCCTCGTCGGGCCAGATAAGAACATCCGATTCACTCGCAGCCTCATCGATGGGGGCAGCAGCATCAATCTCATGTATCGGCACACCATGGAAAAGCTGAACATTAACCCGAACATGTTAGAATCAACAAGGACCACCTTCCATGGCATAGTACCAGGAGCAGCATGTGTGCCTATGGGCCGAGTCAGGGTCGATGTCGTTTTCGGCACCAAAGAAAACTGCAGGGTGGAGAACATTAAATTTGAGGTAGTCGATCTACCGAGTCAGTACCACATCATACTTGGCAGGCCAGCCCTGCATAAGTTCATGGCTTCCACGCACATAAGTTATCTGAAGATGAAGCTGCCCGGACCAAATGGTGTGATCACTATTTCTGGCAATTACAAGAGATCTATGGAGTGTGCCTCGTCTGGCTCAGCTCTGGCCGAGTCACTGGTCATAGCAGAGGAAACCAAGAGAATAAATGAGGTGAAAGCGCTTGCTGATTCGGCGCGCCTCGCAATACCTGATTCGGGCAACCCGAGTTTTGCTTCGGCATTCATGCCAGCCAAGGAGACAAAATCTGTCTCGGTTGATGATGATTTTCCTGACCGTACTGTTGTGATTGGAGCTGGGCTGACCAGCAAATAGGAAAGCGAGCTCATCCAGTTCCTCCTTGAGCATCGGGGCATCTTTGCGTGGTCAGCCCGAGACCTCGTAGGTGTGCCGAAAGAACTGGCTGAGCATCATATCAATGTGGACCCAAGAGCAAGACCGGTGAAGCAAACTGTCCGTCGCACCTCGGACGAAAAGAGAAAGGTGATTGGTGATGAAGTGGCCAAGCTCCTGGCGGCTGGCTTCATCATGGAGATACTGTACCCAGACTGGCTGGCGAATCCAGTTCTTGTAGAGAAGAAGAGAAGCGAGAACCCCAACATCCCCAAGATGTGGCGGATGTGTATCGATTACACCAATCTGAACAAGGAATGCCCGAAGGACCCGTTCCCGCTACCTCGGATCGACCAAGTGATCGATTCCACTGCTGGGTGTGAACTGTTGTCTTTCATTGATGCTTATTCTGGTTTCAACCAGATTCCCTTGTTGAAAGGACATTTCATGATTTCCTATGTTTTGTGTGTTTGGCGACAACACCGGTGATCATTTAATGTGGTGCGAAGTGATGCAGGGCTTATTTAGATTGATAACGTTCGGCATCGACCCCCAAAAAGGATGGACCTATTGCCAGTGCCGCGCTCTCTTATGGACAGCAAAAATGCCCAGGGACGGTACTACCGCCCCCAAGTGGGCGGTACTACCGCCCTCAAGGCTGCACACATGCAGAGGTGGCCACGGCACTGGGGCGGTACTGCCACAGCACTGCCGCTCAAGCATTATTCTTTACAAAGTTCAAATAGGGCGGTACTACCATGGTTATGGTGGCGGTACTACCGCCCATAAGCATGCACACATGCAGAGGTGGCCACGACACTGGGGCGGTACTGCCACGGCACTGCCGCTCAAGTGTTATTTCGCAAATTCAAAGTAAGGGGCAGTACTACCATGGTAAGGAGGGCGGTACTACCGCCCCTCCCAGGAAATGACACTTCTGCGTCCAGTTCGTCAAGACCAGGAATTCTTCCTCGACTACCAGGGGCGGTACTACCGCTCAGGGTGCAGCGGTACTACCGCCCGGAGCTCCCAACGGTCAGATTTTGACTGGGACTATAAATAGTCCCCCTTCTTCTCCAAAGGACCTGCTTGACCAGAAAGAGAACAAGCTCCATTTTCAGAACACCAAATCACCTAGATCTCCTCCCTCATCCACCCAAAGTCCTTGATCTTTGGGGAATCGAAGGAGAAGGCACCGATCTACATCTACACCGAGCCGATTTACATTTCCCCCTCAGATTCTTGAGGGCCCCCTTGCCTAGGGTTTCTTTGTGCAAACCCTAGGTTGTGATTTCATCATTTGTGTAACTAACCTTTGTGGAACAGCTTTGTGGATTCTTGGGAGCCTCCAATTCGGTTGTGGAGTGGTGCCCCAAGCTTTGTGTAAAGGCTCCGGCTGCCGCCTCAAGGCCGCCGCTTAGTGGAAGAAGTGACCTAGGCCTTTGTGGCGAGGGTCACCGGAGAATAGGGTGAGCCTTTGTGGCGTTGGTTTGGTCTTTGTGACAACCACACCCCTCCAACGTAGACGTACCTCCTTGCAAAGGGAGGGAACTACGGGAATCAACTCCGCGTCTCCGTGTGCTTCATGATTGGTTCCTTCTATCCATTACTTGCCTTTACATTCATATCTTGAATCCTGCTAGCTGAATATCTTGTGTAGTATCGCGTTTACATATAGAGTAAATTCACCCTAGTTGCATATCTAGTGAATTTACTTTGTGTATCAATTAATCTGAAAAAGAACTAAAAATTGGGTAGCACCTATTCACCCCCCCTCTAGGTGCCCATACGATCCTTTCAATTGGTATCAGAGCCTCGGCTCTTTGAATAGGCTTCACCGCCTAAGAGAATATGGCACCTGGGGATGGGGATCCGGAGGCAAGCAAGCCGGTTACCGCTGAGGATCTCAAGAGCTTGGAAACAACCTTGAGCTCCTCCTTGGCAACCCAATTGCAAATTGCACAAGCTGCCTAAAATAAACAAATGCAAGAAATGATGAATACTTTCATGGCATCTTTTAAGAAACCAGCCATCCCATCTAGTCCTCCTCCTGTTGGTGCACCCACCATGGGAGATCAACTCATCAATGTTGAAACTGAAGTTTCCGAGAACATTGATGAAGAAAAGGGGAAGGACAAGGATTATGAGGATAAGGATAAAGATAAAAATGATTCATCTAAGTCTAGTGGAAGTACGGGTCCTAAAGCTTACCATGCGGAACCTCCTCCGCCTGTGTACTCTCCTGACCCTCAAGTTCCCCACCATCATATTGTTAATCAAGGTCCACCACCTCCATTAAATCCTAAGGATTTTGAAAGATGGCAATCTAAGATGATGTCTTATCTTAATAGCTCTTCTATTGAACTATGGAGAATTGTGCAGATGGGCTTCAAGGCTCAACAGCCCAATAACATGACTAGAAGAGAAGTGGTTGAGGCTCAACTCAACTCCACTGCCTTATACATGATTCAACAAGCTGTTGGTGAAAAAGAAATGCCACACATTGAAGACATCACCACCGCCAAGGAAGCTTGGGAAGCGCTCACCGACACCTTCATTGGCAATGCAAGCATGAGACACAACAAGTTTGAAGAGGTGAGCAATGAGGCTGATGGTTTTCTCATGGAAGATGGAGAAGATCACAAAGAAATGTATCGGCGCCTCAAGGCCCTTGCAAAACGGTTCAAAAAGCTTGGTGCTGATCATGTCAATGATGCTTGGGTCAAGAGGAAGTATGTCAAGGCCCTAATGCATTTTGAACCAATGGATTTAAAGATTCTCAAGAACAAGCACAACTATCATGAGATGACCTCCAATGAAGTCATGCAAGAAGTAGAAGCCTCCAAGGTTGAAACCAAGGTTGCAATGGACTCTCGCAACCGAGCTCTTGGTGAGAGAAGAGGTGGAAATCTAGCCTTGAAGGCTAAGGCCATAGAAAGGGAGGAAGAAAGAGATGATGATGATGATTCAAGTACTGCTTGGAGTGAAGATGACATCAAATATGATCTAAATGAGTATCTTGCTCTTGCTGCAAGAACTTTTTGGAAGAATCCATCTCAGTTCAAGTCCGGAGGATATCAAAAGGGTGACTCAAGTGGGAAGAAGTTTAGTGGCCCAAGAGCAAGAGTGTGCTACAACTGTGGGCATCAAAACCACTTCATTGCTGAATGTCCCTATGAGAAGAAAGAAGAGAATGGTGGCAAGTTGATTCCTAAAGTCAAAACCAAGTCCACCAACAAGAAACCGTTCAAGAAAAACCTCAACAACAAGAAACAATCAAGGATTGTGTTGCTAACTCAAGAAGAATACTCCTCCGGTGATGATGAAGAAGATGATGAAGAGACTCCTACAAAGGAAGTGGCTGCCATAGCCACTACAACTAGTGCTTCCTCATCTCTCTTTGAATCCCCCAATGAGAACCTTCCTAAAAGAAATGAAAAGTGCTTCATGGCCAAGTCTTCCGAGGTATCATCTTCTCCTCCCTCTATCTCTCAAAATGACAATGCTATGATAGAGGATGAGAACTGTCTTAAGGCTAAAAAGGAAGTGTTAGATATGCATGCTTATATCTCGAACTTGAAAGGTGATCCTAAGATTTACTTTGAATGCATGATGAACAAACTTGGTGAAGCTCTAAATACTATTGAGCTAAAAGAAGGATTTGATAGAGAAAATGCTGATGAAATAAGTACCTTATCTCTTGCTCTTGAAGAAGAACAAGAAACTAGAGCTGCTCTAGAATCTAGACTAGAATCTTTAGATGAGTCTCATAATGAAATTGTTGCTAAACTTACTAAGGAAAGAGACCATGCTAAAGCAAAATTAAAAGTGCTTAAAAATGACAAGACCAAGATTGTAGTTGATCATGATAAACTTGCTAAGGATTTAGAGAATCTAATCAAGGACTACAAAGCCTTGGAGAGTGAAAATTCTATCCTTATTAAGTCAAGTGAGCAACTCCAATCTAGGTTGGCTCAATATGATGTTGCTAGCTCCTCTACTCCTCATGTTTGTGATCATGCTAAAATGATTGAGGAACTTGCTAATCTAAAGGAAGAACTATCCATTTATGTTGAGACCAATCAACAAATTGAAGCTACATTTGCTAAATATGGTCTCAATCCTTATGCCTTAGACAGTAATTGTACAACTGAAGTTATCCTTGAAGAAAATGTTAGGTTGACAAATGAGGTTGAGAAGCTCACTGCTTCCAAAAGTAAGATGTCAGTGGATGATCTTTTGTCTAAGCAAAGATCACCCAAGAACAAGACAGGACTTGGATATGCTTCCTATGCAAATAGGAAGTCCAACAACAACAAGAAGGAGACGCCCGCTCAAGCAAAGAACAAGAAGGTCTTTGGTGGGAACAAAGCCCCAAAGGGCAATGTTCCTAAAAAGGATCACACGGGACCAAATAATCACTATGTTTTATTTAAAGACTACTATGGTGATATTTATGCTAAATATGATGGTCCCTATGATGGTTATGTTGCTTGGTCGATTTGGGTCCCAAAGACCCTTGTTACTAACATGAGAGGACCCATTGAAAAATGGGTACCTAAAACCAAGCATTGATCTTATGTAGGACTATGCCTCCGGTGGGTCAAAATGGGTGCTTGATAGTGGAGCAACCAATCATATGACCGGAGGCAAGGATCTTGTCAAGGAGTTGAGGCCTAATTACAATGATACAACCGTCTCCTTCGGCAATGGTGCAAAGTCTAAGGTATTGGGATTTGGCAAGGTAGTAGTAGCACATGATGTCACTCGTGTTGATGTCATGCTTGTCAAAACTCTTGGTTACAATTTACTTTCAGTTCGTTCCCTAGGCAAGATGGGTTTCGCCGTCTTTATTGATAATGATATTGTGGTTCTCTTGTGGAGCAAGACTCTCAATGTTGCTTTCGTTGGGTATGTTGAAAACAACTTGTATGTGGTGGACTTTTCGGGGAAAACCACTACAAGTGCAATATGCCTATATGCTAAAGCTGATGTGGGCTGGCTGTGGCATCGCCGCCTCGGTCATGTCAACATGAGAACTTTGCAAAGTCTTCACAAGGGAAACCATATTGAGGGACTAAAAGAATCTGTTTCCTTTGCCAAAGATCGTGTTTGCAGGGCTTGTGTTGAAGGAAAAATGCATGACATTTCGCACCCAAGCAAGACTATTATCTCTTCCAAGAGGATTTTGGAGCTCCTTCATGTGGATCTCTTTGGTCCTACTGCTCATAAGAGTTTGGGTGCTAAGAAACATTGCTTGGTTATTGTTGATGATTTCTCAAGATTCACATGGGTATTCTTTCTCAAGTTGAAGAGTGAGACTCAACAAATCTTCATCGACTTTGCCACCGAGCAACAACGTCAACACAATGTCTCTATATTGGCTATTAGAAGTGACAATGGCTCCGAGTTCAAGAACTACACTCTAAATGATTGGCTAAGTGATGAGGGGATAAGACATCAATATTCCGCTGCATACACCCCTCAACAAAATGGTGTGGCTGAGAGAAAGAACCGGACTCTTATGGATATGGCTAGGTCCATGTTGGCTGAATTCAAATCTCCATATAATTTTTGGGCTGAAGCTATCTCTACCGCTTGTCACTACTCTAACCGCCTCTACCTCCGCAAAGGCATCAACAAGACTCCTTATGAATTCTTCAAAGGCAAAAAGCCAAATGTTGGCTACTTCAAGGTGTTTGGTTGTAAGTGTTTCTATAAGAAAAAAGGGGTTCATTTATCTAAATTTGAATCTAAAGCATTAGAGGGTATATTTGTCGGCTATGGTGCAGAATCCCACACTTATAGAATCTATGACAAGACCTCGGGTATTGTTGTTGATTCTTGTAGTGTGGTTTTCGATGAGAATGATGGCTCCCAAGTGGGGCAAGTTGATGTTTGTGCAGATGATGAAATACCTCAGGACGCCATAGGAAGAGTTTGTGTGGAGTCTCTCCACCCTACTGAGGGACACCTTGTGGCTGATCGGGAAGAACTATGCTCCACTCAAGTGGAGCCCTCATCTTCACAAGTATCTCAAGCCCCAAGTGAAGGAGCAACTAATGCACCAACCGAAGAACATGTTGTAGACCCTCCTTCTAGTGAGCAAGATCAAGGTCATGATCAAGATCAAGGCCATGGCCAAGATCAGCCAAGCAATGATGATAGTGTTTCACCAAGTGATGACCAAGATCAAACTCATGAAGATGAGCAACCTCAAGTAACCGAGCAAGCTCAAGTTGATAGTCAAGACGGGGACTCAAATAATCAAGATGATCAAGTGATTCCTTCCAAGGAAGTAATTGAAGCCCGTCTCCTCAAGTATAGAGAAAGAGTAAATGAAGCTCGTGGCCACACTCATGATAAAGTTCTTGGTGATTCGAGAGCAAAAGTATCCACAAGAAGACAATTGGGCAGCTTTAGTGAGCATCATGCATATATCTCAATGGTTGAACCCAAGAAAGTATATGAAGCACTTGAGGATGCAGATTGGCTTGAAGCTATGCATGAAGAGCTGAACAACTTCAAGCGCAATAAAGTGTGGAAATTAGTAGAGAGACCCAAAGAGTGCCGCAATGTGATAGGCACAAAGTGGATATTCAAGAATAAGCAAGATGAGCATGGAATTGTTGTGAGGAACAAGGCAAGATTGGTAGCTCAAGGTTTCTCTCAAATTGAAGGAATTGACTTTGAAGAAACCTATGCTCCCGTGGCTCGCCTTGAGTCCATCTGTATCCTTCTTGCATATGCCACTCATCATAATTTTAAATTGCAACAAATGGATGTTAAAAGTGCATTTCTTAATGGTCCTTTAAATGAGTTGGTGTATGTAAAGCAGCCCCCGGGATTTGAGGATCCCAACTTCCCTAACCATGTCTATAAACTCGACAAGGCCCTCTATGGTCTCAAACAAGCACCTCGTGCTTGGTACGAGCACCTTAGAGAATTGTTGCTAGACCGTGGGTTTGAAGTTGGGCTAATTGATCCTACTCTTTTTACTAAGAGGGTCAATGGGCAGCTTTTCGTATGCCAACTATATGTTGATGATATTATCTTTGGCTCTACTAACCAAGCGTTTAACGATGAATTTTCAAAGCTTATGACTGACAGGTTTGAGATGTCTATGATGGGAGAGATGAGGTTCTTTCTTGGTTTTGAGATCAAGCAATTGAGAGAAGGGACCTTCATCAACCAAGGAAAATATCTCCAAGACATGCTCAAAAGATTCAAGATGAAGGACTTAAAAAGGGCCCCTACACCAATGGCCACCAAGTGTCATCTTGATTCAGATCCCAATGGTAAAGATGTGGATCAAAAGGTATATCGCTCCATGATTGGATCCCTACTTTACCTTTGCGCATCTAGGCCGGATATAGTGTTGGCAGTGGGTGTGTGTGCAAGGTATCAAGCAGCTCCTAAGGAGAGCCATATGATGGCTATCAAGAGAATCTTTCGATATTTAGTTGATACCACAAAATATGGTCTTTGGTACCCGAAGGGCTCAGATTTCTCACTATGCGGCTACACTGATGCTGATTGGGCTGGTGATAAGGATGACAGGAAATCAACCTCCGGGGCATGCCAATTTCTTGGTAGGTCCTTGGTGTGTTGGTCGTCAAAGAAGCAGAATTGCATATCCCTCTCCACCGCCGAAGCTGAATATGTCGCCGCCGCAAGTGGATGCACTCAGTTGTTATGGATGAGGCAAACTCTAAAGGAGTATAATATCATGAGTGATAGAGTGCCTCTTTTATGTGACAATGAGAGTGCTATCAAGATTGCCTATAATCCGGTGCAACATTCAAGAATGAAGCATATTGAGATCCGGAATCATTTCATTAGGGATCATGTTGCCCGTGGTGATATTGAGCTACATTATGTTCCAACTAAAGATCAACTAGCTGATATATTCACGAAGCCTCTTGATGAAGCAAGATTCTGCTATTTGAGGAATGAGCTAAATATCATAGATTCAAGGAGTATGGCTTGAACATCTTGCAAACACACCCCATGTCAAGGCTTTATTTTGGTTTAGGTGTGGGCATGGATATTGGGGGAGTGTTGTCCTAATTATTGGGCTCTTCCTCCCCCCATAATGCCGACATTAAAAGATCATTTCACTTTCTTGTTACTTTGTGTGACATTTGAGCTTAATGACGAGTAGCAGTTTTGGGCCCAAGATACATCTTCGCGGCGCCAAACTGCACATACTCATATATGGTGGCCTAGGCCACCGCCCTCTTCTTTGAGAAGAGTTGGTGCTATTTGGAATTTATTGGACTTTATTTGCCAATTATATGTTCTTATGGGAAGACACTCAATTTTGGTCTTCATTTGCTATGTTTGCAAAGTTGAGTGTCAATGTACCATTTACAGTTTGGAAATCTAATCCTAAGCCAAAACTTATCCCGAAAAACTATTCTACATTCTTAGTGCACAAGTTCCTTGTTTTCTAAAATAAATAAAAAGGGGGGAGGGGACATCTTGTAGAGTTTTGAAAAAGAAAACCAGTGCAAAAAGAATCAACTCATTCTGAGTTGTATTTTGCAAAATACGGGTGTTAGAAGTTGTTTCTAGATATATATTAGCGAACAATGAAAATTCTGGAATTTTTGCACTAGCACTGCGTGGCCCTGGACCAATGTCTCACACGCTGTGTGCAGTCCAGGCGCGTCCAGGAGCTCCAAACGCGTGGTCGCCCTTCGCCGGTACTACCGGCAACACGCGCTGGCACTACCGGCCCAGGGGCGCAAGGCAGCCCAGGTTCACAGGCTTCGTGGGATGTCCTTACCGGCACTACCGACCGCGCGCGCGGCGGCACTACCGGCCCGTCCGGGTATTGTCCCAGGTGCGCAGGATGCCCACGCTGGTACTACCGGCATAAACTCACCGGTAATACCGGTGGCTCCATCAAGCCAAAGAGACTCGCGCGGTGGAACCTGCTCTGTTCGTTTTCCTTTTCCCCATCCCACTCGTCGCCCCTCCTCCCGTGCTCGTCCAAGCCGCCGCCGCCGTCGCCGCCCCTACGGCCACCGGGGCGCCGCCACCATGCACCTCCTCCTCCGCCCGTTCGCCCTCAAGGGCGTCTGGACGTCTCCCCGACCTCTTCCCTGCCAATGGCTTCCTCCTCTGGTATATGTTCCTTGCTTCCCTTCTCCCTCTAGGTGAAAATTACTAGCAAGCAGGATGTAGTAGGTTTCATCCCCGGGAAAATTTTGTGTGGATTCTAGATGGAATTGTGCAGGTCATGTGAAAGTTTAGTCAGCAATGGTGCTTTGCCGAATAGATCGGGGCGATTTTGCTCCCGGGCGTTCCCCCTGTTTTTTTTTTGGAAATCTATTTGCAGTCTATTTTCTCACATTTGTTTGCACTATTCTTGTCTAGTTTCAGTCGATTTTGGTAACTTGTGCACTATCTCTTATTTTCCCTCTATCAATATTCTCTCTCAGGTCCAAGTGGTGCCGGTGGTGGTAAGCGTCCTCGCCGCAAAGCGACTGTTCTCAAGTACACCTCCGATCATGAAGAAGAAGAAGAAGAAGAGATAGCGCCTGTGAAGAAGCCAACTCGCCGTCAACAATCTGATGCTGCAAAAGCCACTCAAAAGCTGGTATTAGTCAAAATGAATACAAAACCAGTTGACAAGTGGCCTGTAGCTGAATATTCTGAAATGAGAAAGAGGAATTCTTATCTAGCTCTCAAGGAGGCGAGGTGCTCTCCTCGTTTCTGGAATTTCTTTCAGCAGAAGATATATGAGGATATATATACTAATAATGTCAACCCTGTTGCTCCTATGCATACCATTGACTTTGCACATGTTGAGAAGGAAGCTGAATACTTTGCAGATGCCAAGGCTATTTGGACTGAATTTGGGTTGACGAGGTTGATGAATTTCAACCATCCTTACAATGAAGACATCATTGCCCAGTTTTTCGCTACTGTATTCATTGACACTGACGATGCCAGGACCATGACCTGGATGACTATGGAGAAGAAGCTGTCCGGGACTTGGGCACAGTTTGCAGAGTACATGCAGTATCCAGTTTTGCCACCTAATGCTGAGGGGTACTTCCGTGCTCACTACTCAAAGAAGCCTATCAAGAAGGAGCTTCTCGCTGACCTGTATATGGAGGGAGAAGTGAAACTTGGCAGTCAGAAGTTTCTCTTGCCTGTGTACGACATCATGCTGCGAGTGTACTGGGAGACACTGAACCCAAAGGTGGGCTGCCATGATCAGATATTTGGTTTTCTTCAGAACTTGCTGTATCTCACTCACAAGAACAAGGGCAAGGGACTTCAGTTGGATGTCATGGACTATATCTGGGAGGAGCTGTGGACTGGGATTATCTCTTGCAAGGCGCCAGTGTTTGCGCCTTATATTATGCTGTTCATCTGTGATAGGTATAAAGCTGCAAGGTGTGGAAACCTGCTGGAACATTGTGGCACCACTGCTCATAAGGTCAAGGAGCTCAGGATGAAGCCACATCCTTCTCCTCCAGGTGCTCCTACTGCTTCTGATTCTGAGGAGGATACCACTGATGAGGAGTACACCCCTATGGATGCTCCTAAGGGATGGTTTGCTCGCATTGAGGCCAAGCTTGCCAAGTCTTTCTGCCTTAATGTGGACATCAATAAGAGGCAGTATCAGGCTCACAAGAAAAGGAAGGAGGACAAGAAGAAGCTCAAGCTTATGATGAAGAAGATGGATATTGATGTCAGTCCCAATGGCTCTGAGGAGAACATCACCGATGAGGACAAGTGGATTTCTGCACATTGCATGTCACAGCAGGCCTATGAGAGGCTCGGGATGCCTGGTCCGTCCCACAGTCAGCAAGCTAATTCCGTAGATGAGGATGATAATGGCGACGAGTCTTCCGAGGCTGGGGAGTCCGGCGAGCATTGAGTGTTCATGGGTCGCATTAGCATCGCTTCTTTTCTCTTTTTGGTGTCTCGATGCCAAAGGGGGAGAAGAAGGTCTATTAGGTTGTCTCGGGATTTGCATGGGTGTGGGCACAAGCATATGCTTTTTATCACTCTTTGAGAGCTTGTGTCGCTTTTTATCACTCTTTGAGAGCTTGTGTCCATTTTTTATTTTGCCATTTACTTTGCTGAACTCATTTGCTATTATGGATCTAGTATGTGTGAGAACTATGTTATCTATGTGCGAGCTGAGACATATGGTTCTATTATGGATGTCTAAGGATTTCGGTATTCATGGTAATCTATGTGGATTTTGGTATTCATGGTATCGGTATTCTTGGTATCTTATATGGTTGAGATGTTATCTATTATTGTGGTATGTTATCTATTAGTGAGATATGGTATGACATCTTCATCTCAACCTATATTTGAGTACGTCTCATTCAGATGCAAATGTGTATATGTTGTTGCAACTGTCTCCGTTCATATGTTAGGGGAGATTATTACCTAATGTGTGCATTTGCATTCAAACGCAAATTACTTCTATGCACACATTTAGGGGGAGCCTCCTTATTATAATTTTGAGACATGTTGCTGAAAATGATCTATATTTGCAAAATCCCGGTATTGTCATCAAACACCAAAAAGGGGGAGATTGAAAGGACATTTCATGATTTCCTATGTTTTGTGTGTTTGGCGACAACACCGGTGATCATTTAATGTGGTGCGAAGTGATGCAGGGCTTATTTAGATTGATAACGTTCGGCATCGACCCCCAAAAAGGATGGACCTATTGCCAGTGCCGCGCTCTCTTATGGACAGCAAAAATGCCCAGGGACGGTACTACCGCCCCCAAGTGGGCGGTACTACCGCCCTCAAGGCTGGACACATGCAGAGGTGGCCACGGCACTGGGCGGTACTGCCACAGCACTGCCGCTCAAGCATTATTCTTTACAAAGTTCAAATAGGGCGGTACTACCATGGTTATGGTGGCGGTACTACTGCCCATAAGCATGCACACATGCAGAGGTGGCCACGACACTGGGGCGGTACTGCCACGGCACTGCCGCTCAAGTGTTATTTCGCAAATTCAAAGTAAGGGGCGGTACTACCATGGTAAGGAGGGCGGTACTACCGCCCCTCCCAGGAAATGACACTTCTGCGTCCAGTTCATCAAGACCAGGAATTCTTCCTCGACTACCAGGGGCGGTACTACCGCTCAGGGTGCAGCGGTACTACCGCCCGGAGCTCCCAACGGTCAGATTTTGACTGGGACTATAAATAGTCCCCCTTCTTCTCCAAAGGACCTGCTTGACCAGAAAGAGAACAAGCTCCATTTTCAGAACACCAAATCACCTAGATCTCCTCCCTCATCCACCCAAAGTCCTTGATCTTTGGGGAATCGAAGGAGAAGGCACCGATCTACATCTACACCGAGCCGATTTACATTTCCCCCTCAGATTCTTGAGGGCCCCCTTGCCTAGGGTTTCTTTGTGCAAACCCTAGGTTGTGATTTCATTATTTGTGTCAACACCCGGATTTTTAAGTCTAGATGCCGTCCATTATGCCAAACATCGCAATCCCAGAAAGATCATTTTTGCGAAACATAATAGAATTGGTATCACATACATCATTCGTTACAAACCATATTGTCTTACAAAAATAACAGATCACAAGGATCATGTCTTAACATATTTCACACAGCGGAATACTACGTAGTAGGTCATCTTCAACTTCTTGGCCACAGGCAATGGTTGACTCTTTGGAGATAGCCCTAGTTTTCATAGACCTCCTGTTGTCCGTCTTCTTCGTATTCCTCCTCGTAGTCTGGCCATTTGAATAGCCAGGGACAGAGCCATGAGTACTTTAAAGTACTCGCAAACTAATACTATGATAAGTACATAAAAATTACTTGCAAACTTAACCAAAGTAACTAAAGCTTTGTGTCCTAGGCTCTAGTCTTATTTGCATAAAGCTAGTTTTACTTCAAGAATCCATTATATTCAAAGACTCCCTACTTGTCTATAACTACTATTGTGGAAACATTAGTGTCATTTCCACAACTAGGTGGTAATTCATATCAACTTCATTTTTACTTCAAGTCAATTCATATTTAGAAATTATCTGACGACGGAACAGTATGGCCATCCAACCAGTCCATGACCGCGGACGCGGCTATTCGAATAGTTTTACACTCTGCAGAGGGGGTACACTTTCACCACAACATTTGATACATCCGTCAGGGACAGCCCTGAATAATCATACGGAGTATGCGGATAATCAACCGAAACCTTTCAATTACATACCCTAGTATAGGCACCTCCCCTATGAGCTGGGCCCCCCAGTAATGACAACCTGCCAGTCTGGGACTGCATAGGAGTTTCAAGTCATCCTTTCATTTCAGTTTATTTTCTGACGGAGGCAGCTTGCGGCATAACCCCTATGGCACTTGTCCAGAGGGAACCCATACTAAGGTATATAAAATTCCAGTTAAGCCCTACCCAAAATTATCAGGTATTGTGGTTGTACGGTAGAATTGGAATGGTATCGCATCCGAACCCAACCATCAATTTTTGTCAAATTCACCAGGTCATTAGAGTGGTCATATTCACCTTCAAAAATATTTATTAGACTGAAATCATCAATCTAAGGTTTTCAGAATCCACTAAGTTCCAAGTGTTCCCATTTAAAGTGATCAAATTTATCTTTAGCACTAGCATCTAAGTCATGAATGGTATCTACTAGTGAAGGAATATCAACTAGATTGATTAGCTAGACTAAACTTTTCAGGCTTGTATTAATTTCTAGATTTAGACAAAGGTCAACTATAAAATACTTGGATAAGTAAAAAGCTTGCAAAAATAAGGACTTGGGATGGTAATGCTCCCTAAATAAGTTTTAATGGTATCCTTGCTAGTTTGCACTAGTATAGCTTGCCTTGATTGGTACAATTGGTGCAGTTGGTACAATTGGCACAGGGTTCCTCCTCCTCCTCGTATACCTCCTCTTCTGCTTCGTAGGTGTCGGCACTAGCGTCTAGAAATACACACAAGGTACACAAGCACCAAACAATACTTAAGTACTTTATTTATCACACCAAGGATCACACAAAATGATTTACTAACATCACAATAATTGTTGCTAGGGTTTCCATTTATTTCTTCTTTAGAAAAGTAATTTCCACTCATTGAAAATTACTAAGATTTAATATTCTCCAAATAAATATGGGATCATGTGGACTCATGTCATCACCTCATATTCACTTGGGGAATGTGATTTAAATGAGAGGCTACCTCTCATAATAGTGGGATAATAAATTTGGAGTAATTTAAATGAGCTAAAAATGACTTCATAGTCATTAATTGGATCTAGCCCATGATCATGTGAAACAAGTACATCATATTTTTACATATTCAGATAGAGTATCTGAAATGTGAATTTTGAGAGTTTGAATCATCTCAAAATAATTTATGGTTAATTTTTAATAAATGTTTGAAGATGGCAAAGTGATTGTCTTGCTATTTCTACTGTAAGTGTTTTATAATTAATCTTGGGTTGAGAATTTTGTGGGATAGATAAAACCCTAAGCTTCCCATAGAAATTGGATTCACTCCATTTGGATCTGTGGATGAATTGTTATGCATTTTAGAACAGAGCATCTGTAGAGTAATTATACCAAAAAGAATAAACATTGTTTGAATTTATTAGGCCGGCGGGAAACTAAACGGGCCAGGGAACTGCTTAGCAGGCCGGCCCAGTCGGGCTTCGCGGAGCGCGAACGGCCTGACGAGGGGGTCCCTCCTGTCAGTGGGTTATAATACCCAAATCGGTACGCTAGCTAGGGGCCGTAGGATTAGATCGAGATCAAACGGCCCAGAGTCATCTCTGTCCGCGACACAGTGGCGGGGGAGCTAACCCTAATTCGGCGGCTAGGTAGGGGGTCGGAGACTCACCGGAGGTCCGGCGAGGTTCGGGGAGTGGTTCAATCGATGTAGTGGACGACGGGGAAGGAGCTGGTGGTCGCGGCGTCGTCGATGGTGCACTGCAACTCAACCTCCACCTTGCTCCTGCTCGGGCGGCTCACGGCGGTCCTTCGGCTTCGATTCCGGCGAGCTCGAATGAAATTGGGTCGGGGGATTGTGCTGTAATGATCAGTGGTATGAGTGAGGTCGAATGGTGTGTCCAATTTGTGCGGGGATGGTCGCCTTATATAGGCTCGACGAGGGTCTGCCGGGAGGTCACGGATGACGATCATGGAGGTGATGTTACGGCCAGCTGCGGGCATGGGCGAGGGTGGCATTCTGTTCATGGCGTTACGGCGGGCGTCACGGTCGTCCTTGCACAGCGGGCGGTGGTCAAGCACAGTGGTGCTGATCATGCGCGCGTCATCGTCTCCGTCGACGGTCGTCGAGGTGCGCGGCTGCTATAGGTCGAGCGGCGGCCACTGGGCTTGTCTAGTAGGCTTCTGAGGTCGTGACGGGGCTCTGGACGGGCTCTGATGGCGAGGCGGGGCGTGGTGCATCGGAGCTGGTCGGCGTCCTTCCGCCTCGTCATGTCCTTCCGCGGCATGGCCGTGGCTTGGGCGGTGGCGTTCATTGCATCTAGATGATCGGCGCGTACACGCGCGGGCTCAGTGAAGTGAGGGAGCTCGACTGGGTGCACTGGCTCGGCTTAGGCGTCCACGGTTTGACATCGGGCAAGTGGAGCGGTGGCACACGGCGGCTTCCTCGCCATGCCATGACGAGCATGAGAGAGAGAGAGGTTCAGAGGCGATCCAAAGTGACTAGGGGCGATGGTAGAGGGGCAGTAAAAATGCAAATTGACAACGGTGGTCGACATGCTACAGAACTTGCAGTATGGGCTCGAGCTCACCCTCTGCATATCAGGTGTTCGGCGAAATGGCCGCAAGAGAAAACTTTTCAAAATTTGGCAAAGTAAAATTTGGGTGAAACGCCCAAATTACATAGAGTCTAACAGTAGCCTCCGTTTGCAGAAAGGTATTGGTTTGCTAAAAATCAAAATGAGGATGATCTTGTTTTTGATATAACATTGCCACTTTGGCATTTTATTAAAATCATCTGAAAGGGTTTCTGCATAAATGACCAATACCAAAAGTGATCATATTGACATGAACTTGCAAATCATGCAACAAAACCATGGGGCTCAGTTTAAGAATCAGATGCTGTGGGTGCTCGAAGTGAGCATCACAGTAATTTGGTCAAAAATGACCATTTGAAATTTTTACTAAGTTTTTATTTTCCCCTTTTGGTTCTCTTTGATTCTTTGGGTGTTGTAAATGAGTTAGGAAATGTTTTGAATCACTTCACACCATGCTATCATGGCAAGATGACATTTCCCTAATTTAATCAAAGAAAATTTAAATGCATATGTGGCTTATATCACTTATATGTATTTGATTTGAATTTGTTTCTATTTTTCCTTTCCATTTCTCTGTTTGTCTTTGCTTCTATTATTATTGGTTTTGGGTTTTATTAATGTTTGCAAATTATCTAAGCAAGAATCAAACATAGGCACTATGCATAACAATATGGAAGATGCAAATTTTAGTTAACTCCATATTTTGAATAAATGGAATTTGACACATTCCATTAATAATTTTTTTGGGGTGTTACAAACCTTCCCCCCTTACAAAAGATCTCGTCCCGAGATCGGAAGAAAACTAGGAACTAAAGAGATCGGGGAATTCAGTTCTCATGTAATCTTCTTGCTCCCACGTGGCTTCTTCTTCAGTGTGGTTGCTCCACTGAATTTTTAGAAACTTGATACTTCGGGTGCGGGTGGTCCTGTAAGCTTCTTCTAGAATACGGATGGGCACTTCACGATAGGTCAGATCCTTGTTGATATCCACAGACCTGTGATCAATGTTCTTGAAAACTTCCGTCTTCTCAGGAACTTCTAAACACTTTCGAAGTAACGAGATATGAAACACATCATGCACAGCTGACATTTCCTCTGGTAGTTCCAATTGATATGACACTTCTCCTCGGCGACTTAAAACTTTGAAGGGTCCAACATATCTAGGTGCAAGCTTACCTTTGAGTTGGAATCTTTGCATTCCTTTGAGGGGCGATACTTTCAAATACACAAAGTCTCCGACATTGAAAGTCAATTCTCTGCGTCTCTTGTCAGCATAACTCTTTTGTCTGGATTGGGCGGTCTTGAGGTGTTCGCGAATTTTGTGAACCTTCTCTTCAGCTTCTCGTAGAATGTCAGGTCCAAATATTTGACTATCTCCGACTTCTGACCAGTTCAGAGGGGTACGGCACTTCCTTCCATACAATACTTCAAATGGGGCCATTTGCAAACTTGCTTGATAACTGTTGTTGTACGAGAATTCTGCGAAAGGCAGACAATCTTCCCATTTAGATCCATATTCCAGCACACAGGCTCTTAACATATCTTCGAGGATCTGGTTAACTCTTTCTGTCTGTCCATCGGTCTGCGGGTGATAAGCAGTACTGAAATGCAGTTGGGTTCCTAATCCTTCTTGGACCTTCTTCCAGAACCTTGAGGTAAATTGGGATCCTCTATCTGACACAATTGACTTGGGTGTTCCATGTAGACTAACTATTCTTGAGATATATAACTCTGCGAGCTTAGGGCCTTCGTATGTGGTTTTGACTGGTATGAAGTGGGCTACTTTAGACAATCTGTCAATCACTACCCAAATAGAATCATTTCCTCTACTAGATTTGGGCAATCCAGTAATAAAATCCATTCCGATAGAATCCCATTTCCATTCAGGAATCTGTAGAGGCTGCAGTAATCCTGCGGGTCGCTGATGTTCGGCTTTGACTCTCTGACATATATCACACTTGGCTATGTAGCTTCCGATTTCTCTCTTCATGCGGTGCCACCAAAATTGTTCCTTCAGATCTTGATACATCTTCGTCCCTCCTGGATGAATGGAATAAAGAGTATCATGGGCTTCCTTCAAAATGACTTGCTTCCACTCTGAGTCTGCTGGCACACAGAGGCGTCCGTTGTACCAGAGAACTCCTTCTTCATCTTCAGTAAATCCAGGGGCCTTCCCCATACTTATCTGACGCTTGATTCCGTCAATTCCTGCGTTTCCTTTCTGGGCTTCCTTTATCTGACTTATCAGCATAGGCTGAAGTTCAATACTGGCTAGAAATCCTTCGCTAACTAGCTCCAGTCTAAACTTCTCAAATTCCTGATGCAAACTCGGCTGCTCTTCTGCGATCATGGTGTTCAACTGACACGGCTGTCTACTTAGGGCATCCGCTACCACATTGGCCTTGCCGGGGTGGTAGTGAATTTCTAGATCATAATCCTTGATTAACTCTATCCATCTTCTTTGCCTCATATTCAACTCCTTCTGAGTAAAAATATACTTCAGGCTCTTATGATCTGAATAGATCTCACAGCGATTACCCATGAGGTAATGACGCCATGTCTTCAGTGCTAACACTACTGCGGCCAACTCTAGATCATGGGTTGGATAATTCTGCTCATGCTGCTTCAATTGTCTAGACAGGTATGATATCACTTTGCCTTCTTGCATTAACACACATCCAAGACCAATCTTGGATGCGTCACAATATACGTCAAATGGCTTGTTGATGTCAGGCATGATCAATATTGGGGCTGAGATCAATCTCTCCTTGAGTTTTCGAAAACTCTCTTCACATTTGTCCGTCCATTCAAACTTCTTATCTTTCTTTAACAATTGGGTCATGGGTCTTGCGATGCTTGAAAATCCTTCGACGAACTTGCGGTAGTATCCCGCTAATCCAAGAAATGCACGGACTTCAGTTTGAGTGGTTGGGGCTTTCCATTCTTCAACTGTCCTGATCTTCTCCGGGTCTACTGAAATTCCTCCTGCAGACAAGATATGTCCCAGGAATCCTACTTCTGTTAACCAAAACTCACATTTGCTAAACTTAGCATATAATTGATGCTCTCTGAGGGTTTCCAAAATAATCCGCAGATGTTGCTCATGTTCTTCTTCTGACTTGGAGTAGATTAGAATGTCGTCAATAAAGACAACAACGAACTTGTCCAAAAAGTTCATAAAGATTTTATTCATGAGGTTCATGAAATAAGCTGGGGCATTGGTCAATCCGAATGACATGACATTGTACTCATACAGTCCATATCTGGTGGTGAAAGCTGTCTTGGGAATATCCGTTGCGCGGATCTTCAGTTGATGGTAACCAGTCCTAAGATCAATCTTAGAGAATACCCGGGCTCCGGTCAGTTGATCAAACAGTTCTTCTATCTTTGGCAAGGGATATTTGTTTTTGATAGTGACATCGTTCAGCTTACGGTAATCCGTACACAAACGACTGGCACCGTCCTTCTTATCCACAAACAGGACTGGCGATCTCCAGGGTGAGGCACTTGGTTGAATCAAACCTTTCCTTAACATATCATCCAGTTGCTTCTTTAGTTCCACTAGTTCGGTCGGGTTCATACTATAAGGCCTCTGAGCTATGGGTCCAGTTCCAGGAATTAACTCAATGATAAACTCGATATCCCGATCTGGGGGCATACCGGGTAATTCATCTGGGAACACATCAGGGTATTCACAGACTACTCTGACTTGATCTAGGGTTGGTTTGGCTAGACTCTGGTTGCAGGTGAATTGTCGGGGCAACTGTTCAGACACGTGTTCAACTAACACTCCGGTGCTACTAGTGATGGTGATGGCCTTCTTGGCACAGTCAATTACTCCGTGATGTCTTGACATCCAATCCATACCCAATACTACTTCCAAACCTTTGGTTCCCAGTACTATTAGGTTTGCATAAAAATCTATCTCCTGGATTCTGATAGGCACAGCCTTGCAAAATTTTCTAGCTTTTGTAGTTGAACCAGGTATTTGAACTATCATGACATGCTTCAAATTTATTGGGTGAATCTTACTAGTGCATGCAAAATCTTCAGTGATAAACGAATGTGATGCTCCAGAATCAAACAACACTCTTGCAGGTACAGAATTAACAGGAAACATACCCAGCACTACATCTGGCGCTTCCTGGGCTTCTTCAGCATTCATGTTGTAGAGACGGCCATTGTGGTTGTTAGGGTGGCCTGAGGCAGTCCTTCTTCCTGCGGAGACACGGCGCTGCTGCTGGGCTGGGGGAGTGGCATTGTTGGCGGTCTTGACCAGCTTCTTGGGGCATTCATTGGAGTAATGACCAACTACTCCACATTCATAACAGGTCACATTAGACTTGTCCTTGGCTGCAACAGGCACAGCGTTGCTTCCAGTCCTTGGGTTCGGGTTGGCGTTGTTGTTGTTATTGGGGAATCTGCTTGGAGCACGGTTGGTGTTGTTGTTGCTGTTGTTGTGGTTGTGGCCTCCTGGCCTTGAGTGTCCTCCACCACGGTTGGGGTAGTTCGGACGAGACGTTGGCATAGGGGGCCTGCTGGGTCTAGGGGCATATCCTCCACTTGAGCTGGGGCGAAACTTCTGGGCATTGTTGGGCCCACTTTGGTGCATCATCCTGCGTTTGCGGTTGTCGTTGGCTTGGTTGATCTTCCCTTCCATCTGTATGGCTGAGTCCACTAACTCTTCCAAGTCCGGAAACTTGATATTCACAAGTACCGTCTGCATCTCATCATGCAGACCATTCAGAAACCTTTCCTTCTTCTTGGCGACGGTATCGGAGTCATCTGGGGCATACCTAGACAAAGTGAGAAACTTGTCACGGTACTCCACCACACTCATTCTCCCCTGCTTCAGATCACGGAACTCATCTCTCATCTTCAAAACTAAACCTGGGGGCACATGGTATCTGCTAAACTTGAGCTTGAATTCTTCCCAAGTCATCATCTGTCCTCCATTTAAGGCACGGGTGCTGCTCCACCAGGCTCTGGCAGGTCCTGATAGATAATGGGTAGCAAACAGTACCTTATCGGCTTCATCAACTCCGGCAACCTCTAGGTTGTTCTCCATGGTTTTGAGCCAGTCATCCGCATCTAGTGGCTCTTCTGACTTGTGAAACATTGGTGGATTAGTATTCTGGAAATTCTTCAACTTCGATCCAGGGTGATCCTGGTTTCCATTGCCTTGATTGTTCTGGGCCATCTGGGCTATCTGATGCATTGCTGCAATATTGGCTTGACGCTCAGCCTTGCCTTCTTCTCTTTCTGCCATCATCATCTGCAGAAGTTGCAGTATTGGGTCCTGGGTTGAGCTGCTTCCAGTGTTGTTGCGAGTAGGAGGGGCCATCTGAACATTGAGATAGATCATAAGATGAGAGGGAAGTTTCTATGTTTTGTTTGAGTTATAGTTTGAAGTTCAAAACTTGAATACTTGAAATTCAAACAACACTTTTCATTTATTCAAACAACATCTTACAACATAACACCCAAGATGGTTTTTAAAAACCATTTACTCGTTCTACGATACAAGGGACAGGATACAAACTCACACCTACTCAAGTGATCTAGTGCAACTACTACTCTTCTGGCTCCATGGTCTCGTCCTCATCATCCAAGGGGATGAAGTCGTCATCATCAGCCTCCAGGAACTGGTAGTCCTCTAGGTCCGTGTACTCGTCCTCCTCGAAGTCAGCATCGTCACTAAGGTAGGCAGTGTCATCACCCTGGATGTCTTCGCCTTCCTTCTCGAATTCCTTCAGCTGGATCTCCTGGTCCTTGATGGTCTGCTCCAGGGCTACTATCCTCGTGCGAAGGCGAGCGATGATGTAGTCCTTCTTGGCGCGCTGGTGGCGAAGTGACTTGCGTTCCTTGGCCAGGATGGTGATGGTGTCCTTCTGCTTGGCGAGCTCGAGGTGGGTCTGGTTGCCGTAGGCGCGGGAGTTGTCCAGCTCCTTGCGAACTTCATGCAGCATGAAGTCCAAATGTTCTGCATGATGCTTCAGCTCGGGGTGTCCTGGCACATCCATTGGCACACCCATTGGGTCATGCCTGGCGTAGTGGTAGAAGCGGGTTCCTTGGATCTGGCTCACATGTTGCCAGCACAGGCGGGCAAGTGCTTCCTGCATGGCTCGGGCAAGTCCATCCATCCAGTTGCTTTCCCTCACGGAAAACTGGATCCTCTCTGATGTAGGTGGCTCCATCTTTCCTCTCATATCCGCCATGACGATCCATTGCAGCTCTCCTCCAGGCTGATCATTGGCTTGTCCTCCGAAGAACTCCGGGTGTGGGCGTTCGAGAAACTCAGATAGGTCATCCAAGTCCTTCTCGAATACCAGGCTTCCTCCGTTGCCCAGCTGATAGAACTTGGTGTGGTTGAGCAGCTCCATCTATAAGTGAATTAGATGAGTAAGTTAGAGAAGTGATCAAGTGTGCAAAATTTTAAGTAGAAGTGCATATAACAGTAGAACCTGTCTTTTTGAAAAGATTTCAGAGGTAAGAGTGAGACTAGGTTTTCATAAACATTCACTCCATTTGTTTCGAAACTAAATTTTTCAGCCGTCCAATCTAACTAAGGCTCCTAAGGTCAACGATGGCTCTGATACCAACTTGTCAACACCCGGATTTTTAAGTCCAGATGCCGTCCATTATGCCAAACATCGCAATCCCAGAAAGATCATTTTTGCGAAACATAATAGAATTGGTATCACATACATCATTCGTTACAAACCATATTGTCTTACAAAAATAACAGATCACAAGGATCATGTCTTAACATATTTCACACAGCGGAATACTACGTAGTAGGTCATCTTCAACTTCTTGGCCACAGGCAATGGTTGACTCTTTGGAGATAGCCCTAGTTTTCATAGACCTCCTGTTGTCCGTCTTCTTCGTATTCCTCCTCGTAGTCTGGCCATTTGAATAGCCAGGGACAGAGCCATGAGTACTTTAAAGTACTCGCAAACTAATACTATGATAAGTACATAAAAATTACTTGCAAACTTAACCAAAGTAACTAAAGCTTTGTGTCCTAGGCTCTAGTCTTATTTGCATAAAGCTAGTTTTACTTCAAGAATCCATTATATTCAAAGACTCCCTACTTGTCTATAACTACTATTGTGGAAACATTAGTGTCATTTCCACAACTATGTGGTAATTCATATCAACTTCATTTTACTTCAATTCAAGTCATATTTAGAAATTATCTGACAACGGAACAGTATGGCCATCCAACCAGTCCATGACCGCGGACGAAGCTATTCGAATAGTTTTACACTCTGCAGAGGGGGTACACTTTCACCACAACATTCGATACATCCGTCAGGGACAGCCCTGAATAATCATACGGAGTATGCGGATAATCAACCGAAACCTTTCAGTTACATACCCTAGTATAGGCACCTCCCCTATGAGCTGGGCCCCCCCAGTAATGACAATCTGCCAGTCTGGGACTGCATAGGAGTTTCAAGTCATCCTTTTATTTCAGTTCGGAGGCAGCTTACGGCATAACCCCTATGGCACTTGTCCAGAGGGAACCCATACTAAGGTATATAAAATTCCAGTTAAGCCCTACCCAAAATTATCAGGTATTGTGGTTGTACGGTAGAATTGGAATGGTATCGCATCCGAACCCAACCATCAATTTTTGTCAAATTCACCAGGTCATTAGAGTGGTCATATTCACCTTCAAAAATATTTATTAGACTGAAATCATCAATCTAAGGTTTTCAGAATCCACTAAGTTCCAAGTGTTCCCATTTAAAGTGATCAAATTTATCTTTAGCACTAGCATCTAAGTCATGAATGGTATCTACTAGTGAAGGAGTATCAACTAGATTGAGTAGCTAGACTAAACTTTTCAGGCTTGTATTAATTTCTAGATTTAGACAAAGGTCAACTATAAAATACTTGGATAAGTAAAAAGCTTGCAAAAATAAGGACTTGGGATGGTAATGCTCCCTAAATAAGTTTTAATGGTATCCTTGCTAGTTTGCACTAGTATAGCTTGCCTTGATTGGTACAATTGGTGCAGTTGGTACAATTGGCACAGGGTTCCTCCTCCTCCTCGTATACCTCCTCTTCTGCTTCGTAGGTGTCGGCACTAGCGTCTAGAAATACACACAAGGTACACAAGCACCAAACAATACTTAAGTACTTTATTTATCACACCAAGGATCACACAAAATGATTTACTAACATCACAATAATTGTTGCTAGGGTTTCCATTTATTTCTTCTTTAGAAAAGTAATTTCCACTCATTGAAAATTACTAAGATTTAATATTCTCCAAATAAATATGGGATCATGTGGACTCATGTCATCACCTCATATTCACTTGGGGAATGTGATTTAAATGAGAGGCTACCTCTCATAATAGTGGGATAATAAATTTGGAGTAATTTAAATGAGCTAAAAATGACTTCATAGTCATTAATTGGATCTAGCCCATGATCATGTGAAACAAGTACATCATATTTTTACATATTCAGATAGAGTATCTGAAATGTGAATTTTGAGAGTTTGAATCATCTCAAAATAATTTATGGTTAATTTTTAATAAATGTTTGAAGATGGCAAAGTGATTGTCTTGCTATTTCTACTGTAAGTGTTTTATAATTAATCTTGGGTTGAGACAAATTTTGTGGGATAGATAAAACCCTAAGCTTCCCATAGAAATTGGATTCACTCCATTTGGATCTGTGGATGAATTGTTATGCATTTTAGAACAGAGCATCTGTAGAGTAATTATACCAAAAAGAATAAACATTGTTTGAATTTATTAGGCCGGCGGGAAACTAAACGGGCCAGGGAACTGCTTAGCAGGCCGGCCCAGTCGGGCTTCGCGGAGCGCGAACGGCCTGACGAGGGGGTCCCTCCTGTCAGTGGGTTATAATACCTGAATCGGTACGCTAGCTAGGGGCCGTAGGATTAGATCGAGATCAAACAGCCCAGAGTCATCTCTGTCCGCGACACAGTGGCGGGGGAGCTAACCCTAATTCGGCGGCTAGGTAGGGGGTCGGAGACTCACCGGAGGTCCGGCGAGGTTCGGGGAGTGGTTCAATCGATGTAGTGGACGACGGGGAAGGAGCTGGTGGTCGCGGCGTCGTCGATGGTGCACTGCAACTCAACCTCCACCTTGCTCCTGCTCGGGCGGCTCACGGCGGTCCTTCGGCTTCGATTCCGGCGAGCTCGAATGAAATTGGGTCGGGGGATTGTGCTGTAATGATCAGTGGTATGAGTGAGGTCGAATGGTGTGTCCAATTTGTGCGGGGATGGTCGCCTTATATAGGCTCGACGAGGGTCTGCCGGGAGGTCACGGATGACGATCATGGAGGTGATGTTACGGCCAGCTGCGGGCATGGGCGAGGGTGGCATTCTGTTCATGGCGTTACGGCGGGCGTCACGGTCGTCCTTGCACAGCGGGCGGTGGTCAAGCACAGTGGTGCTGATCATGCGCGCGTCATCGTCTCCGTCGATGGTCGTCGAGGTGCGCGGCTGCTATAGGTCGAGCGGCGGCCACTGGGCTTGTCTAGTAGGCTTTTGAGGTCGTGACGGGGCTCTGGACGGGCTCTGATGGCGAGGCGGGGCGTGGTGCGTCGGAGCTGGTCGGCGTCCTTCCGCCTCGTCATGTCCTTCCGCAGCATGGCCGTGGCTTGGGCGGTGGCGTTCATTGCATCTGGATGATCGGCGCGTACACGCGCGGGCTCAGTGAAGTGAGGGAGCTCGACTGGGTGCACTGGCTCGGCTTAGGCGTCCACGGTTTGACATCGGGCAAGTGGAGCGGTGGCACACGGCGGCTTCCTCGCCATGCCATGACGAGCATGAGAGAGAGAGAGGTTCAGAGGCGATCCAAAGTGACTAGGGGCGATGGTAGAGGGGCAGTAAAAATGCAAATTGACAACGGTGGTCGACATGCTACAGAACTTGCAGTATGGGCTCGAGCTCACCCTCTGCATATCAGGTGTTCGGCGAAATGGCCGCAAGAGAAAACTTTTCGAAATTTGGCAAAGTAAAATTTGGGTGAAACGCCCAAATTACATAGAGTCTAACAGTAGCCTCCGTTTGCAGAAAGGTATTGGTTTGCTAAAAATCAAAATGAGGATGATCTTGTTTTTGATATAACATTGCCACTTTGGCATTTTATTAAAATCATCTGAAAGGGTTTCTGCATAAATGACCAATACCAAAAGTGATCATCTTGACATGAACTTGCAAATCATGCAACAAAACCATGGGGCTCAGTTTAAGAATCAGATGCTGTGGGTGCTCGAAGTGAGCATCACAGTAATTTGGTCAAAAATGGCCATTTGAAATTTTTACTAAGTTTTTATTTTCCCCTTTTGGTTCTCTTTGATTCTTTGGGTGTTGTAAATGAGTTAGGAAATGTTTTGAATCACTTCACACCATGCTATCATGGCAAGATGACATTTCCCTAATTTAATCAAAGAAAATTTAAATGCATATGTGGCTTATATCACTTATATGTATTTGATTTGAATTTGTTTCTATTTTTCCTTTCCATTTCTCTGTTTGTCTTTGCTTCTATTATTATTGGTTTTGGGTTTTATTAATGTTTGCAAATTATCTAAGCAAGAATCAAACATAGGCACTATGCATAACAATATGGAAGATGCAAATTTTAGTTAACTCCATATTTTGAATAAATGGAATTTGACACATTCCATTAATAATTTTTTTGGGGTGTTACAATTTGTGTAACTAACCTTTGTGGAACAGCTTTGTGGATTCTTGGGAGCCTCCAATTCGGTTGTGGAGTGGTGCCCCAAGCTTTGTGTAAAGGCTCCGGCTGCCGCCTCAAGGCCGCCGCTTAGTGGAAGAAGTGACCTAGGCCTTTGTGGCGAGGGTCACCGGAGAATAGGGTGAGCCTTTGTGGCGTTGGTTTGGTCTTTGTGACAACCACACCCCTCCAACGTAGACGTACCTCCTTGCAAATGGAGGGAACTACGGGAATCAACTCCGCGTCTCCGTGTGCTTCATGCTTGGTTCCTTCTATCCATTACTTGCCTTTACATTCATATCTTGAATCCTGCTAGCTGAGCTGAATATCTTGTGTAGTATCGCGTTTACATATAGAGTAAATTCACCCTAGTTGCATATCTAGTGAATTTACTTTGTGTATCAATTAATCTGAAAAAGAACTAAAAATTGGGTAGCACCTATTCACCCCCCTCTAGGTGCCCATACGATCCTTTCACTTGTATCCGCCCGATCAAATAAAGACTGCTTTTATCACCCCTCACGGGGCTTATTGCTATGTCACCATGCCGTTCGGTTTGAAAAATGCAGGCGCAACTTACCAGAGATGCATGCAGAGGTGCTTGCATGATCAAGTTGGTAAAAATGTTCAAGTCTATATAGACGATGTAGTAGTTAAAACGATGAAAAGTAACACCCTCCTCGATGACCTGAGAGAAACATTCGATAACCTAAGGAGGTATCGGCTGAAATTGAATCTGGCCAAATGCACGTTTGGTGTGCCAGCAGGCAAACTCCTCGGTTTCCTCGTGTCCAGCCGAGGCATCGAGGTTAATCCGTCTAAAATCGCAGCAATACAAAACATGGCCCTGCCAAAATCTTTGAATGATGTGCAAAAATTCGCTGGATGTCTAGCATCCTTAAGCCGATTCGTTAGTCGTCTCGGCGAGAAAGCAATGCCCCTGTACCACTTAATGAGAAAAACTGACAAGTTCGTCTGGACACCTCAGGCCGATACAGCCTTCCACGATATAAAGAAAATGCTGAGTTCAGCACCGATATTGGCATCCCCTATGCCGAGAGAGCCTATGTTGCTCTACATTGCAGCGACAAACCGAGTTGTCAGTTCAGTTGTAGTAATAGAAAGAGATGAAGATGGGAAGAAACAGCAAAGACCAGTGTATTACCTGAGCGAGGTACTATCCAATTCAAAGCAAAATTATCCTCACTACCAGAAAATGACCTATGGAGTTTACATGGCAGCTAAAAAACTGAAACATTACTTCCAAGAACATGACATGAGAGTAGTGTGCGCAGCACCTATCTCGGACATAATCAATAACAAAGATGCCAGTGGCCGAGTCGCCAAGTGGGCAATCGAGTTAGCACCATACACACCATTATACGAAACAAGAGACACCATCAAATCTCAGGCTTTGGCCGATTTTCTAGTAGATTGGGCGGAGGTTCAGTATCAGCCACCGCCCCTAGACCTGAACTACTGGAGAATGCACTTCGACGGGTCCAAATCAACAACTGGACTCGGCGCGGGAGCAGTACTCACTTCGCCCAAGGGTGACCAGCTCAAGTATGTGCTGCAAATACATTTTGCGGCATCAAATAACGTAGCCGAATATGAGGCGTTAGTTCATGGACTGAAAGTGGCCAAGGAGATTGGCATACGCCGAATTGAGTGTTTCGGCGACTCAGATCTAGTGGTTCAACAATCCTCCGGCAATTGGGATGCGCTTGATGCAAACATGGGTTTGTATCGGTTCCTGGTCCAGCAGATCAGTGGATATTTTGAAGGGTGTGAGTTCAAGCACATACCTCGGCTGCAAAACGGCGCCGCCGATATATTATATAAGTTAGGATCCTCTCGAGAATCAATCCCGCCCGAGATAGCCCTCGAGCATTTGAGGAAACCGTCAATAAAGCCAAGTAGGCAATCCGAATCGATATTCATGCCGCCCGAACCAGAATCGGGAGCAATCCCAATGGATGTAGATAAAGGGAAAGGTATAGTTGTTTCGGCGGACTCGGGGACTGCTCGGTCGGACCCGGGGACTTCGCAGCCCAGGGAAGGAAAAGATGTTTTGGTTAGTTCAAAGGTTGGGCCGAGACAGGAAGCACTATCACTGGATGTCGTAATGGCAATAGCGGATTTCGTGGATGCTATTTCGGCAAACCCGGGGACTGCTCAGTCAGACCCGAGGACTTCCCAGTATCGGTTAGTCGATACAAATGAGGAAATGTTCACCATTTATGAAGTGCCCACATGGGTGCAACCGATAAGGGCATATTTGGTGGAAGGAATATTGCCAGAGGATGAGACCTTGGCAAGGAAAATTCAGAGGAAGTCAAAGTCTTACACAATTATCAACGCCGAAACATACAGAAGAAGTGTCACTGGAGTGCTGCAGCGCTGCGTGGAGCTAGCAGAGGGACAAGAAATTCTTTTGGACATTCACCAAGGAGAATGTGGACACCATGTTTCATCCAGAGCTTTAGTAGCAAAGGCATTTCGGCACGGATTCTATTGGCCAAGTGCGCTAGATGATGCTGAGAACATAGTGAGAAAGTGCAATGGATGCCAAAGATTTAGCAAGCAAACACATCTGCCACAATCTGCCTTAAAAACTATACCAATTACGTGGCCCTTTGCGACATGGTGCCTAGATATGGTAGGACCCTTGCGGCCTGCTAAGGGAAATATGACACACATTCTTGTAATAGTGGACAAATTCACCAAGTGGGTGGAAGTAAAGCCGATACGAAAGCTCGACGGCAGCACGACAGTAAAATTCCTAAAGGATGTCATTCTCAGATATGGCTATCCACATAGCATCATCACAGACAATGGCTCAAATTTCACCAAAGGAGCCTTCGCCCGATTCTGCATAGAGAAGCACATTCGGCTGGATCTAGCTTCGGTAGCACATCCAGCATCGAACGGGCAAGTAGAGAGAATGAATGCAATTGTTATGGCAGGCATCAAGGCACGCCTTTTGGAACCTCTGGAGCGAACTCCAGTGTGTTGGATAGAGGAGCTACCCTCTGTATTGTGGAGCATCAGAACCACCCCAAACAGATCAACTAGATACACCCCGTTTTTCCTCGTCTACGGTGCCGAGGCAGTCCTACCAACAGATATAATACACAACTCGCCAAGAGTGGCAATGTATACCGAGGCCGAGGCTATCGAAGCTCGAGGTGATGACGTCGATTTGCTTGAAGAAGCAAGAGAGCTGGCCGCGTCCAGATCGGCCATCTACCAACAAAATCTCCGCCGCTATCATAGCCGGAAAGTGTGCCCACGAGTTTTCCGAGAGGGAGACCTGGTACTTCGGCTAGTGCAGCGCACATCGAATGTGCACAAGCTGACACCTCCCTGGGAGGGGCCGTTCATCATCAGCAAAGCCCTACACAATGATTCGTACTATCTTATAGATGCACAGGAACCGAAGCAGGGAGTGAAGGACACCTCGGATGAAGAAACGAAACGACCATGGAATGTAGCACTACTACGCCCCTTCTACTCTTAATGTAATGTATGCACATCTGTATTTCGGGTCAATGAATGAAATATCTGTGCCCCCGAAATGAATCTCGGGGACTGCCTTGCCACGTTGCTGTCGTTTTAATTACATGCATTTTACTGTGTTTATATATCTCGGTTTTTCACCTCTCGGTCGAATGTGTCTCGGTTTTCTCACTTTCTATCCTCACTCGACGAAGTAAGGCTTCAGTCCTGATGGCTAACTCTTTCGGCTAGCTACCGGGGGAGGAGGCCGAAGGTCGCCGCGACCCGAAAGTTGTTTAAGGAAAGAAAGAGCTAGCCAGCCGAAACATATGTTCTCCGAGCCCATGTTTACTTTCTTAAGCGATACCATCTCGGCAATCTATTCTAGTATTTCGTGATTCGGCGAGTACGGTGTCGGAACAAAGGCCTACCTTTCGGCCAGCTGCCGAGAGCAAAGTCAAAAATTGCGACACCCGAAAACGACTAAGGAAAGAAAGAACGCGTGAGCTGAGATGCATGTTATCCGAACCCTGTTTTTCGTCTCGGCTAATGATTGTAGTATTTTACGAATCGATTATTACGGTGTCGGAACCGAGGCTATCGTTTCGGCTAGCTACCGAGAGTGAAAGCCAAACTTTGCGGCACCCGAAAAACGGCTAAAGAAAGAAACAACCACTTGACCGAAACACATTTATTTCGCATAAGCATATAAAACCGAAACAAGCGGCCATGTCAACTCCTACAGAGCTAAATCCTGAAAGTTTGAGTATTGCACTCTCGGTTTTACCTATCTTGTGACTCAAACGCCGAAATACCTCGATGGTGGGCAAGAGCAAAGGCAGATCAAACTCAGTATAGCAAGAAAAATAAACTCGGGGACTCGGCTCGAAATGATAGTTGGCACTAAGCCTCGTCCACGTAACTTAAAACTGGAAATGGTTCAACAAGCAAAAGGACTTAACGAAATTGTCTTACAGCTACACCCGGCATTCCGGGGATTTAACGAGTTATCTCAAAGTAAAACTAGCAGGCACATCAAGCTGGAGGAGCTTCTGTTTCGGTATTGGCGCCAGAGCCCGAGGCAGGAGTCTCGGTCCGAGAAGTTGTTTCGGCATCACCGCCAGCTTCACCTTCTTCGTCCGAGTCATCAGCAGCGTCACCTTCACCTTCTTCTTCACCTTCTTCCTCGGCCTCTTCACCGTCGGCAGCAGGTGCTGCCATAAACGGCAGGTTGGGGATGAATGTGTGCAGGTCAGCACGCTCGGTGAAGAAATTTGCCAACTCCTTGCGGCGCTCGATCCATACATCTTCAGAGACGAACTTGCTCTCAGTTCGGCAAGTCTGGACGACGTCAAAGTCAATCGTCTCGTACCAACCCAAGAGGTAAGTGAGCGCCTCATCAGCTCCAGCGCGTCCAGCCGAGAAGCGCCATTCGGTCAGCCGCATCCCCGCATTCAGGAGTGCTTCGGCCAAGGCATTGGGGCTTCTTGGTATCTCGGCATCAGGCCAAAGCACCCGAAACACGTGCAACCGGCGTCCATCAGCTTCGAGAATGCAATCTTTAGAGGTTTGATCCGATAGGAGAAGGCGATCAGGTGGTCTTCAACCTTCCAGTCATCCATGGAGACTGGCACTGGCTCGTTCCTTCCCTGCCGAAACTGGGCCACGGCCCTAGCAGCGCGTGCAGTGGACTCAGGGAAGTTGGCTGCGTAGAAAACGAAACAACATCAGCACAAGATTCGGAAAAGAAAAATAACTCGGAAAGATTAGAAAAGTATCTCGGAAACGAATCTCACCATGCATATTGTCCTGCACTTTCTTGAACTCAACAGTCCAGGCATCGATCCGATCCTGGAACTGCCGAGCAGCTTCTTGGGCCAGCTCCGTGTTCTTCTCAGATGTATCGACTGCCTCCCGAAGCTTCTGCATCTCCTCTTCAAGCCGAGTCTTCTCCGAGGCAGCTTGATCCATCTCGGCCTTATGTGAGTCGCTTATCTCGGCCAGCTGGTTCTTCAGGGGGGCTACTTCGTCTTGCTCCCGCTTCATAGCCGTGGCGTGAATCTTTTCCGTTTTTTCTTTCTCGGCTGAGCACGAGACTCGGTCAGCAAACCGAAACAGAGCACAATAATTGAATCCGAAACATAATGCAAAAAACTTACCCTTTACTTCAGCGAGCTCCTTCAGCACCTTATCCACCTGCCTCTTAGCTTCACCTGCACGAGCAAGGAACATCTTAGCAAGGACCAAATAATTTTGTCTCGGAAATACAGGTATTTCGGTTCGATAGGCACTTACTCTTTGCAAATGCCAGATCCTTCTCGGCACCCTTGAATTTGTCCGTGATCTTGCGATGATCACCCAGCAGCTGTTTGTACACCGCGGTCCGACTATCATTGCTCTTCTGAAAAGATAATTATTTATTAGCAAAACATGTAAAGATTCACGATGAATATTGCATATTCAACCCGAATCTCGAGGACTGGGGAGAGGCTTATGTTTTGCCAAGGTAAAACTGAAAGAGGCCGAAGCAAGTAGAGATTTTACCTTAGCCGTTTGATTTGCAGCATGTACACTTCGGCTCAGATACTCAGCAGCGGCCCCAACCTCGTACAGCCTCTGCGCTACGGCACTTGGTCCTGCTGGGTGCGGCTTTGGGTTAGAGCTAACCTCGGCCATGCCGCTGTTGTTCCAGGTGTCAATGTAAGGCTCGAGGCTGCCGTAGCTGTTGCCACTCTCGGTCCGCTTTGAGATGAAACCATCCTCCTCCGCGGGCATCGTAACTTGGGCTTGTTGCGCGGCTGCGCTAACGTGGAGGCTGACGGTCTTATCCTGATTCGGCGCAGCGGCCGAGCTTGTTGCAACCGAGGCTTTCGGCCCGATGGTCAGGCTAGGCAGGGCCGAAGCTCCCGCTCTCTGCTGAGAGCACCGTTGCAAAACACCCATCAGACCTTGTTTAAACTCCAGAAAACTTGCTTTGAATTTAGAAAGAGACTCGGAAAGTACCGTAGTCTTGGCAGGGGTCGCCTTCTGTGGTGTCTGCCGAGGTGATGCTTGCTTCGGCGGCTGTGTCTTCTGTTTCTTCTTTTCCCTCTCCGCCTGCTTCGTCGCTGCCTCGGAGCTCACCCGCTTCGGCGGAGGAGGCTGCTGCGGTGGAGCGGTGGGCCGAGGTGCCTGCGGCTCAGGCGGTGGCACTTGTTGCTGCTGCACTACTTGCTCGGGTTCGGCCGAGACTTTCTTAGCTTCACTCTCGGCGCCGGTCTGGCTAGCGCCGAGGTTTTCGACCATCGTCGGTTGCTCGTGGTGTACTTCAATCTCTGGGGCCACGTTCCCCTCCATGCCAGTATCGGCTCCAGGGCCGGAAGCTCGAGCTTCGGCAAACAGCGGAGAGCTTGGCCGAAACGGTGTAGGCGAGCTCGGCCGAGACACTGATCTCTGCCGAGGAGCCACAACTACTTCCTTTATCTTGGGCGCGCTCTGCGTAATGCTGCGAGAAAGCCGAGATAGTGTGAGTCGTAAAAGCTAGAAAGGAGCGAATGCTTCGGCTAAGCAGCAAAATATCTTACCCAGTGCCCACAGTTCTTGGTTTCGGCTTTGGGGGCGCATAGGCCGCAGAGCTGGCCTTGCGAGACGTGGTCTTCTTGACCTTCTTCTTCTTCTGCTCGGCGGCTGACTCCTCGGCTGCTCGTTTCTTTCCTCGGTCGGTTACGGCCGAGTCTCCTGCGCCAGCTGAGGTATCCGATACAGTGTAAGGATATGCGTAACTAAAAGGCATGGCATCAAGCACCTCTATGATTCGGCAGTCATCGTCATCATCGGGCCGAGACATAGAGGGACGGAAGGTAGTCCTCTTACCCCTATTCAAGCTGCTTCCTCTCTCGACGGCACGCTCGGCGTCCTTGTACTTCTGGTATATGGCCTGAGAGTCAGGATCCACCTGATCAGGCTCGGTCCGATCCTGCTCAACCTCGGCCAGGGGGTCGAGACCATCTTCGATGAGCTGCCAATTCCATGTAAGCTGTTAGAAATAAAACGAAGGTAAGAAGCCGAAGCGTATCTAAGTATAAGCTAGAGTGCTTCGGCTGGAGTTCACACTTACTGGGGGCATGTTGCCTCGGTGGAAAGCCTCTTTCCCCCATTTCCACTCAGGAGTGATCTGTGTCCAGGAGATAGCCTTGAGCCTCTCCCATACATCGGCGTCACTAAGCTCAAATGTGCTGTGTCGGTTGGGGTCGAGAAGGCCACTCATGTGGCAAATCTTATGAGCGCGCACCTGCAGAGGCGAAGCTGCCCCTCTTTCTTCAGCTGCAGGATGTACTGGTACATCAGGTGAATCTTGCCGTCTTCATCAGCTGGGTAGTAGTCCCAGTTGCCTCGGTCAGCAGGGGGGCCAGGCACATACTTCGGCAGATTGAGCTTGTTGACGCCCCTCTCGGCGTTTTTCACGTAAAACCAGGTCCTAAGCCATTTCTTCACTGACCCTGTCCCTCTCACCTTGCAGTACTCGGAGAACTTCCGAGGCTTAAGCATAGCAGCCCCACACTCTACTAACGGTTTCAGCCCAGTTCCCTCCTTGTCGTGCTTCGACTGGGCGCTGAGAGAGTATAGCCAGGCACAAAGGTCTACGGTGGGCCACACGCCGAGGTACCCTTCTTAAAATGTGGCTAAGGCCGAGAGAAACAAGATCGTGTTCGGAGGAAGGTGATGTGGCTGGAGATGATACTTGTCCAAGAAGTCGCGGAAGAAGTAACTTACAGGGAGGCCGAAGCCGCGCTCGAAGTGGGAGACAAAAACCACACGCGCTAACTCGGCACCAGGCAGCCGACACTCAACACCTTCTGGGATCCGTCGAGATTTGATCAGCCAGTCGATGTCTTCTTTTGTAACTCGGGAACCTTGCCAGGCTCCGTGGCCAGACCCTGTCTCGGCATCTTGTTCTTCTCCGGGATTCTGCTCTTCTCCCTGCTCCGGTTCGTCCTCGTACTCTGCTTCACTGTCAGTGGCGTGAGCAGTACTTGGGGCGGGATCGGTGCTGGGAGCAGGATCGGTACGGGAAGCTTCTATGTGCGGCGCTTCCGCCTCAGGCGCGCCCGCGCGCGGCCCGCCAGCGCCCGCTGCGCCGGTAAGGGAAGCGTCTCCACCGTCCACGCGGCGTGCGGAGCTCTCTACATCCGCCATGGCGGAAATCGCGATGCAGGCAGATGGCGAGGATGGAGCGGACGGCGGCTCGATCCCGATGAGGGAGCGGAGGAGCGGCGTGAGGCGGAGCCGCTCGAGGAAGGCCAGCAGCGGTGGCGCGTCTGTCGACGGAGAGCGGCGACGATGGAGTTCTCGCTCGAGCACGGAGGCGTGGAGTTCGTGGAGAAGAAGAGGAACAGAGGAACGGAGAAAGAGAGGAGAGGGGCCCCTGTCCCCTATTTATAATAAGCGGGTCGTGGGATCGAGGAGGCAGGGATTAACTGCGCCCCCACATTCCGTGGTAACTGCAGCGTAAAAGTAGGAAACCGTCCCACACACTATGGCACACGAAGCGGAACCGTCAAAACCAGCACAAACTGATCCCACTCACCCTGAGATCGTGGGCAAGTGGCAACGGCTGGATGCAATAACTGTAGCGCATGACGCGTGGTGACGCCTGCCAGGCATGGGAACAGCCACCCGTGTCGAACGGGCCATCTTACTTCAGATCAGTGGGCAGCTAACGGCCATAAATGTTTTGGCTAAACTGTAGCCTCGGCCAGGGAGTCGTGGCCAGACCAAGAGACCTGGACCAATACCAGAGTAAGACAACCGCGTCTCGGCAAGTTGTGTTTCGGCCAAACAACAGAGCCGCCCAGGGTAGGGGCGGGGCCGAGGTAAGTGATTCGGCTGGAAGAGGTAACAAGGCGGAAATGACTTTGAATGTGCCGCACCCCTTCAATCAAAATTGCAGGACCACGCTAGCTTCGGGGACTACTGTCGGGGGGTTGGCCCCCGGTAGGGTCAAGAAAGGGTAAAACGTCTAAGTCAAAGTCAACTCGGCTTGGCCGAAACACCCAGTGGCCGAATCAGCACCTCGATTCGGTTCGGAGAGAGGAGCACAAGGAAGTCACTAGCCGAGTCAAGAATACGTAAGACGAAGTTAAAACATGCCTTGGCCGATACACAAGCAGGGCTAGCCGAGATACCCCTATCTCGGCTGGGCCGAATCATGGTAAGGGAGACAGGGCAAGGTCAAGGGGACAAGACGACGTGCAGGGTGGCGGCAATCACTTTGGGAATAGTGTCTCGTCGCCAGGCGTGGCCACAGTGTTTCGTCCCCGGACAGGACCCGTGAATCTCGGCCGGGTACACGCCCACGACACACGATCAGACAAGGCAGCGCCTGCAGAGGAGAAGGAAGACGTCATCCCGTAGACAGTGGCTTTAGGCCATATCGAAGTTGTAACCGTTGTAACTTGCCCCCCCCCCCCCACTATATAAGGGGGTGCAAGCCCTCCTGCGTGAGGGACGACCGAACCCTAGTTCATTTCCCCCCTACCAGCACCACTTCATCTTCTTCCTCCCCCCTTTGTACTCCATCCCAACCCACAAAGAGATATAGAGCAGACAAGCAGGAGTAAGGGTTTACCTCCTCACGAGGGCCTCGAACCTGGGTACGTCCCGTGTGTTAGCGTTCGTGTTTCTTCCATGCGTTCGTCTACGCATCGACCGTTTTCGGAGCCACCAGCGCACAATGGCCCCAACTCAAGCCTACCTCAGGCATATGACGTGATACCACCACGACAATCAGACATGCCCATCTTATCAAGAATTCTTGTTGCATACCCTGGCTGACACAAAGTGATCTGAGCTGATTCTTGCTTCACTTCTATGCCAAGAAAGTAGCTTAGCAGCCCCAGGTCTGTCATGTTGAACCTGGTCTGCATTTGTTTCTATAACTTGCCAATGTCTTCCTTGCAATTTCCTGTGATCACTAGATCATCCACATACACCCCACAACAAGTATTGACCCTTGTGTACCTTTTATGTACAACCCGGATTCAGAGGGGCATTTTTCAAAACCTAGCTCAGTCAGTGTCACATCCAGTTTGCAGTTCTATGCCCTTGGTGCCAGATTTAGCCCATACATAGGCTTGTGTAATCTGTACGCTTTGCCACTCTCTTTTGACTTCTCAAAACCAGGTGGCTGCCTACATACACTTCTTCTATCAAATCTTCATTTAAAAATGATGACTTGACGTCCATCTGGTGTATTTCCAATTGAACTGCACTGCTAGAGCTACCAGCAGCCTGACTGACTCAAGTCTTGCAACAGGGGCAAACACTTCTTCAAAGTCAACCCCTTGTCTATGTGCATAGCCCTTTGCAACAAGTCTAGCTTTGTGTCTTACAACTGTACCATTAGGGTCCTTCTTCAATTTGAATACCCATTTTTAACTGATGGATTTGTGTCCCTTTGGAAGATCACAGAGCTTCCGTGTACCAATTGATACATGTAAAATGCATACATGGACTTTATAGTTTATTGCTACTTATTCCTCTATATTTGCATCATATATATAGTGTTACATCCATGCTTTTAATTGTTCTTGGGGATTTTCCAAAGGATCCCCTTTATTTTGGTTATAACTCTACAGGACGGGAAACCCATGTTTTGTGTATTTTTTAGTTTCATGGACCTATACGGACTCAAATTGATCGGGGATTTTTCGAGGATCATTATTTTCCAAGATATGACGATACGAAGCTTTGAAATCACGCAAACGGAGTCATGAAGAAGGGAAGAGCATGGGTGGCGCGCCTCACCCCCTAGGCGCGCCACCTGTACTCTTTTACTCCTCGAAGCTCCGCAACCATCCATCAAGCTCCCCATATGGTCATCTTGACCTAAAAACCCCATTATAAAGGTCCCCTGACATGTCTCGAAAAGGAGGTGGACCGTAGATCAGAACCACCGAAACTGAGTCAGAACCAGCCACCACAAGAGGGGAATTCTCCTCCGGAGCCGCCGCCGGAGATATCTTCTACCCCTCCAAGATCTACATCAACAGCACAATGATGAGAAGGGAGTAGTCCACCTCTGGACTACGGGTTTATGGATGTAGGTTGATGAATCTCTCTCTTGTTCTATCATTGTATTAGATCCACATGAGCTGCCCAACATGATTGTGGACATATTTGTAATCCCTTTGCGGTGGATCTTTTTTCTATGAGTTGATATTTGAGATTTGGAATCCTCTTTTGTGTGAGATGTATGAGTAGATGCATATGTTGTACCCTTCTTGAAGTACTTGTTTTGATCCAACTTGTATGAGAGATTTTCTATAGGGAAAGTGTGCATTAGATGGAGTAACATGGGGGTAGTGATTGAATAGTGACAAGAAATTCGAGATCTACTATGGTTTTTAATTTTCTTTTGTTGCCTCACTAGGGATTAAGTGGATACATGTGCTATAGTGCCATCTAGTGACAGTTAGGTGGTCTTGTTAGATCAAGGTAGCATATTTGAGATCCAAACATTATGTCAAAGTTCTTAAGGCTATACTCTTTTAACTATTATATCTAGATTGCATGGAGTTTTACCTTTCTATAGGAGTATAGGTGAGATGTGTTGCATCATCCCTATGTTAGGACGTAATGCCCATGCAAATATTTATCTTACACAATATGAGTTTCCATCAACATAATACAACTTAGTGAATTGTAGTGTCCATTACACCTTTATGAGAGAGTAGTCAAGTGAACCGATGAACCCCGGTCCAATTTTAATCCATAGAAACACCAAACCAACACCTTTACCCGCACTTTAGTTTTCAGCCTTTATTAATTTCAAAAATTCGAAAATATATTTACCTTGTCGGCGTACTAGTATCGGGGGTACCACGGTCCACCTGCTGAGAGGCCTAGCTATGACCCATCTACATCGACACTACAAGAACTTCATCAACAAGTACAAACACTCGGTGAGCACAAGACCCTCGCGGAGGGGTGTCCCGCAAGGAGGTACAAGACCCGCTAGGCGAGGCGTATACGTCCAAGGCCTCGCGGAGGACGTCCAGCACTCCAGAGCGGAAAGAAAGCTTCATCACCAAGGAACCTCCATCAAGCGGGGGGGGGGGGGGGGGGGGAGACGTGGCTCTCTAGCGTCCAAGCAGCCCTTCACCAGCCAGGGGGCACCACGTGTAAAGGGGCCAACTGCCTCCATGCTCCTTCCACCCCGGAAATGCCCTCCGCGTCGTTCCTACGCCACCTTTACGGGGGTACGGTGGTCATCTCAATGAGCAGTAGTGGACAGGTGTTCTTCTTGTTGAGCACTCCTGTGGCAACCCCTCTCTCATCCCTTTCATGAGGAGGAGGACCATCACTCCCTATAAAAGAAGAACCCCTTGCTCCTTTCTCTAGGTTGGCCTCTCTCTAGGTTAAGCTCTCTCTAGGTTATATTCTGGCTAGGCCGCTCTCTCTCTAGGCGCCTTCTTCTACCTCCAGCTAGGGATCCAGATCTATACCTTAGTTGAACCTGCTCCATGGAGCTTATCATTTGTAACCTCTGGTACCTCGGCGAGACATCCTCTGCCTGAGTAATACAAGAGAAGGCAGGAGTAGGGGTGTTACCTCACCACGAGGGCCCCGAACCTGGGTAGATCGGTGTCCCTTTCTGCCGTGCTACCGTCGTTGTGTATGCTGTGTTCGCCAGTGCCGTTCACGTGCTTCGCGAGCCTTCCCTGAGCTTGTGGTTAGGCCTCTGTGTTCGATACCTGAAGGGTTCGCCGGGTACCCCCCGCTCTCATCGCGTCCTAAAACCTGACATCTGGCGCGCCAGGTAGGGGCCTAAGGCAAGTTCTTCTAAGATGTCAGCCGCCATGTCCACCCGTGCTCAGCGTGCTCAGCGTCGCGCCGCCCAGTCTACGCCTCAGCCTCGCCGCCCGCCCATACGCGTGCAATCATTGGCTGGGGGGAATTGCGAGATCTTCTCCGAGCACAGCAGCGAAGACCGCTGTCGACACCCGGGGAACCAGGGTCCCCAAGATCGTCTACGTGGCCCGGAGGATGCATCCAGAAGGAAGATGTTGACCAGTCAACATCCCCGGCAAGCGCCCTGGGAGTCCCGCCAAAGGATTATCGTCCCGGTACCCCCGACATCATCCCTGACGTTCGTTCATAATACCCGGGAAGGATAGGCCCCGTTGGATCCGGTCCTTCCTCACATCAACGGGTATGGAGAGCGCTCAGAGGGCAACCAGGACGATCTTTCCCCTCTTATGACTAAAGTGCAGGGCTGCAGGGCAAGGTACAGGAAAGGGGATCGCCAAGGCATACCGAGAAGGTGAAAGGAGGGCCTAGCGGGGACCGTGGATACTAGCAGCCAAAGGAGGGAGGACAGCGTGCCGTGCCCTGCAAGGATGGACGCCTCGTCTCGTAGTAGGATCGAGCACCCCGGCACGATCCCTCTGTAACCATCACCGGCGGGTATCGATAATACCCATTATGCCCCTGTATAGGCGGTTGTGACCATCCCTTGTGGTATCCCCTTGAGCTATAAAAGGAGGACCAGGGATCGGAGTAAAGAGAGGGATCCAAGCATTCCAGCATCCAAGAGAGGTCCTAGCTCCACGAAGCTAAGATCAAGGAGATAGTTATTAGTCTAGATAGAGCTCCTTGAGCAGGAAGATACCTCCCCGGGAACCTTCCCGGGACCATTGTAATCTGTCACCCCGCGAGGGTAATATAGAGCAGACAAGCAGGAGTAGGGCTGTTAGCCTCCGGGCGGCCTGAACCTGAGTATATCGTGTGTTCATACATGATGGCTTCGTGCGCTTGAGCCACTGATCGCCCCACTACCGAATCTCTAAAACGGGGAGTACTAACCTTCCCGGGTGTTGAGTTCCCTTCCCCGAGCAGGGCGTTCACCTTCACCGTGACGCCCTCCAGTTGCGCCGCGGCGCCTTCGATGAAGCGTACAAGGTCCCGGAACTGCTCGTTCGCGGGTTCCGGGTGAAGCGAAGGTAGGGTCAGGCCGACCTGGGACAGGGCGCTCACGATCCGCTCCAGCGCCCTGCGAAGGTCGAATATCTCCAGCACCCTGTCCCGAATGGTGGACTTCAGATGACGGTCCACATCAAGACGGCCCTTGCGAGCGGCCTGCTCGTTCTCATGGAGCCATTCCATCTCGTCTGACTGAGAAGTCATGGCCTGCTGGAGCGATGCTACCTCCTGGCGAAGGGAGGTGATGGTCTTGCTCAGACCCTCCCGATCACTCGCGTGAAGATGGTCGCGCTCAGCCAGAGTCGCGGCAAGGTGCTGGGCCGAGTCTTCCCTGAGATCCTTCTCCAGGGACGATCGAAAGGAGTTCGCCGCATCCCCGGGAAGCTCGGAGGCCACGGATCCGATAGCCGGCACCCGACCAACCGATGCGGCGTGCGCCCTCCAGACCAGCAATTCCACCTCCACTCCCAGGAACCGCTGCTGCATCTCCTGCAAGTCTTGGATGGCGGCGGCGAAAGGGCTCCCGCGCACCCCACCGTCCTGGCGAGGCGTGCTAGACACTGGGGGCTGCGCCAAAGGAGTCCCAGCACGGGCCGTCTTCCCTCCCTCTACAAGCGGCGCGCGGGGAGGAAGGCCAGGCGAAAGCAGGGTCGATGGAGCAGAGCCATCCCCGGCAAGACCTGTCACAAGGCATCATCATCTCATGAGAAGTCAAGACAAGCTAGAAAAAATCGGAAGTCGAGCAAGGCTTCCGGTCCTTACCTGTGGGGAGCGAAGCTGTGAGCGACGAGCCTCCCGGGGCTGCACAAGGGACCCCCGCGGGCTCCGGTGGAGAATTCAGGCATGCTTTCTTGGCGCCTGGCTCAGAAGAAGCTCCCCCCGGACTGAGAGGAGAACGAGGGTCAGAAGAGGCGCCCCTCTAACAAGAACCAAGGGGTTCAATTGGGCGATGGCATACCTGAAGGTCTTGCCGGGAAGATCCCTTGCCATCTTCCCTAAAGGTAGCTCACCAAGCTCAGGGAGGAGGCCGGGGAAGAGCGGGACGGAGCCGGAGCTGAGCGCTGACTCCGGGCCCCAAGGCCCGAAGGAGCCACGACCTCGGGGAGCAGAGAGTCGGGAACCATGGAGATGGGGGCTCCTTCCCCAGGAACCTCATCCTCCTCTTCGTCGCTGCCTTCGGATGGGGCCGCCTCCAGAAGACCCCAGGCGGTGCAAGGCGGCATCCTCCCCATGATCTTTTCCCTGTTGCCTGCCTGGCATAGGGGAACGAACCTTGGCGGGAGCGGCAGGACAGGCCCGTCGCCGCAGAAGAACCGCACAACCTCATCGACCCCCCCCTTGGGAGGGCGGAGAGAGGACCGACCCACAGGCGGGTTGGGTCGCGGACGCCGGAGAACGCCCAGGCCGGGTGCGACCGCAGCTGCAGTGGCGCCAGGCATCGGGAGGCGAAGTCGAACACCACATGCCTCCCCGAGAACCCTTGGTCCCTGAAGGAGCGTATATGGTCGTACGCCGGGTGAAGCTCACCGTCTCGAGGGTCGATGTCCTCCCAGGAGTCGTCCGGGACGGCCGGAGTTGTCGGCTCCAGGAAGCAGTCAAGGAACTCGGGGAAGCGGGCGAAGCACCACCTGTGCCGCCACTCGCCCCATTCCTCCTTGAGGCCCAGCTCGAAGAAGTCATCATCTACCTCTTCCCGGAGATGGAAATCGACGCAGCCCGAAACTGCCCCCTCCGTCTTCACGAAGGGATAAAAGTAGTGGCGGAAGAGAGCCACCGAAGGGATGACCCCCGCGAAGCCTTCGCAGAAATGCTGGAAGATTGCCAGCAGGGGCAATGGCGCGGGGATGAAGATGGAGCAGGTGGAGCGCGTAGGTGGCGTTCACCTCGTGACAGAACTCCGACATTGGCGGGACCAACCCCGCCAAGATGAAGACATCAAAGATTGGGATGTGGCGGGAGTTAAGACGTGACTCTAGCATGGAGGCGTCCTTGAGCACGGTTGCCCCTGCCTCGTTTCCTTGCCCGGAGACGAAATGGGCCAGATGTCCAAGGGCGGATGCGCCCACAAGGCCGGGAGAAAGCGAGCATGGGATGGCTGGAGGGAGCCCCAGGACTCCTCAAACCTCTCCAGCGATGCGCGAGAACCGCCCTGAGCGCGGCGTCGCCCCACGGCCGAGCCTTTCTTGGGAGCCATGGGAAGGTCGAGGATCTGAGGAGGATTGGGGCGGCAGAGAAGACGAAGAAGAAGGGGAAGGAGGCCTCTCCTTGTAAATGGAGGAACCGCTAACTCCCCGCGTAGTAGAGGGGAACGCTGTGTCAAGGTCGGAACTCAGACACCCGGGAAGATCACTACCCCCCGTTTAGAGATTCGGTAGTGGTGGACACCTAGCTCTGGATCGCATTCAACTCAGGGAGACACGAGCGTTTTTTACCCAGGTTCAGGCCGCCCGGAGGCTAACAACCCTACGTCTTGCTTGAGTATATTGGATGCTTGGAATACAAGATGATCCTCGCTCGCTTGATCTGGTCCTCCTTTTATAGTTCAAGGGGATACCACAGGAGCGGAAGCATACTCTGCCCTAGAGGGGTACAATGGGGATATCTATCTATTTATATACTAAAAGCAATATGAGGTTATTTTTCGAGACACCAGGTTAATCCACATATGTTAAGAAAATATAAACCAATGATTTTAATTTTAACGCCTAAGATTGAAAGATAAGGAGTGTTACGCACAACAATAAAGGTGTACAAAAGTTAAGTCATGGCACGTTAGCGCCGCGTGCGTCCACATTATTCCTTAAAAAAAGAACATATCTCAAGGGTACACACGTTCTTTTAAAATAAGGAAATACATGTCAAAATAAAAAAAATATGAGGCCATCTCAATAAATCGTTACCTTCCTTAAACTACATGGGTACGAGACATTGGACTTTTTTCTTGCGCCACGGAATCTCTATCTTTCCCCAACCACAGGTTTTTGAGACATTGATTTTTTGGTTGATTTTTTTGCGTCGTAAAAAAATAGGAGGCCATCTCAAAAAATCGTTACATTCCTTAAGCTACATGGGTACGAGACATTGGACTTTTTTCTCGCGCCACGGACTCATCTTTCCCAAACCACAGGTGTTTGAGACATTGATTTTTGGGTTGATTTTTTTGCGTCGTGGCCGCGGAGCTGCCGCCGCCGGTCTGCCGCTGCCGTCATGCTTGATGCTTCCAGTCCAGACGGTTAAGGGTTGCTTCAGTGGCGCACGTGCAGGTGTATCCTAACGACTACGACAATTGCAAACTGATCTTGACTGTTTGCATGCCATGTCGGACTGTATCATGCTCGCATCATCCAGCTTCTTGCACGACATAGCCCATCTAATTATGCGTTGAAGCTTTGGTTGCACATATTCTCCGGCAATAGGGAACGGACAAGCAGATCAACGTTTCTACTGGGATTTCGTCAGGACCTTCCAGTGGAGAGGGAACACGAGTGCGATTAATTAGACAATAAATCAGGTCTCAATCTTGCGGTCTTGCAGCAACACCCAGCAGAGATTTCTTGCCGTCAAGTTGATCATGATTCCCGGGGCAGCCGCAGGAGATATGTTGCCTTAGAGCAAGTCTAACAGATCCCTAAAAGACCCAACCCCGTAAAATAACCGCCGAAATACGGGGTAGGGCTTTACCCGGCCGTCTAGCAGACCCCGTAAATCAGGCCCCCCGTATCGATTTTTTTCAGTTTCGCTACGGGGCGGCTCCTCGCCCCCTACTTGTGCGGGGTGGGAGGGGGAATACAGGGCCAACCCACCATTTCGTTTCAGCTAGGGCGGGCGGAAATTTCAGTTTCCCTACCCGTTTTCCCCCGCGCCGCCGCCACAGCCGCTCGCCCGCCGCCGCCGGAAACCTAGGCATCCGGCCCCCTCCGCCGCCCGCCGAGCCGCCCCACACTGCGTCGACGGCCGCCGCACCCCCGCCGGACCTCAGCGCCCCTCGGCGCGCCCCGCCGCACCCCGCCGCGTTCTTCTCCGCCGCCAAACCCACGGTCAGTACTCCGCCGCGTTCTTCTTCGTTTTCACCGGTACAATCGATGAGCTTGGAGGCTGATCTATGCTTCACGGTGGTAGATGACTTCGGAGGTGACTATGGAGGATTTGGTGGATTCGTCGGCCGATTGGTCATACTCGGATTCCGATGATTCGGACCTCGACAAGCTGCTGAACGACGACGACACGGAGATGATGCTGCTCCTCTTCGGCATGAAAGAAATCGAGGACCGCGCCAAGCTGCTGGATCAGAGAAGAGGGTCCACGATGGGGCGCATGTGCATCCCGCGGAACCGCACGCTTGGCCACGAACAGCTGATGCAAGATTATTTTGCCGAGGTACCGACCTATCCTCCCCGCCTCTTCCGTAGAAGGTATCGAATGCGTAGGAGTTTGTTCACGAAAATCGTCAGAGACTGCGAGGCAAATTGTGATTATTTCAAGCAACGGAGGAACTGTGCCCACGTCATGGGATTTAGCCCATTCCAGAAAATATCAGCTGCCATGAGGGTGATTGCATATGGTATCCCAGCGGACTATACCGATGAGTACCTTCGCATTGGTGCACAAACAACCACGGATTCCGTGCGTATGTTTGCCAAGATGGTGATCAAGTTGTATGGTGAGACGTATCTCCGAGCTCCAAACGAGCAAAATACAAAGAGACTCATGGAGATCAATGAAAAGAGGGGGTGGCCGGGGATGCTTGGTAGTCTGGATTGCATGCATTGGACATGGAAAAATTGTCCAAAAGCATGGCATGGAATGTATTGTGGAAAAAGCCGTGATCCTACCATTGTTCTTGAAGCTGTGGCGTCGCAAGACTTATGGATTTGGCATGCTTTTTTTTGGACTGCCGGGGACACTCAATGACATCAACATCTTGAATAGATCCCCTTTATTTGCAAGAAGAGTTAAGGGTGATGCTCCAACTTGCAACTACAAAGTTATGAACAATGAGTACACCATGGGGTACTACCTCACAGATGGTATTTACCCTGACTATGCAACTCTTGTGAATGCCATTAAAGAGAAAAAGGTTGTGCCTTTGACAAGAAAAGAAGCTTGCTTCACCAAAGCTCAAGAGGCAGCCCGCAAGGATATTGAGAGAGCTTTCGGTGTGGGTCCTGCACGGTTTTGGGACAAGGAAACTCTTGTTGAAATCATGACATGTTGTGTGATTCTTCACAACATGATCATTGAAGATGAGAGAGAGTTGAACTTGCCATGTTTCTATGACAATGTGGGCACCCGAGTGCAACCCCAGCGGAACCCTGATCGGCTTGAAGCTTTTCTTGCAGCGCATCGCAGCATTGAAGATGCCCAGACTGATCACCAGCTCACCCAAGATCTGATCGATCACCGCTCGCAGTTGCATGGCCAATGATTTATTACATTCATTTCCTATTCTTGTATGTGTGAAACATTTGTTATTTGTTTGATTGCGGAAACATTTGTTATTTGTTTGATTATTCCATTCGAACATTTGTTGGCAGTTCCGAAAAACATTATTGTAATAATTATGATGATTATTGTGTGCTTTGAAACTTTTATTCAATGTGAATGTTGTATTGGTTCTGATATGCAATATGTCAAAAACCCTGTTTTTGACGGGCCGAAAACTCGTCCAACCTAGCAGATCCCGTATCCCCACCTCGTAAGTTTTCGGCCCGTCAAAAGCGAATACATATTCTGTTTTACGGGGTGGGGATACGGGATCTGCTAGGTTGGACGAGTTTTCGGCCCATCAAAAGCGAATACAGGGCCCTCTACTCGCGTTATACGGGGCAGAAATTTAAGAAGTCTGTTAGACATGCTCTTAAATGCCAGATCGTCAAGAACGTCAGCTCCCAGCCGCAGAGCCAGATCTTCAAGAACGTCAGCTCCGATGCTTTTCACCAGCCATAGGAAGGTGAGTTTTGGCCTATGGCTCTGTTTCTATATTGACTAGTTGAATGTCCGTGCTTCGCCACGGCTCAATAAATTCTAATCGGTAACGCAAAATTCATACATATGGATCTAAAAGACTCAATTGTAAAACGTAAATTTATGCTACATCCAAAATTCATTATTATTAATGTCGACGCATAGCTTTTAATGGCAGGTCGTAAAAAATAGAAACACCTATTATAGGCCGACGTCGAAATGAAATGCAGGCATGTTATAGCCCGACAATTCATATGTCGAGTTGTAGCCCGACAGTGATATAATAGATGAAAATGATAGTTCATATAACAGATGAAAACGATAATTCATATAGCATATGGAAATGACAATTCTTGTGCGTTGCTAACCCGACGTCAAAAATGATATTGCTCGTGCATTGCTAGCCAGACATCAAAATTTATAATGCCCGTGCGTTGCTAACCCGACAGTTCATATAACAGATGAAAACTCGTGCCTATTATACCCCGACAATTCATATATTGCTACGTCGAACATGAAAACTCAGGCCTCGTTCAAGACCTGTGCATCCCTATGGCCCATCAAGTTATGTTTTTGCCACAAACGTAAATATTATTATTTACATGATCGATAGCTACATCGTATTGTAAAGGCATTGAGATTATTCAACTTTCCAAGTGTATTTTATAAAAGATATAGCTGGACTCGTAGGCACAAGTACTCATGTCTTTTTTACTTACATCTAAATGAAAACATAATGCACATAATAATTCAGTGGTATAAAAATATACCTATGTTTTGCTATAGAGCAAAATAATTATGTAATCCTTAGATCCAAGCATCAGTCAATCATACTACAGCTACTTATACTTTCAGAGACAGATAAATCTTTTCTAACCATAACATGTCTCTTAATACAAATCAATGTGAGATAGAATAATATCAGTACATGTACATGCAATTGAAGTAGTTTTCAGTAGCGTCTACATTGGAAAATGGTAAAGTACACTTCCTTCACCGATACCCTCTCTTGGCATCGCTCACCTCCTCCCATCTCAGCTGAATACCTTTGCTACGGACAAAAGAACTATTTTATTTAGTAACATGGTGTCAAACATGATACACACATACTTTCCAATTGCATAATGCCACATTCGCCGTCTTCCCTCTTCCCCACTGTTTTTGCGTGAATTTTTTTTTTTTTTGGTTAACCACTTGCAAGCATATCTAGCTACATTTCATGTCTCCTCAATCCCCTATCACCTTCTTCCAAATTCACCCCACTTACCCTGTATTCTCCAACTCTTATAATATATCGATGGAAATTTAGGGAAGTCATCATATGAAATTTAAGTAGGGATACTTAATTTTTTACAGCAAAATATAATATCAAAATCCTAATATAGCTCGGACTGACATTTACTATATTTTAAGCTTGTATTTGAAATTTACCTATGATTTCTTTCAAGAAACATTTCCCTTTAATTTTCATATTTCCATTATTATGGAGTTTTTGTGAGGTGTGCTACCTCGTCCTTCCCCCTTGATAAAAAACCCAGACAAAATGATCATTCGTCTCTAGCGAGGAGCAAGGTCCTCCTAGAGCGAGGACGATATGTAGGCAACCTCGGTGAGCACCCAGGCGAGCCAGTCGCCACCATTTTTCCGAAATTCTTGACGATGTGCTTGTTGTAGGTATGTGAGACCTTATGGCTGTCCATGATATGGAAAAAAATAGCACATCAAAAAAGGGCCATGACTCAACTTTGAAACTGAAAATTCGTGTTGTTCTCGTTCGATTCAGAAACAAGCGAATTTGATTTGGTCCGTTCACATACCGTACTATCACTCTCATCCTACAGAATCCACCCACCCTATATCCAAGACTCATGATATGCCTCCAGATCTTTTTTCCTGATTTATCATCATCCTTGCAAAAAACTTTGAGCAGAGCTGTGTGGATCAGAGAGGGAGTGTGGCAGCAAGAAACAAGCAGTTCTATGAGGACATGCTCGAGCACGCCCTCGCACGACTCCAGCTCACGAGCTTCTTCCACCTCCGGGGCGTGTGCCGGCCGTGGCGCGAGTCCGAGGGGTCGTCCGCCTCTCTCACTGCATGCGTGCATTTGTCCCTGCACAAACAAAATTACGCAGATGAAATGTCAAACGAAATATAGGGAAGAAATATTTTTGGTAAATTACAAAAAATTGGCAACCATTAATTCTAAGAGTACATGGTCATTTGCAGATTACTCTCAGGGGAATACAACTGTTATCTTCCATACCCATTTAAGTGAAGAAGAGACGATTCTAACCGGATGTTCAGAAGAGTAGGAGTCCTTCACCACAGCCGAACTGAATCCAAAATCCTGAAACAGGTTAGCTTCTGTTATAGATAAGATAGACACTACATGTGATTTTCTGTACAGATGGCAAAGGACGCCAATAGATGTTTGGTATTGCTGACAAATGATGTCACTGATGTCTTTAATAATGAATAGCGGTGGAACAGAGATTTTAATAAGAAAGATAAAGAGATATTATGACCTGACTTGCCTAGAAGATTGAGATACAAGACGAACACATATCCCAGAAATATTATTCGGTTCTGGGAGATTCATATGTCATGCTAACATAATTGCGGACACGGATATGGACAATATGAGTTAGAACAAATTTAACCTTCACAACTGATACGTTAATTTGTCAGCGAACAAAACTGAATGTTGAATTCTCCCATGACAATATGAGGGCATTGTGCTCCACAAAGCAAATCAATGGAAAGGGCATTGTGCTGCAGTATATGATCATAGATAAGATCTGTATGAAGACAACTATTGACAACAAACAGAAATTAAGTAAAAGACTCAGATCAAAGCATGCAAACATTGTCTTGTGGGCAGATGCAGAACTAAAAAATTGCAGAATTGGAAGCGTATCAATATTATAATATAGTAATACTAAGCACTATTTGATGGAAGAGGCAGTTCGTCAATAGATGTAAGAAATGTATTCAGGACAGAAAGCACAAATCACATGTAGAAATTATATCTTCCCTTAATCTAATTGGCTAAGTACTCCTTGTTGTCTGAAGAATGAAATGACTCTGTATCTGAAAACAAAATATATGCAACTAAATATTTCAGTATAACAAGATTAGCAAAAAACAGATAATTGCATAGAAGTTTGTCCCCGCGAAAATAACAGGCAACAATAATACATGACAAAAGTATTTCGAAAATAAGAGGGACTTTTGTAGTTCCAGGTTTTTTATTAGAATATCCTTTGATTACAGGGATCAAGATAAGTAAACATTGAGTTTGGATTAAATTTAGGCACTAATACAAAATTAAACAGGAAGGATACAAACAACGAAGAAGAGGAAATTACATGCATAAGATCGTACCTGCTTTGGGTCTTATATGCAGTTATGTATCTTTCAACTGCTGACCTTACATTGCCTATGCTCGTGTCACTCCTGGAAACATGCCTGTATAGATAGCCTGGTATCATGGCATGCAAGCTAAAGTGGGGGATCATCTCCATGAGATCCTCGATTGAGTGGAAGCATGATAAAATTGCACTTCCTACCATTGATGTTCCTAGATCATGTATGCATTTTAAAACGAGTGATCCATCTCCGTGAGACACTGAACGGAGTGACATATTACCGCAAAGATCAAGCCTAGCTACTCATCAGAAGCACGCAAGCAGCAACTACCTGAGACTCGGCCGGCACGAGTTGACAGACCCATGGATGAAGATAATTTCGTCGGCGGAGTTGAGCAGCATAAACCATATGTGCACGGATACGACTGCCAGCGATCCTATAGCCGCGGTCCAGGGAAACGTAGCCGGAGGTCCATGGAAAAGCACCGAGTCGACGACGGTCTACGAGAGAAGCGCGCGGTGCAGTACATCCATTGAGCCCCTAGTGGCGTTCGACCAGATTGGTGGCAGATGAGATTTGGCGAAGGGGCGGCGAAGCGAACTTTGTGGATAGGCATAGGAGTATCTTCCTCCCTATTGACCGCCGTCGTCCTCATCCCCCAAGGTTGCGGGGAGATGGCGAGGATAGAAGAGATATATTGGCTGCAGGTACGTACGAGATGTGACTGGGTTTGTTGCGAATCTGGGGCAGTGCGTATGCGTCGGGTCAGCTGAGATAGAAGAGATATTTTCTTTGGTTGTTGAGATGATCCGAGTATATAGGTAGAGATTTGTTTTAGTTGTTGGATAATCACGGTGGATGTTTGTGCTGTACGTGCGTGAGGAGAGACACAAAATGAGTGCGGTGGCATTTCTCGTGTAAATAGATGAAAGTGTGACACCATGCGGGGCGTGACACCACCGCATCTTTGCTCTTAATAGTCTATACTATAATATTGCAGTTGGACCCCGTCGTCTGTCGTCCGCCGATCGCTTCGTCCCCTCGCTCGCGCACATGGGCCAGGCCCAACTAAATCCCGCCAGCCACTGCGGACAGGAAACCAAACTCGGTCGCCGTCTCGTCCCCTAACAGGCCCAACTAAATCCTCTTCGTCTCCATCGCAATGTCGTCCCCATCGCCCGCGTCGCATCCGGCCAACGCCTCTATCCTAACTCCTCTCGCCCCGGCGACGTCCTCGCGAAATCGTCTGCGTCTCCGCGCCGGGTTTAATCCGGTCGCCGCCCGTCCCATGTAGCCACCTCGACGTCCACCTCCAAATCGTTCGAAGATCCGGCGTTCGGTGCACGAAGTGCAGCGCGGAGGGGTTGTGGTTCTCCCGACACGGACCTGCGTCGAATCTTCTCAGCTCGGCGGCGGTTACTAGCCCTAACCCTAGACGGGACTGCGGCGGCGGCGGTTCCTAGCCCTAACACTAAGCGGGACTGCAGCAGCCGTCGTCTTACGGGCCAGCACACATCTCGCCTCTCGCTCTCCTCTCCCATCCCTATTCCGGCGCTGCTGCTCCGGCTCACCTACTGACTGGACATACAACCCACGCCGCCACGAGGAGCTAGCGACCTTGACCATCACCATCTGTGCTAGGTAAGCACACATTATTCTTGATCTTCTCTGTCTCTATTCTCTAATGATTTGTTCCCAAACTGTTTGAACTGCATGTGTGACAACGATCGCATCAAACTTTGCCCCACTTTTTATGATGAAGCCATTGAGATTTCTGACGAGGAGGATGCCGTAGAAAAAGTCCAATTAGTATTTCCGTAGATATGGCGCAGTTGGAACCTCTTAGAAATCCCATATTACTTGTTTGATTTTAGAACATAGCTTCAAATTGACGTCAAATAGGTACGTAGCTGTTACATGTGACGGTAAGCAAAGGACAATTAGTACTTCTGAGGAATTGCGTAGCAGTTGCTTTCTTCATATGAAAATTGTCGTTAGTTATGATGCTGCTGCCATGTTTTGCCCCTCTAAATTTATTCCATGCCCAGGGTGCAAGATTAACTATGAGATGCAAACTTGCAGTAGTCATTTCAATTATTGACTTTGAGGTACCGAGTGCGTGTGAACTGTTATTATTCCTTAGGAATTAGGATATACTCCGTACCTGGCATGTCTGATCTGAATTTACTCCACAGGGACAGTGAAAACAAGGCTCTGCATTAAGCTTGCAGACAACGCCTGCCTATACCAGGACCTAACAAGGAGCTCAAGTAACGTGGTTGACTGTGAAAGAACTCAAAATGTGAGTGGAGCTTATACCATCTTAATTTATATATATAGACTGAATTGAAATGATTCTAACTGACTTTGGGTAACATTTTTAACTGACTCTCTTCCCGTGATTTGTAGGCAATGTTTTGAAGTTGGAGTGGCCACATCATCATTGTTATCTTTACTACTCCCCTGCACAGTGCACATCACTCCCTCCCTCGATCGATCTCAGTTTAATAGAAAATGGAATTGGTGTGTATTGACGTTTAAGCCGTGTTTGATCATATGCTCCAGTGACAGTTTGATAAGTGCAATGACCAGGAACCATGACGTTGATTTCTTGGAGATGGACTTCGCTTTGATGAATTATTTTGGGTGTATCCAGAGCGGTTAAAGTTGGTCTAATGGCTATGTTGGTTTCATTAACTTGGATACCCATGTTCTGGGAGTTCAATCCAATATAGTTTCAGGTTTTGTCTCAGCAACTCCGAGTAAATATAAGCTCTTTATATTAGAATAGGTTAAGTGTTGTCATCATGCTTGTTCACTTGTGTTTTCTACTCATTTGAATTTTTAGGATTCAAAAGTTTTAAGTATTATACACTATGTGTGTGGATGTGTTTTGTGAGGTAGTAGAGTGCTAATTTGTGCCTTTTCATATTTTGGGAAAGTTATTTATTCAGTATTCATTGGCTTCTGGTAGGGAAATAGACACCCACACAAACCCTTTTTGATAATGTCTAGATATGGCTTCTCGTTCTCAATTTTATTGTTGTTGCCATAGAAATACATGCTATAACTTATATGACTATGAGATGAAAAGGTGCAACACTATGATGGATGAGGTAGAAAAAAACACTTTTGTTGTTACCAACCTCTTCATGGCCTAATTGATTCAGAGAAGAACAAATACATTTCAGTTTACAAACTTCCACTTTGTTATGGTGCTAATTTTGATTTCTAAATCTCAGTAGATTGTGATTGCACATATATATTGAGAATCATAATGCCAAGGTAGTTCGTACTTGGATCTAACATATATAAAATTCTCTCCTCTCTCGCTTTTGTTTCCCTGGTCGAACATCACAGCGGCGTGGTTAAGGCACGTGGTGTCCTAAGGCTGCTCGGAGATGGTTTATTCAGGCGTGCAGTAGTTGATGACGCATAGAAGGATATCTCTGCTGGTGATGTACCCAATAGGCGGCTTTGTATTTGAAGGCGGTACGAGATTGAAGGATTTGTCACATGTGGTCTCAAATACTTCCATTTCCTGCGGGAGAATAACAGATCTTTCAATGTCCTCATCTCTGAATCTAGCAAGAGAGTTCTCCTTCTACTACAGGTACGTACTAGAAATGGAAAACCTAGCGTCATAAACTTTGAACAATGTTCATGATCTCAAAGTGGATTATTCATCGACTTAACATTTATGTCCCTCCAAATATATCAGTGTTACGCTGAGAAGCAGGCCATGGGGAAGTATTTGCCAGGAGTTCCTCGACATGAGAATCAATTCGACAGTCTTCGAGCTCAGCGGCCATTTAGTTCTGAAGAGGAGGAAGGGCTATGATGAAGCATCTGAGATGACATTATGTAGGTTTTTGGTTGCGGCGACCCTATCTGGAGCAGAGTTCCAAGAGCTGAAGTGGTGCATCATGGAGTTCTTGGCCATTGCATGTCCTGAAGAGGAGAGATGAAACCGTTCTAGGCACTGATCACTAATGTTCGGGGACCTAAGTTGGTACAGACATACTGTCGACTGCCAATTGAGCATTTGTGCCTTTATGATGAGAGTTGTTAGTTTTTTACAAAGTTGGTGATAAACTGTGCAAAAACAGTAGGTTTGGGAACTGAATATTCGGATGAAATGGTGGAAATTTGTGATGATTACAGGAACAGGTGTAGGGTGAAGCTTGGCCAGATGAGCAGTTGTTCCATGTCCATTGTAGTGGGGCCATCTACTGTTTAAATAACAGCAGTAGACACAACTTAGTTTCGGATTTAGCTGTTTTGTTGGAGAACTGCTCGATTTGCATGGGTTAATCTGATGTCTTAAATATTTCTTGGTTCTTCCACATTATAATTGGTCTCTATATGTATTATCATTCATATGAAATGGTGGAAATATGTGGTCAAAGCATTATCCCGGTTTGATATATATTTTCCACTTTGTGCAAGTAATTTAATTTGATTAAATCAAGTCCTGTCTTTTTTTTGCTTAAGTTCTGTTTTGTTAACACAAAATTAACGTACAAAGTAATCTGACTCGGCATATAAGGAAACCTGATTTGCCATTGTTATTTCTACTAGATGACCCGTGCGCTATCGCGCAAATGCCGGAAGCAAGACCATACCCTTGTCGCGTGTATCATCAAATATTAATACTGTGTTTTCTTCTTTATAGGGAAAGCTTGGATGTGGTGACGATTCGATGTCGTCAACATTTTGAGTGATCCATTAGTTTCAGTAGGATTTGGATGCATATGTATGTGACATTACTCCTAAGGTCACAAGTGACGAAGGCAAGAATGTATTTTAGCCAGAAGTTTTACTTGTCTTAAACATGTGTTTTGCACGTGCGTTATTGTTCCTGTTTGAGATTTTTATGGCTCTTATGTTGTCACCATCGATAGCTATCTCTCGTGATTACAGAGGTTGTTTGTTAGGGTTTTGACGGCTTCCGATGTACTCGTCATAGAGATATTGTTATATATTCATTTTGTGTGGAATTTATATCTCCGGTAGAATTTATGTAATTAGTAATAGGATAAGAATCATGAATGCTGAATTATGCAAGGGAAACCAATCGATATTAAATAGTAGTGTAAGTAGGTGTATATAACACGCAGATATAGTCTGAACGTAATTATGGATAGCCCTAGTACAAAAGTAAGTAGAACATAGTACATAGAAAACCAAACGATGCTCATTTTGCAGTACAATCTCCTAGAAAACCAACGATGCTCATTTTGCAGTACAATCTCCTAACCACACTTTCTAGAATAATTCAACTTCTCCTAAATAAATCCATTGGCACGTTATTTCTAAAACACCATGGAAATGCATTGATGATTTTATCGGGAGATGTATTATCAGTTTCCATGAATAATGATAGTAGTATATCAAACTGAAATAATCCACAGTTTTACTTTTATCAATACATCAGACGTAGATGGGGAGTCGGTCTTGAATAGAACCTGCAGCTCTGTCTCAGTTCTCCGGCGACTTCACTTTCTCGCTGGCAGCTCTATCTCAGCTCTCCGGCGACTTCACTTTTATTGTGAGGAGTACATTTCATCTTGTAACAATTTTGAAGGGCGGGCTTGGTGCAGCGGTAGAGCCTCACCGCCTGTGACCGAGAGGTCCCAGGTTCGAGTCGCGGTCTCTTCACATTGCACTTCGTGAGGGTAAGACTTGCCACTGACACCTATCCCCAGACCCCGCACAGTGCGGGAGCTCTTAGCACTGGGTACGTCCTTTTAGTACATTTCATCTTGTCTGCGGTAAGTAAGTAACCGCAGGGAAATAGCAAAAAGAAATCAAGGAAAATTTTAGCTACTTCCAAAGGAAGACCTGTTAATTGAAATCTAAAGTCTAATCATTTCTTCAATGCAAGTACTCTTAGTTCCACATGGCAACACACTCGGTCAAATTCTGCTGAAAGTTATGCCATTACTTGAAAGTTGAAACTACATGCTGAATCAAATAGAGTACAAGTTGTACACATGATGAATTAAATAGAGTACATGCTGCCACCATAGAGCAGAGAGAGGAGACATAGAGGACACATATGACTTGAAAGTTCAAACTACATGCTAAATCAAAGAGTACATGCTGAATCATGGTTTCATAGTTTTAGTCATAGTTTGATGAATAACCGAACTGATCATAAGTCATACCGGTGGGTTTGTTCACCTACTTGCTGACAAGGAGAGGAGTGTCAATTGTCATCCGGTAAAAGAGCATGTGAATATGGGCATTGATCAATGAACAATTGATGCAAAGTAATGCAAACATATTAGGCATACTTTGAAGCAACATATTTTCCCATTTTCAGAGGTGTTAATACACAATAATCCTGTAACCCATACCCACAGTGAAACATTACCTCTGAATGCTAGTACCCATGATCCAAACATATTGCCAGTATACTGTATAAAGTCAGGTTCTTTACGATATAAACAGGAAAAAAAGTTTCATATATGAAGGCGGAGTTTTATTGTTCGATATTAACACTAAATCTAATTAATGGAAAGTGGTACCTCTAAATACACTGTGAGCACTTGAAAATCATTATATATCCCACATCCCAAACTGAACACTGTCTAACTAAATTAATAATCTAAAACCAGCGAGCAACATGCTGGCTGTAAACACATGTTACTCTTCCGAGCACGATCTTGTTCAAAGAATGAGATACAATTTATCTAAACAAACTAATGGTGAAGTGGCTAAACATGTACATGATCCAAGCAAATCCAGTAACCTGACCAAATGACTGGAGGTCAAATTCACATATGCTCTAACCAAGATTTCCCCCAAAGTTCTGCAACCAGTTTAGCTTATTTTCATTTGGTGAATACAGTAGAGGAAATGAAAGTGCATGATTAATTTAGGAGCACACGACAAAAAAAATATTATCTGTAGAACGCCACCGATTATTTCCATGTGTATAGAGGACAGAAGCCATCTAGAGAGCATATTTAGTCATATGACAATTCAGTGCCAAGGTCAACGGAGACATAACGAGCTATTGCTTTGCATGCAAAATATTTCAAAAATTCAGTCGACAAGAGACAAACTGAAAAATGGATACTAAGCCATGAAACCATGACTGAGAGTGAACTAAAAAACCACTAACACACTACTGGGCTTCTCTTCAATTTTAAGTTACTCATGGAGCTAAAACTTGATCTCTTCAATTTAACATAACAAAAAAAATTATATACCACCTCTTCCTATTCTTTATAGTGGATATTTATTTAACAATCAGAACATGTAGGTTCACCTCTTCCTATTCTTTATATACCACATGGCTGCCAAGAGGCCTACCAAAATACATGTTCAGTCTGTAAACCCCTGAAACCAGCTTTATGTATGGTCGCACTGCCAATGATCCCCAAACATCGATACGCGCCACGCTGCTCTGCATCCTCCCCGAGGCCCGAGATGCAAACTAATGTCAGAAAATCATAAGGTCCATGAAATAAACAAATTTATTCCTCAAAAGATGTCAATCCACAAACAAGTAATCTTCATTATTAAATACCTGAGCAAAGCTGACTATAAATTTCAATCATATCTTCTGCGATTTTGGAATTCTGTCCTGATTTCTTAGCAGATTTGAACTCCAGGTCATATTTCTTAGCAGAGTCATGCAGCATTTTGAACCAATCCAGATGAATTAGAGGTAATTAACCTGTACCAAGTGTGACTTCTGCAAAGGCCTCCAGATCCAATTGATGAGCAGATCAAGCAGCATCAGAAGAAGGACACACGCATCAGAAGAAGGACACACACGGAGAGACTGAGCGCCTTGGCAACCATTTCTGCGGCCCACGCTCCACCTGCGTCTAGGGAGACGGCAATGATGTTGCTCCTCATGCACCACCACGCCTCCCCCAACGGCCTCCTTCCCCTCCTGCACGAACCTCAAACAGCACCTCCTATGGAGCACCAGATCCAACCTAAAAGCAGGTCACAATTGCAGAGAGAAAAAAAAACACAATCAACCTCAACCAGACAGATCCAACCTAAGGGTAGGTCCACCACAAACACAGGAAAAAGTGTAGGAGAAGGGGAGAATCCTGCTGCAGCCTATCTCAACCAGCGTTGGATCCCTGCAGCGCCAACACGAGCAGCGGAAGGCGTGGCGACCAGCCGCTCCTCTCTACCTTCCCTGTGACGGAGGAAAAGGCAAAGAAGAGGGGGGCAGGATCCGAAGTGAGCTATGCACCTCTGCCGCGACGCGAGCTCCGCCTGGGTCTCCGACCTTGCTGCTCCTCACCCAAACGTCATCCTCCTCAAACGCCCCTGCTCCTTACACCCACCACGAAGTTCACGCCACCCTTGCTCAGTGGGAGGACCAGCGTCGCGAGTTGGAAGGCCGGAGGTGCAGCGCTCTGACGCCTCCCTCTTTCCGCCCGCTCCACCGTCTCCCTAGGACGGCCCCATGCCCTCATCCAACACCCTCACCAGCCCTGTGACGGAGAAATCAGTATCCAACCAGATTAAACCCACCCGAAACCGAAATCAAAGGTGAGGATGCGGAGGTCACCGCTGTGCGCCGCACAGGAGGGGGGAGAGGAGCCGGTCGCCGTCGCGTGCCAAGCTTCAGCGCCTCCTCCCGTCCGCCAACACGGTCGTCCGGTCCGGTCCGCCTCTGCCGGTCGCCGAAACGGGAGTGGGGAGGGTGGAGTCGAGAGCGCGGGAGCGGAGAGAGAGGAGACGAGGAGAGGCGGCTGGGGAGGACGGAGTCGAGGGCGTGGGCGAGATATTTTCACGATCTAGGGTTTTCACCGCGCGTGCGCGACGCGGACAAGATCGACTCGTCCTCTGATTCGTGGACCTCATGCGCACCGAGCCCCACCCGTCATTAACGGTGCCCCAAGCGAGGAAGTGAAAAACGTTTTTACTGCATCCAACGGTGAGAGGTGAAACACCTCAGCGTTTTATCCGATCGGACGCGCGAGCGAGCTCGGGAGGGGCAACCGGGGGGCAATGGGCGGGTACGCTCGTAGCCTTTATAGAAGTAATGGGTAGAACAATCGAACCTGATTGACTTTTTTAAAGGCTCAGTTTAATCTTGCGTTAAGAAGTCCGGTACATTCTAACATGTGAGCTTGCGAGCTCCATTGATCCTGGTATTTTTTTTAAAATTCAAAAAAGAAAATTATGAGTTTTAAATTTATTTGAAGAAAAAATTCCCTACCAGAAGCCAATGGTGTGTCCCACAAACATGCAAATAATGCAGCAGAGGTGTTTTTTTCAATTTGTTTTTGAAAATCATAATTTCTTTTAAAGCAGGATCACCAGAGCTCGGGACAGGAAATCTCCACTCATGTGTTGAACCGGTATGTTTCTCTGATAAAGTGGCGATAACATTCGTCATTTTTGAGTGACATGGTGGGGAGGAAGAGATAAAATTAGAGAGAGTCCATGAAACAATAACAATTTGATTGCTATACTTCGGTATATACATGTATCTGTCCATATCAACGCACTTATGCAGACGGTGTCGAATTATGTAAGGTAATTTTTTTAACATTTTTAGATTCTATGTGGCTATATTTAATATATATACATGAAAATTTACGAGTATTTATGTTTACAAATACGACATATGCGACGATAAACAAATTTTAAAAACCGTAGCAACGCACGGGCATTCAACTAGTAAAGATATAGAGGCGAGTACCACATCAGCCAGGCACCGATGCATTGGTATTCCTCTCCCCGCAGTGAACAAATCTGCCACGAAAAAAGTACCACATGAGCTAGGCATCCATGCATCACAGCAGCAACGCATGACAAGTTGATGGATCTATTGTTATGCTAATCATAAGGCGTTGTTCCGGTCAAGAGTCGTCTGGATAGCACACAAATTGAAAGGAGATTGTCTGATTGAGCCACTCCCAGATGAATCCCGAATCTGAGCCACGTCTCACGAGGAGGCAAGGCAATAATCTGCACTTGGACAGTCTTCCGTTTGGGATACTTTTCAGGTAATGTACAATGGATCAATCATATAAGGTCTTGTAAGTTCTCATTTTTTTATTTTTTCTAACTCTCCACCCGTGAGCTCTATCAGCAATATTGCAGCTTAGATCGGTTCAATCCAACAGCTAATAGGAAGTTGAGTTAAGGTGTGTGTGGCTATATAGGTCTCCGACTGGAAAAAAGCATGAGTATTTATAATTTTCAATTAAAAAGTTAAATCTTACCACACTTTAAGCTTATGGTTTCTTACAATATATATGAGGTGAAAGTTACACATGAATAATTGTTTTCATTACAAGGAACATTGATACTCTATACTATCCGATATTCCCTGATTATTATACAGTATATATATTTTTTAAAACAAGGCCACATGGCCCAACTTTATATTGAAAGTTTGGAAACAGTTACAACGGGTAACCCACAACGAAGGCGGAGGACACACTTTAGTGTGCACAGCTAAGAACACAGCCTAGCTATAGCACTGAGAATAGTCCCATTAGGGATCAATCTCAGGGCATTCACGATCCTTCTTCTATTGATCTTCGTCTTCTATACCGGGCCGATCCTGCCGCGCCATCACGAGGCCGACCTTGGGCCCGTTCGCGGGCTTGACACCACCTTGGACCGAGCGAGAACAATCCCGGGCCTTCTCGATTGATGCATGAGCCTTCTTCTTCTGGGTATCACTAGCCAGGGGCCGACCTTTGCAAAGGGAAAAAGACGTCCCGCGCGAGCGCTACCGCGTCGACGCGTGTCGCGCGCGGAGCGCATCCCCAGGAAAAGATTAGCGAAACGTTTTCCGGATTCGGGTGTTCCCTTTTTCCCTTTACGCCCGGTAAGCAGTTTCGGACCCGTTCCGGGCCCGTTTTCCCTTTTTCTCTTTGGGCGCGCTGTCGCTTTCAAAGAGTCGTGAATAAAATCTCTTTTGTTTTCCCTTTTTCTCTTTGGGCGCGCTGTCACTTTCAAACAAACTTGAATAAATTTCCTTTTCTTTTTGTTTTCTCTTTTGGCTGTTTTTTCCCTTTGTCGTTCCGGGCATGTAGTTTTCTGGGGAAGAAATGGGTGGGAGGTTAAGCTTTCAATTACTAAAAATAATTAACAAAAATACGGCTCGGCTACGCCTCGCTACACGGCGCCTTCGGCGCATCAAGCATTCATAAACATAATGAAGCGGTTACATTTGGTCATTCTCCCCTGTTTGTCGTAGCCCCCGTATGTCGAAGAGTGTGCTACGGCTCGGCTACGCCTCGCTACACGGCGCCTTCGGCGCATCAAGCATTCATAAACATAATGAAGCGGTTACATTTGGTCGTTCTCCCCTGTTTGTCGTAGCCCCCGTATGTCGAAGAGTGTGCTACGGCTCGGCTACGCCTCGCTACACGGCGCCTTCGGCGCATCAAGCATTCATAAACATAATGAAGCGGTTACATTTGGTCGTTCTCCCCTGTTTGTCGTAGCCCCCGTATGTCGAAGAGTGTGCTACGGCTCGGCTACGCCTCGCTACACGGCGCCTTCGGCGCATCATTTAGTTTTTCTCTTTTATTGTGTTTTCCTTTTAGTTTTTCTCTTTTACTATTTTATTGTGTTTTCCTTTTATTTTTTCTATTTTAATTCCATTTTCTATTTAAGTACATGTTTATCTAGCGCGAGTACTGAGTTGTATCTTTGTGGGTACAAGTTATTTCCGAATGGGAGTATCCTGGCATTAGTGTTTAGTCTGTCAGGTACAAGCGTTAGTTTATGTCGAGTACGGAATTGAATTTTCAGTGGGTACAAGCTGTCTGCGTTTGCGAGTACGGATAGTCTATGCTTTAGTTTATATTTTGCGACAAATGGAATTATTCGTGTTTTGTATACGAGGTACAAGCATTAGCTTACGGCGAGTACTGAGTTGTATCTCTTTGGGGTACAAGGTATATCCTAATGGGAGTACAGATCGTCCTGGCATTTGTGTTTAGTTTATGTCGAGTACGGAATTGAATTTTCAGTGGGTACAAGCTGTCTGCGTTTGCGAGTACGGATAGTCTATGCTTTAGTTTATATTTTGCGACAAAGGGAATTATTCGTGTTTTGTATACGAGGTACAAGCAATAGCTTACGGCGAGTACTGAGTTGTATCTCTTTGGGGTACAAGGTATATCCTAATGGGAGTACAGATCGTCCTAGCATTAGTGTTTTGTCTGTCAGGTACAAGCGTTAGCTTATGTCGAGGACGGAGTTGAATTTCAGTGGGTACAAGCTGTCTGCGTTTGCGAGTACGGATAGTCTATGCTTTAGTTTATATTTTGCGACAAAGGAAATTATTCGTGTTTCGTATACGAGGTACAAGCATTAGCTTATGGCGAGTACTGAGTTGTATCTCTTTGGGTACAAGGTATATCCGAATGGGAGTACAGATCGTCCTCAGATTAGTGTTTTGTCTGTCAGGTACAAGCGTAGAGCATGTCTAACAGACCCCCTATTTTCTGCCCCTTATAAACGCGAGTACAGGGCCCTGTATTCACTTTCCACCGCCGAAAACCTCGTCCGAGCTAGCAGACCCCGTATCCCCACCCCGTAAAACAGAATACGGGGTGGGGATACGGGGTCTGCTAGCTCGGACGAGTTTTCGGCCCGTAAAAACAGGGTTTTGCACACCCTATTTTGACAACTATTTTCCGATCAAACATGGCAATGCAAAAACATGCGATGCTTAATTCATAGTTTCTACATCACAACGATCATTAGTTATGTTCTAGCCATGGAGGTTCCTAAAAGTGGTTGCCACCACCAACGCGATCAACGCGATACACCATCAATCGCTTGCCGCACGAGCTTGACGCGCCTGCAACTTCCTCGTCATGATGTCGGCCTTGGTCTCCTTCCAACACGCCAGCTGATCCTCGTCACATGTCCTTGGTGTTCATCATCATGATCTCCTTCTCCTCGGCCAAGAGCTCCTTCATCGCCTTGGTTTCTTTGAGTGCCAACATCCTAGCATCCAATTCGGCCTTGCGCTTTGCATCTTCCCGCCTAGCTTCCACCTTGGCAAGCTTCCACCTCCTTCTTCTTCTCGGTGATGATTAGCTTGGTCTCCAATGTCTTCAATGCTAATGCCTCCTTTGACTTCATGAGTTGATCCATCTTCTCCTTGAAGCTAGTTGCCTCGGCTTCTACCTCTGCCTCTCCTTCGCTTTCTTGGTGCCCTCGGGCTGCCTTTGTTTCTACCATTCATGTCTTCCTCTTCATCATCCATGCTTAGCATTGCCTCCTTCTTGCACTTTGGTTCTTGGTCCCTCAACTGCCACTTGGGAAGGTGTTGAAGCAATGCAAAGCAATGCTGAAACTGAAATTCCTTATTCTTGGAGCCGGCCATGTCTTTGTACCGCAGTTGAGCATACTTGGGCTGCACATCACAACAATATAGTGTGATGTTTGCACATCAATAACACATAGTTTGCACAAGAACTAATTTGCACATCAATAACACATAGTTTAGAAAACTCACATAGTCCTCCTGAACGCATCCACTTGGTGGATTATCCGCCACTTGGTCCATGGCAGCGCTCCAACGAGAACAAGCAGGTTTGATCGTGTTCCACCGGCCTTCAAGGGAGCGGTAGGATCGATCCGCATACTCTTCGTGCGAGGCTTGAGCTGGTGGTAAACATCCTCAATGCGCTGCCAATAACGCTTGCCGGTTTGGTCTGTGCCGGTGCACGCATCCATTCCCACCTTACCCACGCACGACCAATGTCACGTCTTCAATCTCGGTGTAGTTGGACGTGCGTTGCTTCGGCGCGGACGAACCGGCAGCAGCCGGGTCGACCTCAACAACGTCGTCGTCGACCTCTTCGTCACCCTCCTCGTCGTCGCCATAGTCGCCATAGTCGTAGTTGGACCCTTCATCGAACGCACCAATGCCGGCGTCCAGGTCCACCGTTCCAGCGTTGAGCATATCCATGTAGCTTGTGGTGGGCTCATGGTCGAGCACCTGGTGGGCGTCGGCGACGGGTGGCGTCGGCGCGGGCGGAACGGCAGCAGCAGCAGCAGCAGGACGGGCGGCGGCGTTGGACGGTGGGGGGGCGAGGCCGACGCGGGTGGTTGGCTTCTACGCCTTCGGCTGGGCACCCCTCGGCCCCGCCGACGCCGTCTTCTTCCGGCCTCCTTTCGCGGCTGCCGCAGGGTCGCAGCCGGCGCAGCACCGGCCGCCGCCTCTGGGAAGGGGACCTTCGGGATCCGCTTCCTCTTCGATGGGATGGTGGCGGAGATGATGGCCGAGACGTCGCCGTTGCTCGGCTGATCCTCCACGACGCCGACGGTGACATTCACCACCCCTGACGACGGTGATGCATCGCCGGTGGTCGGAGGTGCTTGCGGAAGGTCCATTCCGGCGAGATCGGGCCGCGTGGTGGCCGGGGAGGGCGGGGCGGAGGAGATCGGGCGGCGGCGGCGCGGTGGGCTCGCTGAATTGCTTCGCGCGCAGTGGAGGGGAGGAAGAGGGGTTGGGCCTGTATTCCGCGCCTCACCCCGCACAAGTAGGGGGCGACGAGCCGCCCCGTAACGAAACTTGTAAAAATCCGTCCGGGGTGCCCGATTTAGGGGGTCTGTTAGACGGCCGGGGTAGAGCCCAACCCCGTATATCGGCAGTTATTTTACGGGTTGGGCCTTTTGAGGGGTCTGTTAGACATGCTCTTAGCTTATGTCGAGGACGGAGTTGAATTTCAGTGGGTACAAGCGTTAGCAAAATCAGTTAGGGGTCAGCTTCTTCAACAGAAACAGAAAACCACAAATACAGAAAATAGTAAAGATAGATGCTTAAGAACTCTGTATATAATAGATTTCATAGTGCATACAATAATTAGCTATTACAGACCATGAACTCTATATACAATAGAGTGCATACATAAAGATAGGTCTTTAACAAACAAAAGGACTTAGTACTTAGATGAATAGAGTGCATACATAAAGATAGGTCTTGAACAAACATAAGGACTTACTACTTAGCATCAACCCAGAAAGATGTCACTAACATCATTGTTACATAAATATAGGATTAAGTGGAGCTGCTTTGAAAGCTGCTATCATTTAATCACAGATGGCTGATTGAAAGTTTGAGCTCTCCATGCCTGCATTCCCAAAAATGAAAGCACACAACTTGAGCTTCAAGAAGACGGAAACGCTTCACAATGTTGAACCATCCAGTAGTAATGATGGCTTTCTTCTTCTTTCCTAGTCCAATCTTCATGCTGACTGGATAACGCCAACTAAGCTCAGGTGATGAAACAGTCACTTCGATTGAGTCATTTGTAGTTGGAAGGTAATTCTTCGGGTATGTCTTTGTGAAGATATCCACAAATTCCTGGAAACGTTAGGAAAGTAGAAAATTAGTACTTTAGAACAATAGTTTCTATAAAATTACTTTTTTGGTGACTGATGAAACAAGAAAAATAAATATGTTTACCATCTTGCTACCCTGGTTGACAGATGATGGGTTCAGCTTGAAGATATAGAACTTTATGGGCTGGTCTGGATAATCATGAACCATGTTCTTAATTTCCATGATATTGAACAAGTCCAGGAGCATTTTGTTTGCAAAAAAGCAATGATCATCAAATCTTTCTCGCCCAATGACCCCAGGTCCTAGAAACAATCAAAGCAAAAATTAGGCAGAATGAATATGTTCAAAAAAGTTGTGTGACAGAATGATAAATCTGGGTTTGAAGATATGATGTGTAATCCATACCTCTTAGGGTGAAGTTTCCCCTTTTGGGAGCTGGCATCTTCGGAACATACCAAGTGGTCGTGGTGTTTTCTTCATCACTAGAGTAATCAGTGCTGCTGCTGATTTCGATTGTTTCACGTACAATTGCCATCTGTCAAATAATAAAGCACACATGATCAGCTTTAGAACATCTCTTTCTAACACCTGTATGTTATAGAATAAGGCTTCCAAATCTTGATTCCAGATAATTTGATATAGGGATCCAACCAGTACATGTGAGATGCACTGTGCTCTCTCGTTTATGGAATGACTTCCAATCTCCCAACCAAAAACCCAGAAGCAAAGTCAAAACAACTCCCATTTATCATGAAATCTGGGTTACAATTCGAACACATGTATCTAGAGAACATAGCAACATGTTCATTCATTGTCATGGTAACACAAAATGTATCAAAATAGAGGTATAATTACCATAGATAAAATTAGGGAAGCATACTAGCTAGCACTCAATGAAGGAAGCAGACTAGCTAGCACATTAGCTAGCACTCAACAATACTAGCTAGACATCCATCTATTAGGAAGCCCTTCATCAGACGCAGATGGGGAGAAGAAAAAAAAAGAAAAAAGTTAACACCGCACACAATCAAACGCGCTTTATTGAACTTATCAGCCATATTAACGAAATACTGCAAAGAACCATTTCCTGGAATAGAGTCGAAGAGTTCAAATCTCCTTTTCTTTAAGTTCACAGCCATCATAAAAAAGTGGCCCACAGGATACTCTCCATTCCCTTCTTGGAAACAAGGAATCTTTATCTGTGTAAAGAAAACATAATTTTAAAATTTAGTTAAGAAACCCAAGTAGTTTATACTAAATGTGGTAGTGAATTCCAGCTTACCAAATTGAATCTGCCCAGGAGTTGTTCATCTTTATCAACAACATTGGCCGGATCAATTGCCTTCACCAGTTTTGCCAGTCTCTTTGAATAGTTGTCGGACATTTCCTTCTGTCCCAGTAAATTACACGCTCTCTGCATTATTGACTCGTTTTTTCAGTTTAGTCTACCTTCAATATATACGTATTCAAATATTGTAGGAAAAGATACGATTTCTTACCGCTGCAATAAATGGTACTATGTGTTTTTTTCCACCTCCCACTAATTCTTGCGCAAAATCTACCATGACTGACATTACGTTAGTACCAATAGCAGCACCATCTACGATAGAGTCAGCAAATTCACCAATGCTAACTTCCGTTTCTCCATGTTTAAAAAGCGTCTTCTTCCTTGAAAATTATAGAAAGAAACTTTCAGACAATGACTATTGGATGACTAATTTCATTTGTCAGAATATTTTACCTGAACTCCTCCTTTTGCATATTGATTGATGAACTATCATTTTCTGAGATGTATACATTCTTACTGAACTTTATTATTTCTCCACACACAAAATTAATTCTAGGCCCATAAACGGTGTCTTCAGTACCTACAAAGTTTTCAACCAAGAAACGGGTCAGTCTGTGTTAGATCTAACTTGTGCTTGATTTACAAAGAAACACAAATTCTTTAATTTATTATTACACGAATTTGTATGTCAGATTGAGAATATTCACAACCAATTTTCCATTAAGTATTCAATTAATCACATGTATTAAAGCATGAAGGGTTTTGCATTTATTACTTTTATGCATAGAATACTCAATAACCCTTTTGATATCATCCTTAATATTTATTGTTGGTTGTGCTGGGCATTCAGTGTGGCAGTCATCACTGTTGTAAAATTGAGTTTCATCGGAACCAATCTGCTTAACAATGCTATCGTTACTCTTCTTAGTTTCCTCTTCGATTGCAACATCTTTGTTCACTTGTTCTTCTTCCATTCTTTGCTGAGCAGTCGTGCAGTGACTGCTGGAGGGCAACTCTGTCCCTTGGCTTTTATCTTCGGCGGAAATATCTGAAAAAAAGGATAGATATATAACATGGTTTTAATTTCTTGTGGAAAGAACACTTACTTACTTTATTTGTAAAGTTTTCGTTATTACCTGTATCTAGCAAAACATTTGTATCCTCAGCATGAACAGCAAATCTTTCCACAGTTGGTGACGAATCTTCCTTTCTTTCTACTTCATTAGACGATGCATTTTCCGAGGTGTCTGCGGTTGGACAAGCACTTCAATAAACGAATCAAAGATACTAGTGAAGATGAACGAGCACTACACCATTATAAGAAGATGTATTAATTAATTGATTGCACGGGTACTAACACAAATGACGCAAATGCACGAATCGGTATGAATCTCAAGTACTATACCACGTAATATACTAGAACTACTCCCAGTAGAAAATGAGATAACTTACAGAATCATGATTTGCAGATGTAATGGTCACAAAGATGCACAGGAAATGAAACACGGGTTGCACAAGCACTAATCCTCAGGACACTCAAGTACAAAACATGCTTTGCGTAAGTACTGACAGTAGAATAGAGTGGTAAATAAATATCTGTTTAGCTAATTTTTTAATGAAGCTTCAATGCTGTCTATCTCACATGTTACGTTTACCTTCAAGAATGTTTTCTCTTTTTGTTGTATCCATCGCAAGTAGGTGATCCTCAGCTGAGTTTGCATCAGTATTTGCTGTACAATTCTCACCATCACCCGGAGATTTGTTCGTCAATGCTTCACCAATGTGTTCTTCTTTGTCAGGTTCATTTAAACACGTCACAGTTTTACGTTCCTATTTGGAACCATAAGAATCATACATTATACACAAAAAATGCATAATTTGTGGTAATAAATTCATATTTTTATTTGTCTTACGTCCACGGAAGCTTCCACCAATTCATTTCCCTTTATTTCATCGCATATGTTTTCATTATCGAGTGTCGATTTTTTCTCTATGCCATCATTGTCTGCCAGAAATAAGAGAAAAAGATCAATGGCCTACGAGGTTAACTAATTTTTGCTGAAAATGATTCAACAGAAAAATAATAATAGTAAGAAAAAACCATCGATGAAATTGCCTTTCTGCTGGGAAAAGAGATGCTGGTTTGCTTGAGCATAATCTTCTGCATTCCTATCTTCTGACAAGAATTTGTTTGCATCCTCTGTTTCAGGCATTTCATTTTGCATATTATTTGCCTTACTCGTTTGATCTATGGAAGTAGCAGCACCATCATTGTTTGCTAAAGTGAAATAAAAAATAATAATTCAATAACACTACAAGGTTATTTTATTTTATGCTCGAAGCGATTAAACATCGATTTATTTACCTGTCTGCTGACCAACTAGCTGATGTTCTTCTTGTACTTCATGGGTTGTAATTACGTCTTCAGCTTGGAGTTTTGGTTGCTCCTCTTTGTGCTCATCTTCGGTAATAGCATCTCCCTTGTCAGAATTGTCTACAAAAAAATAATAATATAGGTAACATGGCTGATTAATTACATATTGCATTTCATATGGAGAAAACCCTTATTTACTTTAATTGTAAGGATTTCGTTGTTACCTTTATCCGGTACAACATCTGTAACTTCAACATTAATTTTTTCTATTTCAACAGATGATTCAAGTTCCGAGGTACCTGCGGCTGCACAAGTACTTAAATAAATTATTCACGGTTACTAATAAAGATTATGCACAAATACTAAACGAGGATAAGCAGATGTACTAATTAAAAGGATGCACGGGTACTATAACATAAAATATTATAACACTGAATAGACTAAGTCGTCAATATATCATTGTTGGAAATGATTCAACAAAATAATAACATGCCTCCCTGCTTACCAACAATGTTCTGTTCTACAAATGTTTTATTCACTACATCTACACCATCAATCACGAGCTTGTGTTCGTCTCCTGTGGCAGAAGTTTCATTTTTATTATCCTTAGCCTTGTTGCTTTCATCTTCAACAAAAGCAGCTCCATCTTGGTGATCATTAGCATCTAAAAAATATATAAATAAATATAACATTTAATGAACTACGTGATTAATCTATTTATGCTTGTAATTATTCAGATTCCTAACAATAATAATAAGAAAAATCAATTGTTGTACTTGCCTTTCTGCACATCAACAATATGCTGGTCTACTTGTAGAAGAGAGCATGATCGATCAACCTGCGAGTAATCCTTAAAGTGATGATCATCTTTCATGTCCACAGTGGTGTCTGTTGCTGTTTCGTGGACCTGTTATTAATCAAAGATTTTGAAGCATTTGAGAATTTTAATGGGTTCAGAATAGTATATCGTCAGTAATTTGATTACCCTAGCATCAGTTGATGAAGGCTCCACTGTATGATCATGAATTGTTTCAGAAATTGGCACAGCACCTTCATCCATGATTTTTGAAGTTTCTGAAATCTGCTCAAGATATCAAAATACTTATTTATCGGAAAAAAGTTATGTTGTCCAACAATGATAGCTATTCAACTATGTACCTTCTGTTCGGACGATTCAGTCGCAAGTTCTTCATTCTTTTTGATTTGGTCTGCTATGTTAATTCCTTTAACAACACGTTCACTTTCTTTTTTACTCTTCTTTTCATTCTTCTTGTTTTTTAGTACAACTTCTTTTACGGGCTGGACTTCAACACTTGCTGTTTTCTGAAGTTGTTTTGCCTTCTTGGCAAATTTCACCTTCTTTATTTCTTTCGAGCTGTTTTCATTCACATTGGCAGTTTCCTGGAAAAACATGAATACATATAGTTAATAACATGCATGAGCAGCTGGCTGTTCAAGCACACGATTAGTAAGCACCCCGAGCTACAACCATGAAAACTGTCATGGAAGTTCAAAGCATTGCAAAAAGGATTTACAGCACTATATTATTCGAGTAAACAATATCCTCAGTGTTTGTTTTGTGCAAGCAAATTTACTATGCATGGAAAACAATTAGGCAAAAAGTACACTTATTACGCTTCTAAAAGTACTAACCTATACTGTAAGCAAGTACAGCCAATTGTACAAAGAGAGTATATATTATAATTTTACAATTCAAGATAGAATTTTGAGATACACTATTTTATATATGGACAAGAATAAATTTTAAAGAGATGTACATAGTATACCTTAGTTGGGTCAGATTCTACATTTTGATCAGCATTTTTGTCATCATTCTCATTCTCATTCTCATTCACAAGAGAATCTTTATTAACATCTGTAGGTAGCGATGTCCCTTGGTTTACAATGTCATTTTCGCCCATACAGTATTTGTTTAACAAAGATGATTGTTCTGCTTCATATATATTGAAAGATGAAATCAGGGAATTGGTCTGGGCTTTCAGGTTGCTAATCCTCATGTTCTCAAGATTCATGTCTTCCTTGGATATCTCTCTGCCTAGTAGCTTGGAGGTAGTTGGTAGATTATTTGACAAGTTCATCACCTCCTTCATCAAATTCTTGATTCTGCTCATCGTATCGTCATGGACGAACGATACTTGCTGCTCATTTAAGATTCCTATGGCAGGTATGATGGGTGCATTCCTAGCTTCGATGGCTGAACATATTTCTCTGCTTTTCTGTCGCGCTGCCTCTTCTGCATATTCTTGTAAAATTGATTTGTAAACTCTGTCGTCCTTTGCCTTCCATGACTAGAGAGATTTTAGTCATATTAGCTTGGTACAAATATAGAACAAAATGTAAATATATAACAGGATGTAAAGTACAAAAGTATGCCGATATTGAAATAGCAGTAGTTTAGATGCTTACTATTATTTTCCCAAACTTCCAGTCTTCTTTCTTTGTCTCTGCTGCAATATTTCTGTCAGCATATGAGATTTCTTTAAGATCACTTTCTTTCAGGAACAGACATCGAGGTTTCTCCTTCCCCATGAGAGCCTTATCTTTGTATAACAATGAATCCAGATACATTATGAGGGGGGCAACGGCTAAGCTTTCAAAGTACTTGCCCTTCAAACAATCGAGACCCCGCCACTTAATTGCTGCATTCTGAATCTCATCCACAACAAGTTGGCAGAAATCCATATCTTTTATTTTGGCAAAATTTAAATTCTTAACCATACTTGCTTCTCTTGAAGAGATGCGCACCTGGTTTGAAATGCACAACGCCTTGTTAAATACTATCAGATAAAAGATCGTGAATGCAAGGTCCTCATCGATGTTTTCTGTTCCATCTAAATGGTCTTGTACCATTTTTTAAGCTTTGCAAGAAGGTTTTTTGCATTGATGTCTTGATTTGATTCGTACCCCAATTTTGCCTTCAGCTTGGCAAGTCTGTGTTGTTATTCTCAGGCCTCAGAGCTGACAAACTTCCATTTGGTATGCCATACAAATGATGAATAGCATACCGATTTATATCTATCACTTTCTCATCAGAAAATTTCAAAGTCATTGAAGGTATGTGAATATTTTTCAGAACAAAAGATATGGCCCTCCGGTTGATTGATCCTGTTATCTTAGAGTCTATCATATCCCCAAATCCCGCTTCTCTAACTCTAGCAATAAGAGTCGGGATCTTTTTTAGCTCTTCTCCATCATCAACAATTTTCTGTATCGCCATCAGGTAACCAGGAATATCTTTGTCCGATTCTTTTTCATCTTCATCTGCAATTGTTTTGATTGTCTTCCTCGTTGCTCCCTTCGCAGGAGGAGTTTCTGAGACTTTTTCAATGTCTTTGCTGGTAGACGACTTACTGCTTCTCTTTCTTTCTGCAAGCACAGTAGCCAATGGTTGTTCATCAAGTTGAGAAGAATGCAACACAATCTGTGACGACGATTCCGGATTATCTCCGATGTTAGAATCAGGATCAAATGATTCTTCAAGGTAATTGATACTCCTTTTACATGCTCTATCATTTGTTCTGGAAACAACTGCAGAAGCTGGAGGAGCGTTGGCTTTGTTATATCTCCTTTTAGCTGTTTTTTGAACCATTGGAGGTCCATCTTTGTTTTCTGTTTTCCCATCTGTTCTTATCCTCTTTCGCAGATCTCGTCCCTTCTGTGCTACATTTTCTGCAATAGGAATGTCCTTCCTTTTTCTGCCTGGCTGACCAAACAATATCTTATCCTCTCCAGCAATTCTGGTGCTCTCATTCTGTTGAGAATGAATAATAGCAGAAGATTGTTCTCTTTTTTTACTTCTACTGTATGCAGTACCAGTTTTTCTACTGTCTGTTTGTTTGACCTTATTCTCGACCTGGGGTTGATCAGGCTCCTCTTCTGTAGGAAGCTTCTCTTCGGAAGGAGAATATGTTCCTAAAAATGGAATCATTTCCAAAGATCTCAACGACTCATCAACTTGCTCACTTGATGGACTTTCTAAAAAAGCACCTGCTTGTGTAAGAAGGAAAAAAACATAACACATAGCATTAAATTTAGCATAGATGCAAAATAAACTAGCTTCTAAATAAAACAAAGTTACAGAATCATAGGTTACAGAAGTACTGAACAAAAAGAGCGCACAAGTACTGCTACAACAAATTCAAAAATTACAGCCTTGTATATTAGCAATCAAGACATAGCATTATAACAACAAATTTTTCCAGCAATTTTACTGAAAGTACAAAATTCCGACAATACCCAAAAACATAAAGAAATAATCAGAAACTACAGGGACATACGAGGCAAAATCAACAGGAGCATACTATGAATAAGTACAGATCTAACCATGGAAAAAATACATATCCCGACCATACACAAGTACAGCGAAAAAGAATGAGCTGGTACAGTTACATGTCGAAGCAAAACCAAAGGACTAATCAAGACCAACATCAAGTACAAATAGTTTCTGCATAAAGTACAACCAAGCTAATCTATCTGATAATGAAACAAAATTACAAAAACATAGTTTACGCAAGTACAGCACAAAAGAACATGCAAGTACTGGTAGAACAAAATCAAGAAATACAACATCGTACATTAAAAATCAAGACATAACATTCTACTAAAAAATAGTTCCAGCAAGTGAAAGCAAAGTATATATCCCGACCATAGACAAGTAAAGCAACAAACAATCAGGAACTACATGGACATACGACGCAAAAGCTATAAAACCAAACGCTGAAAAAGTACAGATATAACAATGGGGAAAGTACATATCCAAACGAATACCAAGGACAGATTTAGACCAGAATCAATTATAAACGGGAAGATTCTACTCCTCGAATTCATAATTATTGAGTTTTAGGGTTTCTTCGAAACAAAATCTAGAGAGCTGTAGCCGGATTACAGCACTAGGGTTTCTTCGAAAAAAAATCTGTAGTGCTGTACCTGATTTTGAAGGAGGTGAGCCTCGAGGAGATAAAGACATTATCGCGTCGGTGTTGTTCGTCGACATCGTCCCCAATTAAGAAACCCTAGAACAACGGCGGCGGCAACAGAGGAAAAAACCCCAGCGGCAAAGTCCGTACTTGCGCAGCAGCAGCAGAGTAGTTGTCGTGGATTGTATCAGGATCGGGTTGATCCTTCCGTGCAAGGTTCAACCGCAGCACTGCGGTTTTCTCCTTTCTGCGAATTCTAAGGGGAACGCTCTCGCAGCTTTTCCCAATTCTAGTATTGAAATTTGGTAGTTCTGCTTGCAGGGGAAGGAAGCTATCCGGGGAAGACAATGAGCGGAAAATTGTACGAAGGCTGACAGGTGGGTCCGGGTAGGTGGAATAACTAAAATATGATTAAAGAGGAAGGCAGCAACGAGTGACGGTAGTTGTACTCCCTAAGGATTACAAATCCAACTTCCCAATGGTGGCCAAAGCAAACAAGGGGAAAAAATGTAATAGGTAGTTATTGAAAAATACTTATAATTTTTTTAATTACTAAGAACGGCTAGTCCGATTTTTAAACCTAGATGGATAAAATTCAAATAACTTAGAATTTGAATAGGTGAAAAGAGGGTTGCTTCCATTAACGATAGCCGTAGCGTGCTCCTCCTCCGAGAACAGCTGCACCATCATTTCGTCATCGCTGTCCATCGCGGCAATCCGACAAACACCTTGCGGCCGGGGCGGTTGGGCGGCGGTGGCGGCGACCTCTGTTCCGGTCTAAAAAGCAGCCCACCGGTCGAGGGGGTAGCGGCGGTGTCGATTAACGGCGGTTCCTAGATGCGCGGCGGTGTCGATTGCAAACAGGGCGCGACGGCGACGGTGGAGAAGGCGATCTAGAGGGGTGGGAGTTTGCTCGGGCGGGGGTGAGATGTGGGGAAAGCGGCGCGTCTGGCTGACAGAAGGGGCCTGCGGGCAATTTCTTACGTGGACGAGGACGCCCACACCCCCGATCGGCCAACATTGCGAAGGGGCCGGCACGGGGTTGCCGGCGCTTCTATTGGGCTCGAACAGGCGCCGACGTTTTTTGGGGCGCGCCGGTGTGAGCCCAAAAACGACGCCTGCCTCGAAATAGCTGTCGGGGCCGCCAGTAGAGATGCTCTTAAGGTCCTGAAAATGGAGGGCGGGGGGGGGGGGGGGGGGTGTGGTGGTGGAATGGCGGGAAAAAGTGAGGTGTGACCCTTTTTTTCCCGCCTAAATATTCACATATCTTGCTTCCCAACATTTCCATTGCCTTATTCATTACCGCACGTCTCTTTTCCAAAACTATCTTTTCGCCACATGTCTCTTCCTCCTATACTTGTACAGAAAAGTCAAGCACACCAACTTCTCCACAAAACCTAGCCTGCCTCCCTCATCACAATCGAACTCGCCGCCTCATCAAAAATCCTCAATTCCAACCAGTTGTCTTATTTACTACGCATATATGACGAATATCATAGCCAGTAGCAACCGGAAGCGGCGATCTACCACAACCAGATCCACGGGCGGCCATGCGTACCGGCGATCTATCACACCGATCTCCTACCGCTGCCATCCGTACATGCCACCAAGGGTAAATCCATACCGCCGTTCGAGGACGACGTTCTCCACTCGCATCTATGCGAACCCCGTCTATTCTACAAGACCAACTCGCCTCAGCAGTCGATTTATCATGGGTTTCTCCCGATTCCTCAGGATGGCAACTTTATGTTCCATTTCCATTTATGGAATTTCTGCTCATAACAATCAGGAGGTAGCTGGTGTCAATAATGATGAAGACCACGCAATACAAGTTCCAAGACACGTGGTGGTAAGTTAAACTTCTAAAATTCATTAGATAAGATGTGCTCATCTACCTGTTTCATTTCCATACAGACAAACGCGTTTTTTAGTTGTGGATATTTTTTTCCTGCTGATGCAGTCTATCAAGTTAAGACATTATAACAGTGATTTTTCTAATTGCTAGCGATCAATTGAAATTAATATTCAATACAGAATTTTGCTATTAAAAATCTGTATACTTGCCATGGATAATTATTGTTCATGCAATTGATCTAACATTCATCAAGAACTAATAAAGAATAGGGCATACAACATGTCTCCGTATGGAAAACAATAGTCATAATCACTTGTTTTTCATCTCACCTATTATGCTAGATTAATATTCAATGTCTCTGTATGGATAATTATGCAGGATAACAAAGATATGGAAAACAATGAAAACATACTGTCAGGCAATAGAGTTTCTGTGGAAGAGGATGAGGACCCACTGGAGGTATAGAACCATCACCTGAGTTTTAATCTAGCAATCAATTGAATTTTATATTTAATGCAGTTTTTTCCATTTTTTTTTCAGGGTAACAAAGAGAAGAATAGTGATATAGATAACAATGAGATGATAAACTGTCAGGAAAGACATCAAGCGTATGAACTGGTGGTGCTGACGGATGACGAACAAGATGTTCAAAGCAATGGTGACGATAACATGCTGACTGACAATGATGATATTGAGCAGGAGGGGGAGCTAATGGAGGCAACAAGGGATGAGACTGAGCAGGAACAAGTCGTGGGGGGAAGTGATGGTTATTCAGATAAAGATGAAGCTGTGATTACAAGTGAAGATTACTCAGAGGCAGAAAATGATGAAGACATGGATTTAATGGATATAGAGGACCTGTTATCAACAGATGATGAACAGCACAGGATACATTATGCTTGTCTTGAATCACTCAAGGATTTAAAACCCTCAGAGGCAAGTATTGGTGCCATTCGACAGAGAAGAGATGACATTATATTATCCATTGACATGCTGGTCGCAACTGCTAAATCAAAAACACAGATTAGAAAAGACCAAGCTAAAAGACATAGTGAACGACAAAGAGAATGCATGCGTGACATTCCAGGACACGAATGCAGTGAAGTCATCGCCGTTTCTGATGAAGAGTAGGCAGCTTCGAAGGATCCAGGGGCATTAATCATTAAGTTATGTGTTTTTCTGGGTACGTGTGAGATTTCAAAAAACATAAGTTATTGTATTTGTTGTATGCTGGATGTGGAAGAGGAGAGTATTCTATGGTATATGGAATTTTATGTCTTAAGTTGTGACACTAGTATGTATGTATGCTGAATATGAAAGAGGGGAGTGATCTATGTTATATGGAATTTTATGTCTTCATTTTACAAGTCCAACACTAATTTATATGTGGTTTGTACCAACTCTTCCGGGGCTAGTAGAATGAACCTAAATTGAAACTGCTATCTGTGGTTGTATAATTTATTTTAGTATAAATTTGTATTTTTAGCTCAGTGTGGAACGTAGAAACACAGGATTGTAATCAAGAATGTATATGTGATATTTTAGGGTTATCATTTATGTGTCAACTTTTATAATAGCAAAATCTTGCTTATCGAAGTGAAACGGTCAAAACGTCAAAGGAATCACAAGCTCAACAACGACGTTTCAAAAGTACTAAATTTAATTATATGTAACGACAAGCACTATGTCATGCGATACAAAAATACCAGTTGATAGGACATACAAATACTAACCTGAAGTTCATGCAAGTACTAAGTATAGGTTCATGTGGAAAAGAATATTTATGTGTTTCATCACTTAGTACTTGCCTAATAAGTCAAACAGTATTTGTAAATCATAGTATTTTGTATATGTGCATCACCTCTATTAGTACTTATATCTTATCGTTTTCTGTACTTTTTTACCTATCAAAACGGCATGGATGACCTGTACAATTAAAAGAAAATGAACTGAACAAGAATCTAGAACAGGTAAGCAAGTACACGGCAAAAAACTGCCGGGTTAGAACTCGTCAGCGACGCTGGACTGCAGGCTAATGCAGAACTGCTATGCCTAGCTAGCGGCGTACTCGTCCGCGACGCTGGACTGCCAGCTAATGCAGACATCAGAGGCTCGCTCGCCTTACATATAAAACAAGGTAAAAGAAGAGACAAGACCGAGTAGAAGTACAGATGCACACATGAGCCAGTACAGGTAAACACAAGAGCAAATACAAAATGCCAACATTTAATGGGCATGTGGATTATAAATTGCGGGCAAACTTGGATGTAGTATCTGGAGTGGGGCGGTGGCGTTCGTATATGGAGATGTGGATTTAGGGTTGGGGAAATAAACGTAGAAGATGGAACTGGTAGAGAGAGGCGGAGACGATATTAGACCAACTGCCTATTATTGTAATGACAGGCCGTACATGCACAAGTACTAAGCCTTATAATGCACAAGTATTAAATAAGACTTTGGGCAAGTACATGAATGCTAAGGTATGAAACTTAAAAACAAACAAGTACTAAATCGTCTAATTCATAAGTAGTAATTAATAATTCGAACATGCATCTGTTAAATTCTAAGGCACTAAATTTCAAATAAACAAGTACTAAAACTTGTAACGCACAAATACGAAATAAGATTTTGAAAACAAATATGAAGACCAAGTGCAAGAAGTACAGATGCAAACTCGAGCGAGTACCTTTACAAAAACAAACAAATACAGAATATAAAAGAAAGCAAGCACAGTACAGTATACACGAGCGAGTACAGATGCCCAAGCGATCGAGAACAGATGTCGGTGTAAACAAGAATTCAAGCACGCATCTGCAGAATCCTAAGGTACTAAATATAGAAATGGATAAGTACTAGACATTGTAATGCACAAATACGAAAATAAGACTTTTAAGACGAATTTGAAGAATGGTAAAACTACGAAACTTTCAAATACACGCATCTACAGAATGCTAAGGTACTAAACATCAGACCAAATACAGGAAGAGAGAAAACTGGGAACAAGTACAGATGCGAACATGACCGAGTACAAGTAAGCCCACTAGAAAATACAAAATACCAACAAAAGAATGTACAGTTCGTACGAGCGAGTACAGATACCCTTAACGAGCTAGAATAGATGCTTGTAAAAACACGAGTACCTACAGGTGCACACAAGACCGACTATAATTACAAAAAAAAAAAATGTACAAAATACATAGGTACTAAACTCTGAAATATATAAATATTAGAACATTTATTGCGCAAGTACTAGGTAAGAATTTGAGCACACATCTGCAGAATGCTAAGGTACTAAACCTTCATGTTGAAAAGTACTAAACCTTATAATGCACAGATACGAATATGAAGAATGTTAACCTATGAAACTTCAAAATACACAAGTACTAAACCCGGTAATAGATAAGTACTAAGTAAGAATTCGAGCACGCATCTGCAGAATGCTAAGGTACTAAACCTGAAATTGCACGACACACAAACGAGAAAATACAAAATACCAATAAAAAAATACACAGGAGTAACTACATATACCCAAACGAGCGAAAACATATGCAAGCGCACACACGAGAACATTAGAAAATATCCTTACAAGATGTCGAATATTAATACATTAACTAGTCCTCTGACGAGTACTACAGATATAGATAGGCCGTGTGACAAAACAAATTATTCACACAGGTGCAAAATAAACATTAAAGTTCCTATAAGAAACTTCAAATGTCAGACTTGATAGCAGAAACAACAAACAGGTCAGCATAATCATTAGCCTGAGCCTGAAGAAAGTGAACTTTCCTGATACGAAATGGTCCAGCTGCACCAGTCCTAAATAACAGGCCATCTACTTTCTGCATGTCACTAGCTTCCTCAAACTTGACAAGAACACTCCCAGTAACGGAGTTATCAACCACAATATACTTTTGATGGCCAAGGAACTTCTCCAAAGAAGCAGCTACAACAAAAGAACGGGAGAACAGGCAGCCTTCACCGATAATAACTTCAGCCAATGTTTCGGTACGGCCAATTTCAATACCAAGCATTTCTCTTGTGATCCTAGAAGCAACCAATGTGTAACCGAGGACATGCTTCAAAGATAAATTAAGTACAGTGCATTAGAATGAGAATAATTTCTTTTATTAAAAAGGAAAAACAATGTTTACTAAAAAAATATACCTTGCGTGCATCACTTTCCTGATCAAACTTACGCTTCTTTGAACCTTCAGCAGAATCCATTTCACAAAGCCCAAACAACTAACAAAATATATTTTAGATACACAAATAAAAAAAATACGTTGGGCATGCAATATTCTGCTGTAATACGCGAGTGAGTAATACACATAAATAATACACAAGTACTAAGAAAGACTACGAGAAGGTAAATGCAAAATCCTAAGATACTAAACCTGGCAAGGCATAAGTACTAAGCCTTATAATGCAGAAGTACTAAATAATACTTTCAGCATGTACATGAATGCCAAAGTACTAAACTTTCAAATCCACAAGTAATAAACCCATAAATGAACAAGTAATAAGTAAGAGTAAGAACGCGCATCTACATAATTCTATACCTATCAAAACGGCAAGGAGGACCTGTACCATAAACACAATTGAACTGCCTGGTTAGTACTTGTCTGTAACACGGAACTGCTTTGGCTAGCTAGCAGCGAGCTCGTCCGCGACGCTGAACTGCCCACTAATGCCGCGACATGGAAGACGTAAGTTAACTACCCAGATATTAACCCAAGTACTGCCCGCTAATGCTGCTAATGCCGCTGAACTGCCCACTAAAGCGGTTGTTCTTCAAGCATATCGCTATTGTATCTGCGCATGACCTGACTTAGATAAATCCCAAGTACTAAGACAGGTCATGAACAGATACAAGGGTAAATAAACAAAAGTACTAATCCAAGATAACATTGCAACCCAAGATAAATCGCAAGTACTAAGTCAGGTCTTGCGCAGATACAACAGCGAAAGCACAAAAGTACAAATCCAAGAAATTATTGCAACCCTAGATAAATCCAAAGTACTAAGAAGGGTCATGAGCAGATATAAAGAGTGAATGAACAAAAGTACATATTCGCATACGGTCGACGAAAAAGGTCAGCACCTAGGTCGCCTAAACAAAGATCCAAGTTTTTGCCGTGGTGGACACCTACGGAGACTACGACGACGAGAATTATGCCGCCTACAGCGACGATGACGACGACGACGACGAGAAATAAAGCGTTTGTTCTTCAAGCATATCGCTATTGTATCTGCGAATGACCTGACTTAGATAAATCCCAAGTACTAAGAAAGGTCATGAGCAGATACAAGGGTAAATAAACAAATGTACTAATCCAATATAACATTGCAACCCAACATAAATCGCAAGTACTAATTCAGGTTATCCGCATATACAATAGCGAAAACACAAAACTACTAAACCAAGAATTTATTGCAACCCTAGATAAATCCCAAGTACTAAGAGAGGTCATGAGCAGATATACCGGTAAATAAACAAAAGTACTAATCCAAAATAACATTGCAACCCACCATAAATCGCAAGTACTAATTCAGGTTATCCGCAGATACAAAAGTACTAAGTACACAAAAATGGTGTATAAGAGAGAATACACCACTTCAACAACAAATTATAATTTATATTCTCCATAATTCCTTCTTACAGAAACTGTCTTATCCTTCTCTTCTTCATTGTTAAGATGACCTTCATCTTCTACGATGATTTCTGATAATATCAACAACTGCAGGCATCTTCTTCATATTTCCTTTAAAACATAGCATGAAGAAGCTAATTTGCTCACGAAGCTTAACAACATCATTCTGCACAAACACAATATAATGAGATACAAAAAACTAACTATTATACGTTACACAAATATTTTGATCAATACGTACTTCTCTTATCTTATGTTGAAAACCACCACAATGCTGCTGCATTACCTTCATCGCATGAGGACTAGAGTCATTCCTGTATTAAATTTCAAAAAAATAAACATGAAACAATATTCTTAAAACACAGTAGGGAAAAATATTGATGAATATTAAATTCCTGTATTACTCACTCGTTAACGTTATCTGACACAATTTGAGCAGGTAATAACTGAAAGTTATTAATATTATATCGATGAATATTATATCCGGCTGTACAAGCCCTTTTGAAATTATCAATCACAATCCTTGAAATGCTTTCTGCTTCAGTAGTATCATAGTATGGACAAAAGACCTCAAATCTCTGAAGCATGAAATTAGCAAGAACAACTATCCAGAATTGATTTTCCCTAACTAGAAGCATAACCTGACATAAGTAAAAAAAATAAGTAAAGGGGAATTCGCAAGTTAGGAAAAGGAACATAGACAATAAAAAGTAAAATAACTTGCACAAAACAGTGATTATAAAAGAAAAAAAAAGCACTTAGAAGAAACATCCCAATAAAGGAATTCAAAGTTAAGGTACAAATTTAAGCATCGAGAAACTCACAACATCAAAGTTATTAACCCTACAGGGTAAAGTAGGCTCCATTATATATTTCATCAAAGTATTCGGATCTGCACCTAGTTCCCGAAACGCCTTCTGAAAAAAGGAAAAATATAATTTTAATTAACTCTGACAAACCCTCCGTCAAACATATAAATAAATGGATATCTTGACTAGTTATAAAAAGTTAAGGTTTAACTTACAACATGTTCGCTGTACATTATATATTTTAGGCACTGCGGACGTTGTTGATTTATGTAAACACTGTTGTCATATTGCTCTTCCATAATTGTAGCAGCAAAAACATTCATAACATAATCATGAACGTATCCACCAGGTTGCATTGAAAGGCCAAAGTTTCTGTGGGTGGCCCATCTTCCCCTGGTTTGAACAATCCTAGGGCTTCCAAAAAATGTAATAATACATTATGAGAACAAACATTTATACAGTTAAAAGAATAAAGTTACAACAAGGATAACATAATACCTTCTTGCAAATTTTGAAGGTAAAAATTTCCTCAACCAATCCATAACATCCTTTTCAGCATCGGTGGAATCTCTTACTGTCAGGAATGGTCGGTGATTTCCAGAATATAATATCTGACTTTGTGAAAAGCTTGAACCTGGAGCTCGTTGACTGGTTCCTTGCGAGTAATTCAAATTAGACGTTATGTACTGCTGACCATAACTAGTTTGATGACTTTGAGAATTAACATTAACATTAGGAGAACGGATGATGAAGTCTGGAAAACGTGGAAGTTCATATTCATCTCTTCCACCGGCAAATTCATCATTCAGTTGGTTGTTGTTGTATCCCCTAGGGACTTGATAGGATTGAGAGTACTGCGGCCCACAAGTTCCCTCATAGCTGTTATGGCCAGTGGTAAAGCCATGATATGATGTTCCTTGGCATTGATTAGAACTGCTGTGACGATAATTTAACCCAGAACCAGAACTCGACCTGGCAAATGAATTGCCAGAATGTGGAGAATAATAATCTGAGAGGTGAGAATCATGATCAATTGATCGTGTTCCTTGGGAGGAAGGAGGATCTGTGAAGTTAACACTCCTTGGCCTGCTATGAGATGCTCTTGAATTTGAAACACGGAGAATGCTGTGTAAAACATCCGACAACTCTTGATGTGATGAGTGCAAATTACTGCAACCTTCATATGATTTTTGATGTTGAGAATTGGAAATCATATCCAAAGTTCCAGCAGACCATGAAGGCTGTGTTGGCATAACTGATGAAGATGAATAATACAGATGTGTCTTATTAGAAGCGACATGCTCTTTTTCAATTCTACTTATTTCTTCCCAAGCAGATGGCTCATCCAAAGGATCAAGTGGACATGTGGAGCTGTTTTGGACTTGATTAGTAATTACAAGTGACGTTCCATGATCTGTTGAATTTAGCTTGAGTTTCTTCATACCAGATCCACCATCCTCTTGTTGGTACTGAACTCCAAGCGGAGTTTTCCTCTTTGAACAAGACAAATCAACAGACAAACAGGAAAAGGAATTTCCAGCAGGGACAATCTGTGTGCCATCGTCTGCACAATTAATGCCATTATGTTTAAGGTCAGTAGAATGTTCATTTGAATGATGCAACATACAATTCCCGCTTGTACCAGAAAATCCATCTCTGGAGTCTCCTTTATGAGATGCCGCGATGCAAACACCATTGTCACCATGAAGTGTTTCAATAAAAGCAGGTGAAGAGCAATCAGCAGACCCGCTGCCTTTACTGCTAGAGGCAGGCAAATCACATTTAACTCTAGCAGGAGCAACTTCATTGATAACACCAACAGAAACATCGTCAACTTTACAAACAAATTTGCAATCATTCAAGCATTTTTCTAGTAAAGAAGAGCTGGAAGCTACATTTGTGTGCAACTTATCAAGAGTTGTGTTTGTTGTGATTGCAACTGGACATATTTTGTCAGTTTTTTCAGCTCCAGAACACTTGCAGGTATCACGAACAAGAGGACTACTCAAAAGTCCACAACAGTTGCAAACAATTCCATTTTCCTTCAACAGTTCCATCTCTTCTCCTGATGAAATTCTTGATGGCAGTTCTTGCACAACACGGTCAAGGTAGGCCTTAAGGTTAAGCAAGTACTCTTTATAAATTGCATTTGGTGTGTATTTGCAATTGATAGGAATTAGTTCCTGAAGCAACCTGATCTGTTTATAGACATTCTGACTTATAGGAACGATCTGATCACGCCACATGTCATCTGTAGGATCAGAATTTGAACCAAGCACCTGCCTTCTGTTTTGACTTTGTGAAGGACAATCTGAATTCTCTTCACGGGCACCACCTTCTAGCATTGCTGAATTTCTGCTATAAGAAGGGTCATCATCGATTCTGTTGCCACGATACATATGATCAAATTCATTGAATATGCCAAGACAATCAGACATATTACTGAACCAAGGCCTTGAAGAAGAACTGCCATGCTTCATTTCAGATGATCGGATATTCTGTTCATTATAATGACTAGCAAGTTGCAAGAGATTGGCAATCTTATTGTTGACAACAGGCTGAATAGCAGAGAAAATATCGGAATACAGGTTCTGCTGAATTAATTATAAATCTTCAATTGCCTTTCAAAGAAAAAGAAAAATACATTTAGAAGTACAGGTGGACAATGATGAAACCAAAAAAAAAAAAAGTAAATACAGAACAAATAATGGTAAAATGTTTGGTACAAGATATCATGCTGCATATCAATGACAAAATGGTTAAAAAAAATAATAATACAATTAAACCCAAGTACAACTACGTACAAATCCGAATACAAATACATGTAACCATAAATACTGATATTGTACACATGAGCAGGTACGTGTACACACGAGAAGGTACAGTTGCGCTAATGAGCAGATACTAGTGTACACACGGGCGAGTACAAGTGCACACACGAGTAGATATAGTAACACACACAAGCGAGTACGGTTACCGCGTAAAGGGAAAACTGCAAAAAATATATGTGCAGACATGGGCAAGTACATGTACTTATGCACACACGAACGAGTAGAGATACACGCGCACAGGCGAGCAAGTACAATTTTTTTTTTGAAAACACTACAAAATACAAGAAAAATAGAGTACAACTATATATAACCCAGAGTACTAGATAGACCAATACACAAGTACTAACACACAAGTATAGGAAATACGAAAAATAAATACAAGAATCTCATTTTGAAAATCTAAAAACGATTCGTAATTTGGACAGGCGCACCTGCTCGTGTGTACATGTACCCAATATAAATGCACGGTATAAGAGAGGTAAAAAAATAGTAATACCGAAGAACGCATGGACGGCTTCACAAAAGAACAAAGAAATGTCTCAAGGCCTGGATGCAATTCTCCGATGGAAAAGGTTGAAGAAATAATCTGTTGAAATGGAGTGCGCCTGACATCCTTAAGCTATTCATAAAAAAGGAAAAAAAATATAAGAAATCTTACAAAAAATACAGATAGTAAACACCGACACAAAACAAACAAAATAAACACTAACCGGTAAATTGCCATAAGTTTGATCTTGTAATGATACAAAATCTTGTTTCTCATATAGACTGACTGTTTCAGAATCCCATAAGCTGATTCGAGTAACCACATTTGAAAGCTCTTTGACTTTTACATCAATATATTCAAGATAAGTCATCTGAAACAAAAAGAAATAGGAAAGAAGCACAACGTTATTACATGTGTAATTTAAAATTAAACATTACAACAGAAAAATGTGAAATTTGATAAAAGTACTAACCAGTGGAACAACCAAGCAACCACACAGTGCACCAACTAATTTATTATCAAGAAAAGTTTCAAATGAAACAATAAGCTTGTGATATACAACAGAAGACCAATCATAAGATGGAATTTCCTCAGAAGGACCTTCCACAGCAGATAAATAATCTGGACTAGCGCAATCATAAGTACTTGGACAAAGAAATACAGTAACTGAAAACATCGTCCAATATCTCTTGAAATCCTCCTCATCTAGATCAGACCCCAAAAATTTGATTAGCTCATTGATAGATGGAGTAGGTCCTTCACAACCAGTTCGATTCCCGATGGCATCCCTGAACTGATCACTGCATCTGCTAGGAATAAGACGACCTCCATTGGGTATGCCTAAAATCTTATGCACACATATTGGGTTGAAAGCAAAGCTGAACCCATTAGGGAATTCAAACACTCTCCTGTGAGGAATATAGTTACTGACTATCCAAGCAACAAAAGGTCTTAGAATTTCTTCAAGACAAAGATCTAGCAAAGATCCTTGTCCAATATCATCAACATAATCCTTTTGTTTTGGACTGAGAGAGTTGCACACAGAAATGAACTTTGGAAGACTAAATTTTGTGGAGAAGCCTGCTGGTCGGACAGACATGCTACCAGTACTGAAAATGACAAGAAATAAGTATGACCAAGTTAGAAAACAAAATTAAATTATAGGTACAAGCCAGAAACATCATGGAATACATATATAACTAAGAAATAGGTACAGAAAGCCAATAAAATAAGGAACGGTAAAAAACAGGGAACCAAATATAACGTAGAAACAACAATTTTGCCCCAATTTACGGATTGCGGAAGAACATACTAGCATGTAGAACAGAAAACAAAAGTCGGTATAGACATCACAAAAAAAAAGTACGTCTAATTTAACTGAGAAAGCACTAATAAGCAGATACATGTCAAGCACACTGCAAAACTAACCAAAATTTACTCCTCCTGTAATCCTTAATTTTTTTTTCGAAGGCGATCTTCTTCTCTTCAACCCTTATCCTTTCCTGTTCTAACTGTTCAGATACCATGAATTCTTGCGTTACTAACTCAGTTCCATCAACAGAAAAAGACTGGGTCTCAGACAATTGAGGAGTGCAGTCAGCCTGATCATTACGCGGCGACAGATCTATGGACGAAATGGAAGGCATTACAGCTTGAGAATTTTCAAATACGGCATACCTCACGGATCGACCAGGAACCCGCAACTAGTATGGAAAGAGAGCGACGAAATATGAAGAAAATGCCACCAAAAATTCTGCATATAGAGAAGAAATTATACGTAAGGAAAGCAAGGATTCAAACCCTAGATCTGGTGAAGAAGAAAGGGGAAAGGATAGGAGCAAGATGACTTACGACTCAAGGAAAGGAAACAAATCTGAGGCGTGCCACAGTACAAAGAAAGTCGAGAAAGAAGAGAGAGAGAGAGATATATTAACTTTCCGCAAGCGTGAGGACCCACATGTCAATATGGCTGACCTACATCACAACAATTTCGTGAGCAGGACTAGTAGGAAAGATAGGATAGAGAAAAAGATATGAGGGACCCACATGTCATACTAGAGAAATGAATTCTGGCAACATAAGACACAGCTAATGATAACTACTGGCCCACAATCCATAGATAGAGAAATCATAACAATGAAGAGAAGGGAAGGAACGGAATCATAGATATCTCAACAAATTCAAAATATAGTGGGGCCACGCTATAGAGCAAGGGAGGAAAGCACTGAAAAGCACGAACACGGATCTCTTCTCCCCCTCCTACCTCCAATCTCTTCTCCATCAAGCCGATTCAAAATTCAAACGAACAGGGACGAAAAGAAGAAAAGGAAATCGAACGGAGGGGAGAGAGGGTGTGACGAAAGAAGACGAAAGGATCGCTGGAGAAAGGTACGTTACTACTTCTTAATACGCACAGATAGTCATGGTAGATAAATAGATCTCAAATCACACACATATAGACATCCCAGATACTCTTCTCATAACTAGTAGATACTAAACAGAAATAAGTTTCAAACTACGTCAGATAACACATAGGTAGACTTCACAGAGACTCTTCTCACAAACAGTACATTCTAAATTGATATAAGTTTCCAAATTCAGATCTAGAATCTGAAACTAGATAGCAAGTTATTGCAAACTTCGCCACTAGATTCTGCATTCTAATCAAAAGGACTCATCAAATTCCTTCCCTTGCTTCTGGAAACTTGGTGGATTCAACATGCAACCACAGTAATATTCTTCTGATTCTTTCAGATCTGCAGGAAAAGTAAAAAAGACGTCTCAGCACATGGAGAAAGGAGAACAATATGGAATGAAGGACGAAGAAGAACCAAAAATAATGTGGTTAAACCAGTTGCCACCAGGGGTAAAAATCCCACTCACAACACAACAAATGGCAGAAGTCGTAAGACAGGTAAAAATTACAAACGCTACTTACTTATAAGTACAGATAGACTAGTTTCCAGAATTACAAGTAATATGAATGGAATCCTAGTTAATATTTATTGTATCAGCAAATACTAACTGAAAACATGATGAAATACTACTAGAACATACAACCAAGTACAACTTGAGCATGTTTGGATGTATACAGGTGCATCTTGAATATTTTACTGCTATCTCATACTAGAAAGTTATGAATGAATGTTTATCTGGTACGAGAAAAATTAAAGTACTGCTATCAAATAATAGGAAGTACAACATGACCATATTTGGAATATGTCCAATTACAAGCATTCTTACTATATAAACCAAGAGAACCAAAAAAAATTGTAGTTGACTAAATTTATCTTCTGTCTTGTTTTAAAAATTTCAGGTTAAATTGCAAAGATGGAGGAAAAAAAAGGAGAAAATGGAAGATAATAATCTGAAATTGGCTGATTCAAGACTCAGAGTACAGAGAGCGCACTTCAAGAGAGCTGTCAAAGAAATAAAACAGGAGGAAAGCTGGTGTGGAAACACAAGTACAGATAGCCAAGAAAAAATTGGAAAGAACGAAGAGATAACCTCAGCCATTTTCAATCAGTCTACTCCATCCTCCTCTTCTTCGACTTTTTATCCTCCTTCTGTTCTGAATGAAACAAATGTGAAACAAAACACATCAGGAAACACTCATTTGGTAAGCAATATTAAACACTACAACTTTTAATAAAATTTTGAACACAATATTTTTCTAAAAATAACCAACACTTATTTGTGTACATATTTCATTACAGGAAACCAATGGCAAGAAAATGATAGAAGAAAAAGAAAAGGAGACAGAAGCACAGAGCCATGAGTCAACAATACAGTCGCAAAATAAGTATAATGCATCATCATAAAACAGCAACGGAAAAAAGCTCATCAAGTTATAAGGTAAGACAGATTTCAATGAAAGATAATAAAAGGGCAAAACATATAAAGATATGTATTGATATATTTTTCTTATTCTGCAGGGGATGTTTAGAGGAAATGAAGATGATGATGATGATGATGATGATGATGATGATGATTTAATTGATTGTCACAATAATTACACTGAAAGGAAAACAGTAGACACTCAAGGAAGATTAAAAGAAGCATGCAGCTTACACACAATAAAGGTAAAATTACAGTTACTGCAATCATATTTATATGGAATAGAAGAAAAATAACACTGATAAAATAAAATAGCATGACAATTTTCAATTTTATATTTACTATTTAGGAGGTTTACAACAACAAGTCAGAAATGAAACGTCCTGGAGAAGCAAACAAAAGAAGTTATGATGTACTATTGCAACAAAACAATGAAAGCTCGAGAAGTATCAAAAAGGTAACAATTTAAAAATAGCATAACAGTATTATTTTATCTGTCTGTTTATTGAATTATTTTATTTGCAGGAAATGTTTAATGAACAAGAAACAAAGAATGCAAACAGTACGAGCTCTGAGGAATCAGTGAATAACAAGGAAAAAGACAACAAATCACAACAAAACAAGGTAAACATTCGTTATAGAAAAAGACCGTTGAATATCGAACAGCAGTACTAATTTATTTTTTCTACATTTTTTATGTATGCAGTCTAGCACAGAATTAGGCACAAACAATGAGAGAGAACATGAAGTAAAAGAAGAGATAGAAGATGGTGATCCTGTACTCAACCCAGAGCCACCTACAAAAATGGAAGAAGAGATGGACAAAATGTTCGATTCCAATAACTATCCAGCACTAGATGAAATAATTGGCGCAGCTATTCCAAAAGAAGGAGATTGTTTCAAAACAGGACAAGATGCTTTCTACAGCTATGCATTGTATGCAAGGAAGACAGGTTTTTCAGTGAAGAAATCTAGCAGCAAGAGATCAAGAAGAGGTGGAGACATATACATGCAAACATTCGAATGTAACAAAGAGAGAATATCAAATACACAGGCAGATCCAACAAGGAAGGGGAAGACAAATACTTTGGTAAAGTGTGAATGCAGAGCACACATAATAGTTAAAGAATTCGAGAAAGGATGGTTTATAAAGAAGGTTGAACTGGAGCATAACCATCCTTTAGAACCAACAGACTATCTGATTAGGTTCGCACATTGCCACAAAAGAATGACTGATCTGGATAGGAGATTAATTCATCTACTGCAAATAGGACGACTACCGCCCAGGAAGATGATGCTAATCTTCAGATCTATGAGATGCAGATACCGCGGAATCCCTTTCGATGCTGTTGACTTAAGCAACATAAAGAGCCAACAACAGCAAATCGAAAAAGACCAGGATATACAGAAGTGCCTAGAACGGTTTAAGACACTGCAGAAAACAGTTCCTGGGTTCTTTTATGATATGGAAATAGACAAAGAAAAAAGGGTACGCAGCCTATTTTGGATGGACGCAATGTGCGAAATGAACTATAAGCTGTTTGGCGACTATATATCATTTGACACAACTTTTAGCACAAATAAGTATGGTTTACCATTTGTGCCTATAGTTGGGGTCAATAACCATGGATCGACAGTACTATTCGGAGTTGGACTGCTAAAGGATGAGACAGCGGGTAGCTTCATCTGGGTACTGGAAACATTCATTAAAGCAATGGGAGGCAAACACCCGAAAACAATAATAACAGACCAGGACAAAGCAATGAAAAAAGCAATAAAAGAAGTTTTGAAGAACACAACTCACAGGAACTGCTTCTACCATATAATAACAAAAATGAGTCAGAAGGAGGGAAGCTTCTTTGCACTACATCCAGGATTGTCTGATTTGTTGAGGTACATAGCAAAGAATGCACTAACGCCGGATGAGTTTGAGAAGGGATGGAATCAATTGATAAAGGAATACAAGGCAGAGGAAGAAAAACATCTAAACAAGCTATACAGGATCAGAGAAAGATGGGCGCCAGCCTACTTCATGGACAAATTCTTTCCATTCTCATCAAGCACAGGAAGAAGCGGGAGCACAAATAATATGTGGAAAGGCTATAGCCAGCATAAAGACACAATAACAATGTTCCTTGAACAATATGAGATTATACAAGATAAGTGCTTATCAGCTCTAGACAAGAAGAAGGTGGCGTCAACTATCAGAACAGCAAAGAAAGTAACTAGACATCCTTTCAAAAAGCAAGCACTTGAACAATACACACATGACATTTTTCTGAAGTTTCAGCTAGAGGTACAAAACAACACAGCTTTCAGGGTATATGGTACCTATGATCGAGCTCACCATTTGCAACTTCAGAGAATAAGTAATTACGAAGACATGGAGTTCAGAAGGGAGTTCTTTGAAGTTACTTTCGACGATGATAAAAAGAACTTCCAATGTTCATGCAAGAAGATGTAGAGGGATGGCATACACTGCTGCCATGTGATTAAAGCATTGGTTCATCTAGAAATATCTGATTTGCCAGAAAGCTTTGTCATTCAGAGGTGGAGAAAAGATATTGCAATGGACCTGCCAACATTGGGGAATGCAGCAAACGGTTCTGTGAAGACGATACAATAAAATTTGCCGGCGTGATGAGCCATATGGCAGAAATTTGCAACAAAGCATGTCAAGTTGGGAAAGCATATGATGTGATGGTAGAGTGCATCCGTGACATGGAAATGAAAGTATATAATGTAATAAGGGAAGATGAGGCAAGCAAAAGAAAGGAAGAAGGAGAAACAAATAGCAAAGAAACACTACATGATCCTCCAATGTCCGGCAGAAAAGGAACAAAGAGAGGAGACAGATTGATGCCAGGTTCAGAAAAAAACAAAAGACTAACCAAATAACATGCGGTCACTGCAAAGTAAAGGGACATAACAAAAATGGATGCAAGGTTCTTAAAACACAAATGGCAGCACAGAATCAAGCAGATGAAGCAGCAGAAGAAGAAATCACAAGAAACACAAATCAATCTAAACAAACAACACAGAGCAGCAGCCAAAGAGATGCAACAGGAATGTACTATCACAATGGAAGAATAAAGTGTGACATTCAATACCTATTGTTTGGGACACATCCAGACACAAGGAGAAGGTAAATTTTAAAAAGAAATTATCTTAGTTATGGTTTTTAGTACAAATATTATTTCCTGTGATATATAACACGTACTTCAACAAAAAAAATTGCAGGCAGACCAGCTGAACAGAAGCAAAGATGAAGAGATACATACAAGAAAGAAAAGAAAGGAGGAAGATAGAAGACATGCAACACGAAAATAGAAGGATAGAAACAAGATAGATATTTATTTTTCTTTATTTTAGTCGCGTTTGTGCAAAGAAATGTTAAATTCAGAACAAAGCAGTGATGTCAATTATTTTTAAATGTAACCAAATATATGTATATACGTTATAAAAATTACTTACTTTTATAATCATCAACACATTGCTGAATGAAAGTTGGTACAACTCCACCATCTTCTTCGAGTGCAGATTCAATCATGAATCCAGTAAAGTGCTCACGGAAACCGTCTATGTCAGCCTGGAGGATATAATTACAGGTGATAAGTACCGAACAGAACAATACATAAATACATCACCACAGGCACGAAGAAGTACTAAAGTAAAGGATACGTAAGTACAAAAAAAAAGAATACACAAGTACAACGCAATCAAATACACAGTATCTACGCTAACAAATAAATATACAAGATGCAATATATTTTTTAAATACAGAACCACACAACACACATGTTTAAAATGAACGATTTACAAAACAATGGAATGGACGTATAGACCTTCCAAATACGTTCGTCTTTCACATTTTGTAGCCATACACGAACAAACCTCATAGCATAGATACCACAGTCGCGTTTGGCGCTCTCCCTAAATATTAAAAGATCAATTAAATTAGAAAACGTTCGATATTGGAAAAGAATAATAAACAAATTAAAGAGGTAAGAGAATCACTTTAAACAAATAGGTGTAGAATGAATTTTCATGTTTCACCAACAATCACGGTAGCCCAAGGATCCATACAAGTACTTGTAGAAGAATTTGAAAGACTCAACCTTAAAAAAAAATACCTCGATATTAGAATTATAAATTGTAAAGAATTAAATACATAATTTCAAGAAAAAATGTCGTACGGTTCTTTTTGTTGTAGCCATTTGTGCATCAGTTAAATCCAGGGAGCTCAGCACATCAAATTTCTTGGTTTTACAGTCGCCAAAAAGAACCCACCAGTGACTATCGTCGCAACAAGTAATGAATACCTGACAGTAGACAAAAACAAAACTATCTTAAGTAAAGAAAAAGGATTAATTACAATAAAAACAATATTCAAAGAAGAAAGAAAATACCTTCTCATCTGAATTAAACTTCATCTCAACATCATGATCTTCAAAATCTCTTTCAAGCTTAGAAGGATCAAAGTCCTCTACATAAAATTTCATCTGTTTAAAATTTTAAGGATATGTATTAAATCAGAAAAAAATAGAAAATATATCTTAAGAAAAGAATTCATATTTACATAAATGTATTACCGCTAAAGAACTGGGAATAAAAACATCATGAGTAAATCCATCATTACGCTCACACTCCAAGAAAAGATCCATCAAAGAAGGATCAACCCATCCTTCGCCCTTCATACCAACATAGAAGTTGCTCCACATAACAGACTTCCCAAAGACTTCAATCTTTAATTCGTTTCTGCAAACAAAAATTAAAAACAAAGAGAAAGCAACATTAATAAAAAATAAAAGAAAAAGAAAGAAGGTTACTTGATAATTTTTAACACGTACCCTTCAATTTCATTACTTGGAGCCCTCATTGCATTTGAAAATAACATTTTATATAAACGATTTTTAGACTCAGTGTACTGATCCTTCAAATTAGAGATATAATCAATGTCCTCATCATTAACTACACCAAACTTCTCCCTAACAATAGATGCTAAATCAAACTCTTTCTTATCAGCTGAACAGCCAGGATCATCAGCAACCTTAGGGATACACAGAGAACTTTCTGCAGCTAAATTATCAGTTTCTCCTTGCTTGCCCTTACAAGTACAAGTCTGATTCTTCAACTGGAATGATAAAAGAGAAACCATCTCACTCATTTTGTCTACAAGACAAGCCCCCAAAGTGTTCAAACATGAACTGTAGAAAGATTTGCACATTGCCCTGAGCTTCAAACACAACTGAGAGAAAACAAAAACGAATGAATAATAAGATAAGGAAAATTAAAATAAAAACATATAATACCAATACTTACATCAGCATGCATTTCTTCCGGAAACATCTCAGATATGTGATGATCAACAACTTTAGCGAGATCATCCGGAATATCAAACTCAGCAGGACTGGCCATTTTCTACAAGCTGTAAAAAAATACATCGTATAAAATTAAATATATATAACACATCTAAATCTAAGGAAGTACATCTATAGTACATAAATAAATACAACTACGAAATAGAAACACAAACAAGTACTAAAAGTACTAATCCAAGATAACATTGCAACCCAAGATAAAACGCAAGTACTAAGTCAGGTTATCCGCAGAAACAATAGCGAAAACACAAAAGTACTGAAACAAGAATTGATTGCAACCCTAGATAAATCCCAAGTACTAAGACAGGTCATGAGCAGATACAAGGGTAAATTAAAAAAAGTACTAATTCAATATAACATTGCAACCCAAGATAAATCGCAAGTATTAAGTCAGGTCATGCGCACATACAATAGCGAAAGCACAAAAGTACAAATCCAAGAATTGATTGCAACACAACATAAATCACACAAGTAACTAAGAAGGGTCATGAGCAGATACAAGGGTAAATAAACAAAAGTACTAATCCAATATAACATTGCAACGCAAGATAAATCCCAAATACTAAGTCAGGTCATGCGCACATACAATAGCGAAAGCACAAAAGTACAAATCTAAGAATGGATTGCAAACGGGGTAACTCCGATTGGGACCCCCTTTCTCCTCTCTCAACCCCTACAGTAGCTCGAGAGAGTTTCTCTCCAGATCTGGGCCGGTCGGCCCCTCCCCTCCCTTCTCCGGCGATCGCCGGCGTCGTGGTGCGGTGAGGGTCCCCTCCCCTTGTACAGAGTAGGTTTAGTAGTTGCTAGTTTGGTGTATTTTGTGCCTTAGTGCCGTTTGGCTTTATGCCTATGGGGTGCTGGCTCTCGCCGTCAGCGAGCGGCGGTGGGTGCTTGGAGGTGGTGAGAGGGATGGTGGTGGCGGCGTGGGGCCTGCGGTTACTGTTCAAGCTTGTCCCTCCACATCCTTTAAATAAGCTCGAGGACCGTGGCTTCCTCTGGATTTGTGCGGCTACGGCGTCGATTCTGTGCCTTCTGGCCGACCGTGGTGGTGAGGGGAAGGTAGGAATTGGCGGGGTGCTGCTCAAGTCTGAGAGGAGGCGGGGTTATGCTGTTTGGTTGCAGTTGCGCGGCACCAGACGGCGGTCAGGTTCAGCGAGGATGCTGTGCTTCTTCTCCTTGGACGGCCGTGGGTGGCGAGGGAGGAAAGAAGTCGACATCAACGCTGTTGGCCAGGCCCATTTCCATGCGCCTATCGAGCTGCTGTTCTCCTGGTGGCATCGGTACTCCCATTCCTCTCTTGGCCGTCCGTGGTGGAGAGGAAGAGAGGAAGGGGTGCTTTGAGGTCGCCGGTCTGGGGCAGTGGCTCCTGCTGCTTCTTCGAGCGTCACACACGGTGGCCTGGTTTGCCGTCGTGATCCTTGGCCGGCAAGGCGGCCCGTTTTCTTCAACCTCCGTGCTGGAGGCCCTTCATGGAATCAAGCGTCGGAGCTCGACAGCTCGTCATCGCCAAGTGGTTCGTCCCCGGAGATGGCGAGATGGCCGGCGGCTGTGGTTCGTCGCTGGCTTTGAGAGTGTCACGAGCAGAATCCTCTCCGATCTCGGCGTTCTCTGCGTCTTGAGGTCGCCGGCGACTAGTGGCGGATGTGCCAAAGGACCCGATTGCTTTTCTATCATTTGTTCTAGGGTGCTTTCTGTAAATTTGGAGCCCTTATCTTCAAAATTTAGGTTCTTAGTGCGAGTGTTGAATAAGGGCTTCTTTGTAATCTGTACCCGCCACGTGTTTCTGTAATGCAGCAGCTGGGGTCTTCTAGACCCTCCCCTTTGTACAAAAAAAAAAAAGAATGGATTGCAACACAACATAAATAGCAAAACTAAGTCAGGTCATGAGCAGATACAAGGGTAAATAAACAAAAGTACTAATCCAATATAACATTACAACCCAAGATAAATCGCAAGTACTAAGTCAGGTCATGCGCACATACAATAGCGAAGCACAAAAATACAAATCCAAGAATTGATTGCATAAAAAGATAAATAGCAAGGACTAAGTCAGGTCATGAGCAGATACAAGATTGAAAGAACAAAAGTACTAATCCAATATATTATTACAACCCAATATAAATCGCAAGTACTAAGTGAGGTGATGCACAGATACAAGATTGAAAGAACAAAAGTACTAATCCAAGAATTGATTCCATAACAACATAAATAGCAAGTACTAAGTCAGGTCATGAGCAGATACAAGATTGAAAGAACAAAAGTACTAATCCAATATATTATTACAACCCAATATAAATTGCAAGTACTAAGTGAGGTGATGCACAGATACAAGATTGAAAGAACAAAAGTACTAATCCAAGAATTGATTCCATAACAACATAAATAGCAAGTACTAAGTCAGGTCATGAGCAGATACAAGATTAAAAGAACAAAAGTACTAATCCAATATAACATTGCAACCCAAGATAAATCCCAAATACTAAGTCAGGTCATGCGCACATACAATAGCGAAAGCACAAAAGTACAAATCCAAGAATGGATTGCAACACAACATAAATAGCAAG